>ML792858.1:317405-358250 GCA_009831015.1 Picea engelmannii | reverse complement strand
TTTTTGAGTATTTATATATGTGTTATATTCTCTTTTCCTTCATTTTTCAAAAGCGCTTTCCTGATGATGGACCACACTAGTTTGGTCCGAAACGTCGAAGAAAATAAAACCTATGCGATGGATCCGAAAGCACTCTCTGAACAGATTAAATATCGGTCGTCTGTTTTTTCTAGTGGAGTTATTAAAGGCTTCAGTGAAGTGAAAATTTGGGGGAAAACAAAAGTTGACAGGGGAAAACAGTCGAAGGCCGAAGTCCGGAGGACTTGGTCCCAACGTTGGTCTCATGCTAAGGTAAAAAGGGCCTGGAAGTAAACCAACCCTTGGACTTGGTGTTCGCGCAAGATCCTGTGTAGAAAAAAATAGAGTTGGGCACTAAATGGTGATTAAGCCCGCGGTTTTGAGTCATGGTCACATGGAGCTTGGTTTGAAGGAAGCGCCTTTGTAGTTTTTTTTTTTTTTTTTTTGGTATCATCTCAGGGGGATGAAAGTGGTTTCTAGGGAGCCCTAAATTTCAACTCCGATATCCGATTGGGGCAAGAGAATAGTCGTTGGAAATCTTATTCAGAGGATTTAGAGGAAAATAACAAGGATCTGTTATAATATGAAGATTGATATAATTTTTTCTTCATGAATTAAATAGAAAAGGTACTGGTAAATTTAATTGACAATTTTTGTATGCTATGTATAGTTCTAGCAAGATGGTTGCTTGCAGGTTTGTCAGATTAGAGGTATAACCAGATCAATTCAAGAATAGGATCAGATGTTAGGGTCATGGAGGCATGACATTTCTTACAGAAGTTGGATGAGGTACTACAAAAGAAAGAATCCTCACATGGGACATGAAGCTAGCAAGTGAATAATATCATTAATGGGCATAGAAAGGAAAAGTAGGGCTCCATAGCCTTGAAGGTAGATATGTGTAGATAGTTGCAAACTTGATGTGGAAGAAAACAAAGAGCTTAAGAGGTGGTGTGTGAATAATCTCTATGTATCAAGCATAGGAGTTCCAGGGAAGGATTTGTTAGATATGACTTATCTACTTGTCTAAAAGTACTTAGTGAAAGAAATCCACTTATGATAACAGAGTTCACAGTGGAAGCAGGATGTCAATGCAGAGAAATTGGAATGCTCTCTCACTTGAAAAGTGGCACTAAATGAAAATGGATTTCCATTGGGGAATGGTACTAAGTGGGAAAGAATGGCCAAGTAGAATGTGGTTGGAAAAGTGTTCAGACCTAGGGAACCAGAGTGCAGATGAGAATAATCGGAGCACACAAGGAAAAAAAGATATGAAGGAGTTCAAGGACAACCAAATACAACATAAATAGATAAATAAATAAGTGAATTGAAACAGAAATGCACTAGAGTGCATGAGACATACAATGAAGTTAAAATTCATATGCATTAGTAGGCATGCTGACAGTAAATGCTTGGTGCATATGGATGTGTAATTTTGCATATGTACATGCTTGGATATGCATATAACATTATTGTGAACTTAGAATAGTCTATTATTATGAAATAATGTTTGAGTATGACTAATGATGGATTATGTATTCATGAAAAATGATATAGCAGGGTTAAAGATGTGGATGTTTCCGTTTCTTATGATTTCCATCAAGGTGAAGACCCATGAGGGTGGAAGGAATGGTGATCAAAATGATGAAGGAGGAAGTCTGTGAGCTTCCAGAAATATCAATTGGTCAAATAGCAACAAGTAGGTTGATAACAACCAAGCAGGTATGCATTTAATTTATGTTGATGCATACATGTTGAAGGGGATTGGGGTAAGAATTCCCTCAGTTAATTTTCAATATTTAAATTGATATGTAATGGCCAAAGGACTAGAGTATGTAAATGTTGTTGATGCTAGAATGCATTTAGATAAAATGTTGGTCGCATATTATGTTATGATTGGTTATGAGATCATAACTAGGTTAATTCAGGAGACATACTCCTTCAATAACAATGAATATCCATAGAGCTAGTCATGTGTGAGACCATAATATGGTTGGATATGGAAGGGCTATAGCGCTATGTGAGTGCTCAATGGTATCTATTGTATATCTGATGTTTGGACTGCAACCTCTTTGCCGACACAAGAGAACTTAAGGATTATATTATTGGTATTGTGTTTGGGTTGGAAAGGAAGGCATCCAAATAGTTAGGCAAGCAGTAGAAAGTATGTGGATGATGTGTTGAGTCATTGGCCAGATATTCAACTCATCATGGTGGAATGCATGACATAGTTATGTGGTATTATGTAGTCAATGCATGTATGCATTGTGTAGATGTGGCCATGGGTATTGGCACATTGATTGTTATCTTATTAATTGTTGCATTATGAAAAGTCCGTGTGATTGATAATACATGTGTATGTAATGATGAGTTCATTCCAATTGATAGTTGGATTAATAGAAGTAACTGAATTGTAGTTGTAAACAATTCTGAGAGCACTTTGTGATTTTGTTTTGAATCGTTACCATGAAAATATATGTAGCTTGTACATGAGATATTAACAATTTGTTTGGCTGAGGAATGTTGAAATTACAGGAGGAAAGGGTCTTGGATATGGAAGTTTTGCGAGCCTATAAAGAAGACCAATGCCTATTGTTGCAAGATCCAAATTGTTATGAGCAGAAGCTCATGTATAAAAGATTTATTTTTCCTATATAAAACGGTTTTGGGAATTATGATTTGATAATTACTGACGAATTGTTTTGGCTGAATGTAAATTGAAGAAATTGCAGGTAGAATGGTCATAGATATGGCAGGGATGTAAGCCCATAAGGAAGACTGATATCTACAGCTGCAGAGCCAACCATTATGAGAAGAAAGCTCATGCTTGGAAAATTTTGTTTTCCTGTATAAAACATATTTGACATTTATGATTGGAAATGGTTATAATGATATCTCATGATGATTGTATGTGTATAATACAGATGAGATGTTGGATATGGAAGCTGGAAAACATGGAAAATTCTATTGTTGGGACATGAGGACCCCGTGGTAAGCCATGATATCCCTAGAGTATGTTGTATTGTGGTAACACACGCTAGAGACTCGCCTCGGCTATAAGACTCGATAAAGTATCTAGAAATATTCGTGTGCAAGAAATCCTTGGACATGAAAGATGGATTTCCTGAGGGATTGCATAGCAGAGAAGGGGATGCTTGAGCCTGGGCTTGGAAGGTGAGTGACCAAAAGAAAGAGGAGAATTTGATAGCTCTTGATTGGGGTCATGCACACAATGGGTATGTCAAGGAAAACAATGAGACAAGTTAACGAGACATCCATATGGATGCAAATCCATGAACCACATAGATAAGAAAACAATCAATGATGAAGATCTAGAAAAGTACCAGACTATGAAAAAAAAGAAGGTGATGTTGGAGCAACTGAATTAAAAGAGCATAGAATGAAGAAATTCCAATGGACTTATTGCAGCTGGAGTTTTGGAAGCCACAACTATGAAACTTCCTGGTCGAGTGCATTGAATCCCTGGAGAGAAGTGGAACAACCTAAGGGACTGCAAGGCGGAGAAAGGGGTTCATTTCTTTGGGTTGTGCAGGGTTGAGAGGGAAGGAGATCTTGTTGGTTGGAACTGCTGCCAGAAATATAAATTTTGAAGATCATTATACATGTTTTGGGTCGGAATGCCTATGCATACATGTTTAATTTAGGCCAAAGTGTCTATGTATATAGGATTGGGCTAGATTTCTTGTGTGGATTAAGGCCAGAGGGCTTGAATTTGTAATGTTAATAACATTGGAATGGTGTTGTGCACTGAGGATAGTGCCAAAATAAGGGGAGGGGGATGTAACATCTCGGTTCTAACCCTTATGAACTATAATGTATTATGTGAATATGACTTAGGATGGTGAGTTGGTAAAGTTGAAAAGGGGCCAGAGTGCCTAGGAAATGTAATACTTCATATAGTTTAATAAAATACACCGTTGTTTGCAAGACCGACAAGGGAAAAAGAGATAGGGGGATATGATTCCACGAGAGAGGGGGTTTGAGGGGATAAGTCTTCTTTTTATTATTATTTTATTTACCCATAATTGATTTTATGGAGAAAAGGGATTACATGAGCTTCTTGGGGCAGGCCATGTGGTTCTTATTCATTCATTGTTACACCTTTTCCACTCTTCATTTTTGTGAGCCTCACTCTTGTTGCATTTGTATTCTCTTGGTTTGAGCATGGATATGAATGGTTACGTGAGGGTGGCTTGGGGTGAAGTTAGGGGGGTCGTTCTTCCCCTTCTTCATCTTCTTCCCCTGGTTTTTTTTGTTCCCTTGTTCTTCTTTCCTCTTCACTCACTGTTGCTAGGTCGTATGCTCTTGGGCTGAGCATGGAAACGAATGGAAGGAAGATGAGAGCCATTGATGAATGATTGTAATAATTATTGATCATTATAGGAGGGAATGGATGCCTATGTGCATGAGCTTAATGGTAGTTCAGATAGAATTGTCCACAATTGCAAGTCCTAAGAGTCCCAATAAAGAGATTCTTAACCAGAAGCATTGGAGCCTTGGAAGGAGATGAACAACATGAGGGACTACGTGGTAGAGAAGGGGGTCCATTCCCTTGGGGTTGTGTAGGCTGGGTAGAAGAGAGTTGGTGTACTTGGATTGCTATGAGTATTGAAAGGCCTATGATAGCTTGAGTGCTGAGAGGCCTGTTAGTTATGAGACTGATGACAATTCAGATTGAACTGTCCACAACTAAGAGTCCTTGGAGTTTCCAGAAGGGATATTTTCTTACCAGTAGCACTGGAGCCCTGTATAGGAATGGAACAGCCTCAGGGACTTCCTGACTGAGAAAGGTGTTCATTTCTTGTGGTTGTGCAGGCTGAGGGGGAAATAGAGATGGAAATTAGGATTTGTTGTGATGTTGGGAAACCTGAGAGCTACTTAGCCAACTGTTGTGTTTTTAGACTTGGCCTAGGACCTATCCTTGTGGATTCATAGCCCTAGATCGGGGGTGACCTGTTGCTGAGAGTAAATGAACAACAATGTCTATGGTTGGGAGGAACATCCTTGGTCTGCAAGAAGTTGGTGAATATTTACTTGAAAATATAAGTGCTTTCTGTCATGTGTTTTATGTATAATGTATATTCCGCTGTGTATTTAATTATCTCTGAGATATGTATTTTTAATGTGTCTGTCTACTGGATATTTTTTGTGCATGGCGCATTGTTTATCTCTTTTATGTTGTGGCAGGGATCTTGTCTTATGCATGTGGTTTTCATGCTTCTAACATTGTTGATAAGTCCTTTGTTTTCAAGATAAGATTAGAGAATGTAGTCTTGGGACTGCAACATGCCTCGCCTGCTGGTGGTTGGGTGTGTTGCAGCCTATTTAAGTGGCGTAGCCCGACCTGTGGGTGGACGGGAATGTTACACCAACCTTATACTAGCCATATTTTTATTTTCCACTTTTCTTGCCATACTAAAATATTACTCTAGGGATTTAGGTTCGAAGAGACACACTTCATGTTGAATGTTCTCCTTTAAAGTGCCCATAAATATATCTAACAAATTATTCTCAGGAATGTGCTTTACCCTGAGACTGAGCTTTTGGAATTGTTGAATGTGTTCTGTAACTAGGCCATTTTGTTGAAGATTTATCAATTGACTAAAGAATGCATTTCTCTTAATATCCCCATAATGTGATATCAATTAATCCGTAAAAATGGACCAAGAGATAATATTTTATTTCACAAAGCCATTGATACCAAAAACATTGATCATTTTCTAAATAAATGGATGCAATAGGTACCTTTTGTAAGCTTGTCACTTGGTGTAGATCAAAGTATTGCTCCATCCAAAATATCCATGTTATAGGATCTTTACCATCAAACTTTCTCATATCGATTGTTGGAATGAAGAAGTTCCTTGGTGTTGACCTGAAGCCTTGATGATGTGGATATTGAGGTGATGAATAATTCTAAAATTCAGTATTGGTGCTCTCAAATTGTGATAAAATACTCCCCATATGTGATTGAGTCTCAACATCATTTTTCTCCTTATTTTCAAGATTTCCTTAGATCTCCATATCCCTTTTAGGGATCCCATTTAAGAACATCGCTTCTATGGATTTTTTCATTTCATTCATTTTCTTTTCCATTTGATACATATTTTCATCCATCTTATTTTTCATGTGTGCACTATTTTCATTCATCTTCTTTTCCATATGTTCCCAGTTTTCATTCATCTATTTTTCATGTCTCTAGCCATATGACAAAGAATCTCCAAGATATTCCTCAAGGCAGATACCAAAATATCCAAGACATACTTTAAAACATGTATAAAAACATGCCTTTCATCATGAGGAAAACCTAATGCATCATATCTCTGATCATCATACCTTTATCAACCTTAGCATTAAGACAAGGGATCTTTCTTCAAAAAAATTTCACAGATCCGTGACTCATACACTGTCAACCTACGAACATGCATGCTTTGATTCACTGTGATCCATGTACATCCACTCTTAGCTCCACTGTGACCCACACACATATGCTCTTTTATCCACTGTGACCTGCATATAACCTCATAAATCTTCTCTTTTCTCCATTGTGAATCGCGTACATATTCTATTTTCTCCTATGTGACCCATGAATAACCTCATAAATATGCACCTTGCTCCACTACAACCTGCAGATAAAACTAGTATAATCACCTCTTTCTCTCCTCGACCTCCTTTCTCCTAAGCCATATTTTCTTTGCCGAGATCACAAATCCTCCTAGCACAAGTGAAAACCAACTTATGCTAGCTCCATTCACAAAAACACACTTGGATGGATGAACAAATGAGAGATTCTTGATGTGTATTTGCACTTTTCCAAATGCCTCCTTTATTTGACTTTAGGCTCGACCTGTAACTTCTTGTTTCAATAAATGTTTCTCCTTTAATTTATTTGGGGTTGACTTGTAACTTCTTTGAACTTATATCCAAGGCTTCTTGACCATACTTTGGGGATTCAACTTTAAGAGAGAATAACTTCTCAACTGTGAGGAACAACATGGTGTTCCACCTACCATTGGAAACGACATGGTGAGTATTATCCATATATGAGGGTTTTGCATGTATTTGCAATGTACTTCATACTCGTTTTACTCAAACACCTTAATGGATTCATGTAGACTTCTTCAAAGTGTCTTCCCGTGATGGCCATGCTTAAATCTATGCCATAAGGGGACCACTTTGGAGACTTCTTCAAATACACTTGTTACTTCTAGAGACTTCTAGACTTCTTCTAGAGTTTAAATCACCCATTACTTATAGGGGCTTCCGGGAATTCTGGACTTCTTCTAGGGTTGAAAATCTCCCCCTTTGGAATTGATTCCAACACTCATACTCCCCCTATGACCATTTCTCCCCCTATTTTCATGTGCTCTGATTTTTCTCTTTCCCCTTTAACATCAATGGCAAAGGGTAATTCCCTTTGACAATATACCTTCTTTTAACAATCTTGCTCCCCCATGTCTTCATGCTTCTAATATTTTTCCCCTACTTTTGTTCTTTCTCTCCCCCTTTGACATTAAGGGTAACTCCCTATGATGATTTATCTCCCCCTCTCTTTTTATGTAAGATGACATGTAGATCAATGTGGAGATTCATGTATATGATTTATTTCCTTTCTTTCGGTGCTCATTTTCCATTGGTGCTTCCTGTTATTGTAATACACTGACATATATTCAAATAATTCATGTCAATTTTCCTTCATCACTTGACTTCATGTCTATATGGCTTGTCATGTCTTCACCGAGATGACATCAATGCATTAATCATTCATTAATACTCTCTTGACAATATAAATCTTCTTGATGGTTTCTCTCCCCCTATCTTGCTATGCCTTTCACTGGTTTCCTTCCTGTGACTAGATGGTTCCACTTTTCATGTATCTTCTCTGGTTTATGTCAAGTATTGTCTTCTAGACCTGTAAAATGAATTCATTTATGTCCATATGTCACAAAATTGTACATGACTCTACTACTCAACTATACACAATAATGACTAATATTCCACTTCACTTTTCTAATGGATTCTTCGAATCTACTACAATTGATCACTACATGTTCCTGACATGAGACATTTTTCACTTTTTCCATCAAATCACTCTGAATCTGCCTTCCCAAATTCTGCAAACATTTCAGACTCCCCGAAAGATAGCTCTGTAATAATTGTTGCTTCAACATTCACATTATTGGGAGTCTCCAAGCCAGATGGATTATAAAAATATTTCAAGATGCTTTGCAACAGGATAAGCATTTTGAATCTCGACATCGACCTCTTTACCTATATATTTGTCATGCAATTCTGTAAATCATGTGAGTATGATCTATGGGAGTTCTTCATTCACCTGCTCTTCTTGTTCTTTCTTTCTTCTCCAAACTTTCTTGTACATGATATCAATGTTTTCCTTCATGGAAGACTTCATCGTGCTTATACAATCATGAGCTATGTGTCCATAGTTGTGGAATTTGCAACATTCAATACTGTAGTGGCCCACATAAACATTTATTTCTTGAACATTTCTTCCATATGCTTTGCAATCTACAACTTTATGTCCAAATTTATTACAAGTAAAACAATGACCAATAAATAAACTTTGATACCTGGGAGCCAATGATCCTCTTTGTGATGTAGTCCTTCTGAATTCATGCCTTAACTTATCATGATATTCTCTTCTGTTGTTTCCTTCATAATGATTGAAGCTTCTTTGATTTCTGAAGGTAGAAGGTCCTCTTGGAAATACACTTCTTTTGCATTCATTCTTTCCATTGTTAATTTCTCATATTGTGTTCCTCTGATCGAATTATCTTCTTCCATGACATCAATATTCTCCTTTGACCTTGGGACTTTTGATGACTTCTGCATAACTCTTTTGTTCTGCTTGTTTCATCATGGAGCTTGAACCCTTTTCAAAATGAATTTTTTTGTATCATAGTCCATACTTGTCATTGCATGGCCTTTGACTGTTGAGAATGTCTTCCAACACTTGAGAGATTTTTAAGTTCTTGTTGATATTGTTGACTTCACCCCTCAATGACACGACTTCTTCTTCAAGATTCTCACAATTATTTTATTTTTTTATCATTTGGATCTTCATTACTTATTTTGTTCTCTTTGCTTCTTTAAGTTGGGTTTTCAAGGAGATGATTTCTTCTTCAAATCTTCTTTCTTTTTTACTAAATTCTACTTCAATCTTGTTTAAGTCTTCATATATTTCCTTAAGATGACTTGACAAAATATTTTCTCTCTTTTCTGCTTCTTTTACCTTGATTTTTAAATGATCAACTTCTTTGGGATTTTGAGAACTCTCCTTTAGTTTGATCAATTCTCCCTTGAATGACTTGTTCTTCTTCCTTTCTCTTTTTAGCTCAATTAAGGCGTTGATTAGTTTTGCTTCTATATCTACTTCATCTTCTTCATAATCTTCTTCGTAATTTTTAGGAGTTATTTTCTAAGTTTTCATTTCCATGAATATGACTATTTTTTATTCACTGTCACTATCATCATCTCCATTACATGAGAAACTGTCTTCTCTTGAGTAGAGGATTTTCTTGAAGACTTTTCTTTTATATCCTTTCTTGTTTTCTTTTTGATATTTCTTTTCTTTCTTGGGAACTTCTTCTTCATCACTATATGAATTCTTAGCATAAGGACATTATGTAGAAAAATGACCAATTCTACCACAATTAAAGCACTTTAAGGGAAGCATACATTTTTACTTTCCAATTCATTTCTTCAACTTCCTTACGAAGTTGCCGATTTATTCATATTCATTTGAATCATCGTTGCAACTGAGTGTTGGATTTGAATTTTTCTTATTCTTTCTTGTCTTCTTCGATGATTTGAAAGTTGTTTCCTTCTTGGATGGATTATCCTGTTATGTTCTCATTTCATAAGCTGTAAGTATATTATGTAGCTCGTCCATGTTCAACATAGAAATATATTATCTTTCTTCTAGGGATGAAATCTTAGGATGAAATCTCATTGGAAGAGACTTTAGTACCTTTTGAACAATAACCAAACCTTTAATTTCTTCTCCCAATCCTTTAATAGTATTCACTATTTCATCAACTCACAGAAAGTAAGCTGCAGTATCTTCATATTCCTTCATCTTCAGTTGTTCAAATTTACCTCTATAGGTTTGAAGCTTGGCTTCCTTGACTTTGGCATCTCCTTCATATACATTTTGAAGCTTTATGTCCCACATTTCCTTTGCAGAGTCACAATGCATGACCTTGACATATACTCAATCAACTAGGGCACTCCAAATAGCATTTGTAGCCCTCAAATTGTTTTCAATTTTATTTTTTCCATATTTATCTGTTGGGGGAGTGGAAGGTACCTTGTATCCATCTACTACTTCTTTCCAAACACCAAATCTCTATGCTTGAAAAAGCTTTTTCATCCTTCTATTCCAAAAGGCATAGTTCTGACGATCAAACATTGACATTCCATTCTTAGTTCACTCCATGATCAACCTTATAGTGGATAGATTGTTTCTAAAGGACCTCCTCTAATACCAATTGTTGGAATATTCACCAATACAGAGAGGGGGGGTGAATAAATATTAAACACTTTTTACCACTTTTAACCAGAACATGTAAACATCAACTTATCAACAATATATCACTTATGATTGCATTTAATATTTCATGAACATATAACCATAAACAGTAGTACCATTCAATAATGCATCACATCATACATAGTGCACCATAGATTTTACGTGGAAACCCAAATGGGAGAAAACCACATAATGCTTTCTTATATATTAGAAGATTACATTCATAGGAAGCACCAACTTCAAAGATTCTCCAACACCAACTAGAAGGAGGCTCCAACCCCCTATTTATAGGACTTAACCTGAAAAAAAAATAATAAAAAAAATCCCTGGATTCTCCAACTCCAACTGGAAGGAGGCTCCAACCCCCTGATTTACAGGCTCCAACCTAAAGGAAGCTCCAACTAGAAGGAGGCTCCAACCTTAAGGAATTTATGACTCCCTGTATTTTTCGGATCCAACCGGGAGGAGGCTAAACCCCCTTTCCTTTCCCATTCCTTCCACCTTGAAATATAAATGGAGACTCAACCTGCCACTGATAATCAACCTTCCACTGTCACTGATAATCAACCTGTCACTATCACTGATAATAAACATGTCACTAATAATGATACATCATATTCATCACATCATAATCAACAAAATCACATCCTCTCACATAAATCATATGCCAAGATCACCAAAAACATATGCCTGAAATCACCAACATATGCCTCAAACCATATGCCAAAATACATCTGCCATAATATCCATAAATCATGTACCAAAGATATTCCTCAAGCATGTTTCATAACATCCATAAACCATGTACCAAGGATATGCCTTCAACATATGCCATATCATTCATGATATGCCTCAACAATGTACCAAAATATATGCCTTAAGCATATACCATAGCCACCAAGATATGAACATAAAAACACATAGAAAGCATACCTTACATTATGTAACAACCTGGTACATCATATCTCAAATCACCAACATATGTCTCTATCCATATGCCAAAGAATCTCCAATATATGCCTCAATGCATATACCAAAACATCCAAGACATACTTCAAAACATGTAGACAAACATACCTTTCATCATGAGGAAACCCTAATGCATCATATCTATGATCATCATACCTTTCTCAACCTTAGCATCAAGACAAGGGCTCCTTCTTCAAAACTTTTTCGTAGATCCACGACTCATACACTATCAACCCATGGACATTCGTTCTTTGCTTCAATGTGACTGACGTACATCCGCTCTTAGCTCCAATGTGACCCGTGTACATCCGCTCTTTGTTCCACTGTGACTCACAGATAACCTCGGAAATACACTCTTTGCTCCATTGTGACCCATGTACATACACTCTTTGCTCCACTGTGACCCGCAGATAACCTCATAAATCCTGACCTTGCTCCACTGCAACCCACAGATAAGCTTAGAAAACTAATATAGTCACCTCTTGTTGTCCTCGACCTCCTTTATCTTAAGCCAGATTTGTTTTTCTAAGATTGCCAATCCTCCTAGCACAAGTGTAGACCCACTTATTCGAGCTCCATTCACAAAATATCACTTGGATGGATGAACAAATGAGAGGTTCTTGATGTGTATTTATACTTTTCCAAATGCCTTCTTTATTTGACTTTAGGTTCAACCTGTAACTTCTTGTTGCAATAAATGTTTCTCCTTTAATTTATTTGGGGCCAACTTGTAACTTCTTTGACCTTAGATCCAGGGCTTCTTGATCATACTTTGGGGCTTCAACTTTAACAGAGCATAACTTCTCAACTGTGAGGAACCACACGGCGTGCCACCTACCGTTGGAAATGACATGACGAGGACTATCCATATATGAGGGTTTTGCATGTGTTTGCAATGTCCTTTGTCCTCATTTTCCTCAAACACCTTCAGGATTCATGATCACACCTTTGAGGCTTCTTATAGACTTCTTCAAAGTATCTTCCCATGAGGGCCATGCTTAAAGATACACCATAAGGGGACCACTTTGGAGACTTCTTCAAATAGACCCATTACTTCTAGAAGCTTATAGTCTTCTTCTAGAGTTGACATCACCCATTACTTCTAGGGGCTTATGGGGCTTCTAGACTTCTTCTAGGGTTGACATCAATGACAACCAACTTTCCAACAATTACACACACACACACACACATATAGTGAAATTTCCAGACAGTGAAATTTTGTGGAGACTAACTTAGGAGACATTTCATAGGTATAGGTGGTAAAAATGAATTTCTTAAGACTAATTTCAGGATCAGTAAAAATCCCCAACTTCCACAAGATATATCTCACAAATTATAATGATTCAAAATCTGAAAATTTTTCCACATGTAATTCATCATGTCTCCTTGGGATTATGAAAATTTTAGAGTCTGAAACATCACAGAAAATAAGTTACAACAAAAATTCCAAGATGTCCCTTTTAAAACTGATTTCAGGATTAGTCACAAGCCTTGTATTTCATGGACTATTTCTCCATAAGTGTAGGGAAACAAAACCTGAAATTTTTACCACCTATACTGTGAAATGTCTCCTCAGTCAGTCTCCACAAAATTTCACTATTTGAAAATTCCCAGAAAAATAGTTATAGCGAAAATTCCAAGAAGACTCGTTTAAAACTAAATTCAGGATGATTAAGAAACCCTATATTCCATAGGTTATATCTCCGAAAGTGTAAGAAACTAGGACTTGAAATTTTTAAAACATGTACCTTACGATTTCACATCGATTTCCTCAACATTTCACGGTCTAAAACATCCCATAAAAAAGTTATAGAAAAAATTCCAAGGTGTGTCAGTTGGAGGAGAGAAACCCTAGGAATGTACGCTCTGATACCAAATGTTATGATCCAACGCTTAAAAATGAGAAAATGTCAATGAATACAATCCACTTTGATGTGGAAACCTCCTTTTACAATATATCCAATTCATAATACAATATGAGATGAGATATGATGATCCTAAGACTAAGTCTCCTTGGTGTGTGTGTGTGTGTGTGTGTGTGTGTGTGTGTAGAGAGAGAGAGAGAGAAATTAAGGGTTCTAGCCAACCTACTAATATAACACTAGAAGAGTAATAATTCACTATCTAGGGGCTTAATAAGGGGTTTTATACATAACATGAAGCTTTGTCTATGGCTTAACATTGTCTCTAGTTCAAAGGGATACTACAAATTGGGCATTTCCAAGGCTAGTGCTTGACTAGCCTTACATTTTAGTTCTTTAAAGGCCATTTGTTAATCCCCCCATTAGAAACTCTTACCATTGGTTGTTATAGAATGAAGTGGTGAAATTATGACTAAAAATGATGTTAAGAACTTGTAACAATATGGGTTAACACTCCCACAAAGATATTTACTTAAGTAACAATGATATAAGTCAAACATTTATTGATGGCCTCCATCTTCATAGGATTAATATTTAGCTCTCCTTTAGTAATCACATATCTTAATTTCATCAAAGATTACTACGAAAAGTGACAATTCTTCATATATTTTCTTGCAATTTATGGTTTCTCACTGTCTCCATCACCTTATTCAAATGTGAGATATATGCTCTTCCTAGGTACAAATCAAAATTAATATATTGTTGAAGTACACTTATACAAATTAATTTAGGTATAGCTCTAATTCCCTACTCAATATAGCACCAAGAAGGAAAATAAATATTAGGTTGATTCGTTTTGGATCAATCAAGGGAGAATGATTTATTCCATTATAATATTCAAAGGTTTTCCTATCAAAGGAGAATACTTTAATCCAACCAATAAGGTAAATATTTTTTACTAACTTTGTGCCAAAATCAAAATCAAGGAGAATACTTTAATCCAACCAATAAGGTAAATATTTTTTACTAACTTTGTGTCAAAATCAAAATCAAATTCAGCAGCTAAGAAAGGATAATAAACTTGCCACATTCAATGCAAAACAAATAAATTAAGTATAGCTAAGAAAGGATAATAAACTTGCCACATTCAATGCAAAACAAATAAATTAAGTATGACAAAAACAAAAAAGGCCCTACATTCTCATCAACTCAAACCTTCATCACCAAAATAAAATATTATCCCTTATTACTACAACATACAATTATACATATTCATATGAAAATCTTTAATGTAACTTGAATTTATCTTGACATGGGAAATCCTTTATATATCTTGTTGCTCTTTCTCTTTTATGTTTTGAACTTTTAATATAATTATACAGATATTTAATGTAACTTGAATTTATTTTCACATGGGAAATCCTTTGTATATCTTGTTGCTCTTTCTCTTTTATGTTTTGAACTTTTAATATAATTATACATATGAAGATCTTTAATGTAACTTGAATTTATCTTGACATGAAAAATCTTTTATATCTTTGGTTATTCTTTCTCTTTTATGTTTTGAACTTTTTTTTTTTTAAGTAAAAAAGGAGGATCCTGTTTATATTACAATTGTATGTTTACAGAGTCTTGTTGTAATGCCAGTTGTCCTGCCTACAAAAAGGAAACTAAGACAGTTGGTCTTACGGTGCCACCTGTTTTCAAACAAGCAAAATTTTACCAGGTTGTCGTCCTGCCCGGAGGAAACCAGGACGCACAACCATAATAGATTCAGTCAAGTCTCTAACATCCTACAAATAGCATTGCTATGATCTAAAGTTCTAGTTTGAAACAAGAGAAAATTGCTAATTATGAACATTCACAGGACCTTTTAATCAGCTGTCTCATCGGCGTCACCCTTCTTTCGCCATTCGGCTGGAATCGCATAGGCTTGTGCGCACGTAGGGCACTGTCGGCGTGGGGATGATCTGGAGTGTGCTACGTACATCATGTCGAGGTGATGGCCGATTTGAATGGCCCTGAAGATTTGGTCGTCCACCATGCTTCGTGTTTCGAAGAGTAGTTCGAGATAGCCCGGATTGATGTGTGGAGGTTGGTCTTCCCATTCCTTCTTAACAATGGAGAGGAGAGTTGGCCCTTGAGCATGAGTCCCCTCTGTTTCTGCATTTGCTCTGCTAAGTTGGCGTGCTGGCTGGCTATTCTGCTGTGTTGTTGCCCTTGGAGGTGCTCTGCTTGTTGGGTTAGCCTTCTCATCTGTGCTATCCAGCAATTCTTCCTTGACGTAACAAATTGTGAAGTCCTCTGCCGATTCAGATTCCCTATGACTGTGTGAGGTTCCTGGAGCTGGAAGCTTGGTCTCATTCCCAAAAACAGTGGGGGGATTCCAATTGTCCAGGATGGTAAAAGGAGATGTTCTGGACAATCCTGGATAGGTTCATCCGGAGCAGTCTCCTCCACGCACACCATGGGAGGCGTTCTAGGTCTCCCATGTTTCCTGGTTTTCCGAGCAGATGCTAGAGCCAATGCTTGTTCAAATTTCTTCTGCCGCTTCCTGCGAGAGTCATGGGCATACCACGCCGCACCTTTGCGAGGCCTTCCTCGTGCTCTTGGCATGTGGAGGAGCCGAGCTATGGCCGAGATGTTGACGGGAAGGTTGTTCCTACTCCAGCACTCCACAGGTCGAATTTGCAAATGCATCGCATAACCATCCAGGCAGCTGATAAGGGTGAGGGTGATTGTGACAGCTCCGACCATTAAGGTTAAGTGCTTAATGCTCTGGTGTGTCATTCTCTTCACGTGCTTGAGAGGACTAGTCCATTGGTTATGGCTGCGCAGGCACCCTCCCATCTTTAATGGTGAGGAGATGGGAGCCGGTGGCCATTATTTATGGCGTTGCCCGACTTGTTGCCACTTGTCCTGCCTATTCGACGTGGCACCCCATCCGGGGTTATGTTTTGAACTTTTAATATGTATTGTTAAATTGAATTTATCTTGAGAAATCCTTTATATCTTTGGTTGCTCTTTCTCTTTTATGTTTTGAACGTTTAATATGTATTGTTAAAGATTTATAGCTTGCGATTATTATTTTTTAAATGCTCATCCAAAGAAAGGTATCTTATCTTCTAATTGGTTGGTTGATACATAATTCATGAGACATTTAATAACAAGAAAGATGTATGTTCAAAGAAAGGTATCTTATCTTCCAATTGGTTGGTTGATACATAACTTATGAGACATTTAATAACAAGGAAGATGTTTGTTAATATGCATTGATTTTTCCCGTAGGGGTGTAGATCGATTGGCAAGTGTCGTGTAAATGGAAGGAAATATGTAAAAGAAGTCTCAAATTATATGGTTGATACATAACTCATGAAACATTTAATAAAAAGGAAGATGTATGTTCAAAGAAAGGTATCTTATCTTCCAATTGGTTGGTTGATACATAACTCATGAAAGATTTAATAACAAGGAAGATGTATGTTAATATGCATTGATTTTGTCTGCAGGGGTGTAGACCGATTGACAAGTGTCATGTAAATGGAAGGAAATATGTAAAGGAGGTCTCAAGTTCGATTCTCACCCCGATTTACCCGTGCCCCATGCTTGTGGGCTATGTCGACGCACCTGGAGGTTATAGTGATAGTAGACGGGAATCGACCCTGTATCACGCGAGTACGAGAACCGCTAAAGTTGTTGATTACGCCAGTAAATAAAAAATAAAATAATAATAATAATAATATACATTGATTTTGAGATATTGAAATGCATGTTGTTCATGTTGTAAAAGATTTGACACCTCAATGCTTGAATTTTGGTAGTCAATTTCACCATCTACAAAACATCTTGACAAATTTTGTTAAATATTATCAAGTGTATTCTAAACTTAAAGGTTATCATTGAATATTTTTTATCTTGATAATTTTTGTTAAATATTGTTAAGTGTATCCTAAACTTAAAAGTGATCATTAAATGTTTTTATGAATAAGCTATACCTCTTCTAAAATATTTTTAGATCACATAAATAATAATTGGTCTTCAAAATGCACTATATTTAAAATATGCAAAAGAATTATGTAACAAAAGTAAACTCAACGTTTTATTGGCAAACTTGAGAAAAAAAAAATGTCCACAAAGAGTATGGTAGATGCATATCTTGTATAGATAAATACAAGAATCTTAATTCTTCAATACTATATAAAAACATATGAAATAATTGAAAAGATATTGAATTTTGTTCTAACACAAAGTGAGAGGAGAAACAAATACACTTTGCATCATCATTAAAGTAATGAATTATCCCAAAGATTTATAAGAGTATGATGGTGTTTGTTTCTCTTTGACATCTTGATCATGTGTCAATGGAACAAGAGTTACCAAGAATTATCTTTATTAATTTAATTTAAGACATTTACATAAGTATATTATTTGATAGGTTTTTTATTTTGATATCTCTATTACAAATGTAAATGATGAAAGCAATTAGTTTTTTTATTTTGTGGAGGATTTATAAATTCAAATCTAAAAGGATAAGGTATTGTAGATTTTACTAAATCAAATCGTTGAGCAAAAAAAACCCCTTATCCAACAAACAAAGAATCTCATACACCAATATTAAAATCAAATTATTATTATTATAAATATTTTTATTACAATTTATTTAATTTAAATTTATAATTAACTTTGACATGCTTCTAGTCATGTTTTGCTATCAAGTTGCATAAACTTATTTTTGACAATTATTATATATTCCTAAAATTTCAATTTCCAATTTTAAAATATTTATTTTACTTTTCGTTCTACACTTCGATGAAATTCAAAATCCAATTCTTAGCTACAATACACAAAAGGAAACTAGTTTACGACAATTAGAGACAGAATTACTCAGATGTCTGGGTGGTGTAGTCGGTTATCACGTCAGTCTCACACACTGAAGGTCCCCGGTTCAAGTCCGGGCTCAGACATTCGGAGTATTTTTATTCCCAAGTCCATACGGTTTGAAGCCCAACTGATACTTTTAGAAATCACCACTTATTAACATTTTAAGAGGTCTTATTCAGTCTTTATAAAAATTATATCAATCAACAGGCATTGGATATCCGCCCAGTTCGTTGCTGCACACAACCACAGGCAAAAGAACGTGTTATTTAACCACCACTTTGATTTACCAAACCTTCCGAACCAAAATGAAATGGAGATGCGGGGTATCGAACCCCGTACCTCTCGCATGCAAAGCGAGCGCTCTACCGTTTGAGCTACATCCCCAAGCCATTTTTCAATTTTCCTCTTTATTAATACAGCGTGTAGTTTCATTGAACAAATAATTCTCCTTTTTCTTAATAGAGTGTGTAGTTTCACTTAACAAAATTCAAAGAACATGATGCAATGCAAAACTCTCCACAAACAATTTAAGGTTTTTGGTAACCACGTAGGGTTCCATGAAATCTAGGATTACTAATTAAATTAAATTGATGTGGTTTGATAATGTTGACATATATCTCTATCAAACTTGGTCACTTGTTACATGTTGTCATAACTATATGACTCTTTTGATACAGAAATTGTTGCCCTCTTTGGCATGATGTCTTAAAAATGGGAATCACTACTATTAAAAAAATATATACAATTGATACACATCTTTAACACCAGATAATCCCCTTTGCCTCTATAGACATCATTGTTCCTTGTAGCTTAGTCATCATCACTAATAGACATGCACATTCAATGTCATTGTGGAAGGTCAAGGAAACATAGATGTAATGTATGTGTCTCTACAAAAGAGGGTATGTAACAATTATTGACATAAACAAAATTACTCACGAGTTCTTGTGACTACATATCTCTGTAGAGAAATGCTAGAGTAAACATTGTTTCCCCCCCACACACCAAAACTATGTTTACGATTTTTGTTAACATCAAATAATGTTACATATAAATACATCAAGCTTTGTCTTACGATAGATGCACTATCTTAACAAACTAACAAATTGTTGAGAGAATATCTCAACAACACTCCAAACTAGGAGCCAACTAGTTGGAGAGAATATCTCATATCCAGCTAGATCTAACAACCTCCTAAAATACATAAACAAAGTCATTAAGTAGAGACAAACTCGACCTCATAATGCCCAATAATAATAACAATCACAAGTATGATCACATATAAGACAAGTAGGAGTTAATAATTCCAACACTTCTCCATAATGACTACTTGTCCTAATCTTTGTCAAGCAGGTCCTCATCATCATCTAGTCCTCTATAACAAATGCTCTACCATGAATTGAAGAACCTCCTGATCAACAAAGTGTATATCTAGTTCATCCTGACACATAAATCTTGTACCTTGACCATGTTGGGAACAACAAACTGTCAAAGTCCATATAAAGGAACAACCATCCACTGAAATGCATGGGTATCATAACTGCTACAACCATAGATCTAATAGGATGTCCTTCGAGTACATCCATTCAACTTCTTGACAAACTCCCCCTTAATGTAAAACTTTCATTTTTTAGGCACCTCCAGAGTCTACTATCAACATGGTTCACTTAAAGAGCATCTAGCCAACACCTGACCCACTCCTTGAAGTGTTTAACAACTCTATAACATATATTTCTACTCTATACCGAACAGAGTTATTCAAGTCATCAGAGACACATGGAAAAAGGGGTATGCATTCCTATATAGGTCTTACATATATATGCCCTTTACATGTTACATGCATAGTTTCAAGTACATACATTTAACTTACTTCATCTCATGGAGACACCAGGTACAAGATTTGAAAACAATGTGTTGTGCCAGCACAACACCCTCTCTAATTTTATCTTTTTCCATTTCTTTGGCAGAAGAAATTGGGCCCGCCTACTAAACTTTTCTACTGGAAAGTCTCTCAGACTCTCTCAACTTGTTGAAAAATCAACTCACCTTCTTGATCTTCATTGAAACCTTTAAGTCCTTCACTTAGAATATTTCTTAACTTGCAATTTTTTTGGACTCTGGTAATACTGGCGAGTTCGTGATGAACTCGCCGATACAAGCAATATCAACAAGTTCATGATGAACTCACAGATACTGGAAAGGTCGCAACACTTAATTTTTTGAGCTTGAAATTTAGTATACCGAAAAAGTTCCAATAAACTCTGTCAATGCACTGACCACCTTCCAACAAATTTCGTCGATACATTGGCAAAGTTCCGGTAAACTTCACTGATACACTACCCTTTGCATACTGGTGTAGATGGTGTGACCATTGTCGATATGTCGATACACTTCCCCTCATCTTCGTCGATACATGGTGTATCGACGAGGTTCATCTCATCTTCCCCGATACATTACATATCAACAAAGTTCCTTCCTTTCTCTTTGATACCGAGTGCATCAGTGAGGTTCATCTCTCCCTCTTTGACAAACTGCTTTTCAGCAAGTTTCCCTCTTATGTCATCGATGTGAAAGCAAAAAATATGTGACCCCTCATTGACATTGAGCTATCGGTAGTGATCTTCTTTCCCTCGATGGCATAGACCTTGTCAGCAAGACATGCCTTCATCTTGAGACCTCTACTATTCTCCTCCATCTTAGATCCTTCTCGTTGTGCCCGTCAGTCAGGTTTTTATTGTTTCCAATGATTAAGCATTTCATGTATGACTGGATAGCTGATGACTGATACCTATCTCGTCTAATCTACTTCATGTTGCAGTCATGATTTAGTCTGTTTGTATCACCATCAACTTTCATTGCGCATACTATATCAGCCTATATACTTTGTGTTTCTTTATTTTATGACTAACCATGATTATGAAAGTGTCGTTTACCATTAGGTGGGTTAATTGCAACATCTATAAGACTTACGATGGCTCTAAATTTCATCTCACAAAAGAATTGGTCCTCCCAACTCACAAATAGTGTTAAGTGCTCCAAACGTCAGTTGGCTATTTTCGCGGATTTATATCTTCGAGCCACTAATAGATGACCTCAACTCCAATGGATGAATCAAGACCCTATATAACACAAATAACATAAGAACTGAAGGAACTAAATTGGGGCAAAGTATTAACAAGAACAAAACTCGAACTTTCATTAAAAAACTCCTTTGCTTGAAATTTTTGGACATTTGTCAATGCCTATTTTTGTCCTCGAAGCAATCCAACTATGTGATTTACACGATTATGATTCCAACGTGATTGACGAAATCAAAATCTGAGGCCCGAAAGTACCAAAACAATCGCTAGAGATTTCTAGCCCAAGTCAACCTTGTTAGCCATAATAACATTGGAATATTTGAATGGCACAATAAGTTATCTCACCGAAATCATATCCCTGCACCCTCCACGTCACAAAAAATGACACTCCAATTAGACGTTGTCTGACCAGGTTATGAGCCTTTGAAATCCCCTCCAACGATGTTAACATAGGTTTGCATTCTTTGATTCATGCCACCACACAAAACTGCTTTGGTTGAAATGTTTGTTGTTTCGAAAGGCGCTCTACAACACAATATCAGAGAGATGTCCATGTAACATAACACATTAAAATAGTAGTAAAAAATCCACAAAATAATAAATTAATAAAAAAAATTAAAATATATATAAATAAATAACACATATAAACAACAAGTAGGCTCAATTAATCAATCGACACAATAATCAAAACAAATATATAGTACCACCAACATAGATCCATCTTAACCCCCTGAATCTATCAAGCACCGAGAGGGATCAAATCTCTAGAGGTGCAAACCTTTAACCTTTCCTTAAGTTTTGCACTCTAAAAAGTGTTTTCACCTCTAGAGATTGAATCCCGCTCGACACTTGATAGATCTGGGGTTAAGATGGATCTATGTTGGTGTTATTCAAACTATGATTTTAAAAGGAGTGTTTTTAAGAAATGATACGTTCAGGAGGGTTTTAAATAATGGAACATCATATAGATGACGTGGGGTGAAGGGTTTGAAGTTTAACATGGGAGGGAGGGGACCACAATCCATATGCCCTTCCCTCTCCTTATATTACATTATAATTTACAATGTAAAACCTCCCTTGTTCATTGCAAGTCACCTCAACAAAAAACACAACACGCACCTAGAGGAGTTGAGAGCATGGGTCCCAGAGGCAATGAGAGGATCCACGCCACTACACCTAAATACCATGCCAAGAACATTGTCGATATAACCAAATCCCATGAGCACATTAATGCCAGGTTAACTAGAGCCCATGAGAACATTATGGTTGGTGCTAGCTAGAGACCATGTGAGAAATGTTGGGTATTTGTTATATTCTTTACATGACTAGCTCTGGTGTTTTCTACATTGTGTCATGCACGTAGGTGGGGTTTGAAGGGGGGTCGCTAGGCCCCCCCTTCGGGGGTTCAGAGCAACACCCCCGAGATTTTTTTTTCCTCGAGAAATGTGTCACCTTTTTTGCCTCATTTTTCATGTCACCTTGATTTTTGTGTCCATTGTTGGGTGATTTTTCGGCACATGGTTTTTTGCCAATGGTTTTCTATTTTTAGTTAAGGAATTACGGTTGTTGACTAATCCAGGTCATTGGGTTAGGGTTTTGGATGCCACTGGATTCTATATGTATGTTGTATTGTAAACAATGTATGGTGTGAATGAATATATAATATGTTGGTTTTCCTGGTTTGGGTTTCCAGGGGAAAAATATATGTGTAATGTGTGTATTTTCCATTGTATCTTTTATGTTCTTTTACTGAAAATTTGTTTGCCATAAATAATTGTACAAGGTTAAAATATACATTTGGTATCAGAGCAATTATTGACTTCAGGGGGACACCTTTGTGGTCAAGGGTTTGGCTCGAGACTGTGATAAGCCTTGTTACAGTGGGAGACCTGCGATATTGATTCTTGAAGTGGAGAGAAATGGAAAGTAGTTCAAAAATGGAGATCTAGAAGTTTAATGGGAAAAATTTTGAGTTGTGGAAGCTCAAGATGGAATATTTGTTGGTGGATAGATATCAGTGGATCGCAGTGGATCTAGGTATTGCACCTATAGGAACTTCAACAGATGAATGGAAAAAGTTGGATCGGAAGGCGAAGAGCACAATCTGACCGTGTCTCTCAGATTCAGTATTATTGAATGTGTCAGAGGAAGCTTGTAAAACACCCAAACCCTAAATACCCTTTCAAGGGATGGGGCATCAATTTTTTGCTTTCCCTGGTACATTTTCGGTCCCTTCATTAGCTCCCCCAAAACTTACATCTCTCACTGTGCACTTGAACCAAGTAGCGGGGTTTTCCTCGTGACCTTAGGATGAAAACCGAGAGCTAAGAGAATGTGTTAGAAAAAGTTTCGACACATTGGAATTTCCTAGACTTTAGGAGTTCCAAAATTGTTGTTGAAATTTCAGATCACCCAACAATGGAGGGGATCAATGGTTCACATCCTCTGCCGAGATCTACAGTTAAAAAGGGGGATTTGGTACTCGGTGTTGAACATACCTTTTTCCTAATCCCCGAAGTCCCGAGGTCTTGCCACGTGGCCTTATCCATTCGATGATCGACATTCAACGATCAAGGATCTCTGTTGAGCATTCATTTTTACCACACTATGTCCAAACTCCCAAAATACCAATATCTCACCACGTGGCCTTGGCCCTTCGATGGTTGACGTTCGATGATCTCCGTCGAGCATTCCTTTTTACCACACTATGTCCAAACTCTCGAACTCCTAATATCTCACCACGTGGCCTTAGCCCTTCGACAGTCGATGTTTGACGTTTTGTGTTGGACATTCCTATATTGTACCATGACCCACGTCTTCTGAATTCCTAAAGGTATCCAAACTCCCAGAGTCCCAGACACGTCACCAACCATGTAGGCTAGGCGGCCACGAACCAAAAACTGACACGCGGCAAGGGTCAAGGGGTGACATGTGTCCTCGATAGGGGGTGACACATGTCATGATCTAACAGGAAAAATGGGTATGTGAATCATCTAAAACTGGGTGACATGTGGCACGCGTAATGCGGGTACATGTCACATCGAATGAGGTCATCAAGCCATGTCATCATAGACTGATAACTGCTCAGTCCTTTAATTTAACGGTCTGCAAGGTTCCATGTAGATCCATAGATCTACGGTTCTCATTACTTCGTGGCTCCGGCTTCAGAGCATAACAAATCCTCTCGACGCAAATCCCCAGAAGAGATAAGTCTCCGGACTCTCGGATCTTGCGCCACGTGTCCTCTTCGACCAACGGTCGAGATTTACTTCGGCGATTTTCACTTCTTAAAAACCCTTGGCCAAATTCCTTTGGAGTACAAAGTCTCTGGACCACAGGATCATGTGCCACATACCAGTTCATCCAATGGTCCTTGTCACTTCGATAGTTCAACATTCGGGGCTTCGGCATGTATCTCCCGACTTTCCTTCCAAACCACGTCGAATCTATTGCCACGTGTACCTAGCATCTATGGCTAGGTTTTAATCCAACTTGCAGACCTTCAAGGAAAACTTGCTCATTTCTATATTGATGAATACCCAGACTCCCGGATAACCATGGATCTGTGGACACATGTCCTTCTAGTTCAATGGTCCAAATTAACTCTGTGACTCCGGCATTCAAGAGTTTCAACATTAGACCATTCCTATTCTCCGGAGTAGCATTTCACCAAAGCGCTTAACGCTTCCCTTCCTATGTCCTATCTAACGGCTGAGAGTGATCTATGTTGAATCGCCAGATCAACATCCTCTTTAATTCGTGACTTCGGCCTTCAACTATTTTCAAGGATTGTGGAATCACAAGTCCCGAAGCCGAAGAGCTAGCCCCTTTTTGGACTAACGCAGGTTTCCCAGACCCCATTCACATGGATACTTTGGAAATTCTAGGGAATAAGCACCAATCCTTTTGCAACAATTGGATTAAGGACATGGGAACGAGCCCTCGATTAGACGGGTGAATAGTCTAAAGGAAAAACGACCTTCTCCAATAGAATTTAGACTTTGACATTCTCGCTAAGGTAAACTTCAAGGGGTTGGAAGGACTTAGAAATTTTAGTTGATCATGCCCTAACCCTTCCATGGATTCCCATCCCATGACTATCTAGCAACAAAACTGAGATAAATTGAAATATCATATAGATATAACAATTTACAGAAATCACAGATCTTTTCTAACAACTGTTCAAATACTGAAAGACTGAATCATAAACAAAGACATTTCATCATTGCATCCAATATAATACACAAAGTATGAAAATACTTATCAGAACTAGAAAATGTGAAGCAATTGTTGAAAGGGGTGCATGTTTCCTCCCAACCATAGGCACAGTCACTCCTGACGGATTTACCACTGGCCACCCCCTAGCTAGACCATGGTGCTCTAAGAGAGATTATTTCTCCTTGCTCCACAACAGTCAGGGATGAAGGTTACTCTCCTCCTCCCACATGAAATTGGCAACCGGTTTTCTCTGCTCCAAGCAAGGAGGTATGCACGAGTACTTCCTCAATCACTCGTCAGCCCCGTTTATCAACTTGTAGCCAAAACATTCCCATGGATTCTTACATCCAAATCGAGCTTACTACTCAGTTTTTTTTCTCTCTCAACTTCAGAGTTGAAGTCTGTTCACTGCTCTTCTCAGGAGAGTTTTTTTGCTACTCTTATATCTCACAAATTTGTCTCTTTTCCTGAATTACCTCATTCCTTGCCTTCCTTAGAAAGGTTGTGTGGGTTCGAATCCCAATTCTTGGTTAGGCCTATAAGCCTTACCGATGGGTATCCTTCCCCATATCCTCATTAACTCTTGAGGATGGCCTTCCAACTATCATCCTAAATTGTAATTCATTGTTGGGACAGAGGACTGTTGAGCAATTACACCCAGTAGGTACTAGTTTGGTAAGGGTCATATCAACCTATGTTGGTTTCCCTTCACCATCTCTCTCATATCATCCATGGTCTATCTTGGAAAACTTCCCCCCTTTCAGAAGTTGTGAAACACATATTCAAATTCAAATTCTATTAATAACAAAAAAATCATACATTGACCCTTTTATAGAAAGGTTCATCAAATCAAACATTCACACATATTTAGTCTGCCATAGTCTCTTGGCCAGATATATTTATATTTACAAACTGGGGGAAACATGGGTATTACAATCCCCTCCCCCTTAAAGGAACATTGTCCTCGATGTTCTATCTGCCGATGTGTTCTACATGTACAGAAGTAAACAAAAATGGATATGCATGTCTCATGACATCCTCCATTTCCCATGTAGCCTCATCTCGGCCAAAATGTTTCCACTGCACCTTGACCTGTGCAATGTTTTTGTTCTTGAGTGCGGTTTCCTTCTTGTCTATTATGCATCGGGGTTTTTTCAAGAATTATCCCTCGGGTTCCACCTGAATCACAGACTAGTCAATAATATGATTAGAATCATGTACATACTTCTTTAATAAAGAAACATGGAAAACATTATGTGCCTTCACCGTGGGAGGAAGTGTTAGCCAATAGGATACTGGTCCCACTCTATCCAAAACTTCAAAGGGTCCACAATACCGAGGTGCCATCTTGGCACAAGATCCCATCCTCAAGGAGATTATCCTGGGTCTAACTTGGACATACACATGATCCCCTTCTTTGAACTCTCTAAGAGTCCTTTTCATGTCTGCATATCTCTTTTGTCTATCCTGGGATATCTTCAGATATTTCCTTATCTAAATCACTTGTTGTTCCATTTCCTTTAGCATTGTTGCACCTCTTTCGTCACCTTAGTGAGAAAAATAGAGGTGCTTGCAAGCTCAGTTGGGTTTGCTGAGCAGGACAGTTGCAAGGAAAAGGGTTAGAAAAAGAAATATAAAACAACAACTAAGAATTAAACTAATAAATAAAACAACAACTAAATTTATAAACATAGGGACATAAGGACAAAAGAAACAATGAGACCCATGTCACCAATGATAAGGTTGATATTAGTGAAAGAAAACACCAAGAAGCAAGGGGACTATGAGTCCCTTCTTCCTCCAAGGGAGGGCTCTTGGACCCCCACAAGTAAGCTCTTCTTACAACTTTGAAAAAGAAAATGAAAATGGTGAAAGAATTATTTGCTAATCCACTCAAGGGGTGAGATGGATTGCCCAAAGAAATGATGCAAGTATACTCTTGGCAAGGATAGAAGAGTCCTCAAGAGAATAATGGCAGCATAAATTTGCTATGAAATTCCTTGAAAAATGAAGTGTATCCGTGGCCTTTTTATAGCATTCCTTTGAGCTATTGTCAACTAGTTTGTAGTGGGTAAAGAGGCTAATTAGGGCATTTCTAGGTCTTTGACCAACCATCCAGTCAAATCCAGCCCATATTTGAGTGTCAAATCAACTTGGAAGCTGAACCAGAAGTGGGTGGAAGGCCGACCACTCTCATAAATGCATCGTTTCTCAGGTGCGTGACTTTTTGTGACAACAGTCGCGCATCGTGCGCATGTGCGTGAATTTTGCGTTTCTGTTTCATGCATGTGCGCGCATGCCCAGTGTCTTCATAGCGCCCTTCAATTTTTCACTATTTTGTATAGTTTTTGACCCTTTGTGAATGCTTTTGTGTTAATTCAGGTCCATGGATGTCCTCATAACTATTTGACGATGATGAATTCTTGTAACCATTTGCGGACAAAATTTCAGTGATAACAGATGCCCCCTGATGGATGAGGTTAGGAGCATACGTATAGCCGAGATCCATCAATGTTTCTTCTACTAAGAGTGTTGTTGTAAGAGAGAGCAATAGTGGGATCGTCCAGAGCGATCCGTTGGAGGGAAAAAGGAACCGGTAGAACCCAACCTTCCATGAGGTGTGTAAAAAATAAACTATGTACAAACGAGGCGGGCATGCCCCATGCTCGTGTCATGTAACTTAAAAAGAGGAATGAAGTGTTGGTGTAGAAAACTGCAGCGCCCTCGGGGGTGGTCGTGATAAAGGCAGAAGACAATTATGCGGATGAAAATACTCTGAATAGTAGGCAGGGACAGTTGTAAGAAGTATCACGGATTCTGTAGGCATTGATAGCCCAACCAAGTTCAGAGGTCTTCGGCAAGTAAAAGAACTAACTGCAATAGTCACAAAGTAAGACCCACCATAACATGAGAAATTGTTGACGTCAAATGTTATGGGGGTCAATGACAGCAGGGAGAAATTGTGGTTCTCCCTGTGCCGTCCGAGATCTCTCATTGGATGGGTAATGAGAATCAAGATATTGTCTCCCTTCTGGAAAACTGTGTTGATGTCGACAAAAAGGGGGACGTGACTCCTAGAAGAATATGGCTTCGTGAAATCTACTAGGTGAGGTTAGGAAGTGGAGGAGGTACATGGATGAATTCAAGATGTGGGAAGACTCAAGACTGCCCTTGGTTGGAGTATATGTGAGATAAAAGTGGCCGCAACCGTTCAACGAGGTCGAGTGTCAGGGGGACAGCAAGACAGAGGATAAGTTGTGCCAGAGGTGGGACAAAGTGAATAAACTCAGAGGGCAGAGATAAGTGGTCTGTGGGGTACTCTGAAGATATGGACGATGTCATCAAGGGTAAATGATAAGTAGTGCCCCAACCAAGGGTGACATGGGTTGCGTTTTTCCAAAAAAGGGAAGAAGTTCGCCAAAGGTGACGATGAAAAGGTAATGTAACTGCTGGAAACAAAGGCGTTTGTACAATAAATAAAGAATAATTTTGGGATAAGTGTACAAATACAGAAACGGGTGCCCCAATGTGATATGGTTGGCCTGGGTAGGGCACAATTTTCTCGAAGAACTGGTGGAGGGTGGGGGCCCCATGGGTGGGTTTCTGTATGAGGTAAGTGAAATGAAGGGAAATTTGCAAATCGGCAAACTGATTGTGGATGAAATGGAGGGTTCATGATATTGCGGAGGTGTAGTCCAAAAATAGAACCATGAGGAGATAATCTGGGAGTCTGTTGGGAAAGATAGCAAAATGAGGAGAAGGAGTATGTGGCTGATTCGCGACATGATGTAAGACTATCAAGACTCCCATCCCTAAAGGGTTTTGAAAAACAGCATGAGTGTCAAAAGCGCAAAAGGGTGCTATGAATGGGACAACTCATGTGGGTAAGAGTGCTACCGGGTGACAGTACCGAGGGTGCAAATGGAGGTGTTGGTACTGTAGAGCTGGAAATGGGTATCCTAGAGGCAAATGTCAGAGGGTGTGACTGGAAATGTAAGTGAGATTCAGAGGGAATAACTACATGCCAGTGCTGAGTATATACCTGAAGGGGTTGTGTTGATGTATGATTACCAAGTACCTGCACACATGAAAACCAAATACCTGACGTGAACAATATCTGAAGAGAATCGAATATATGAGCATGTATTTGATAATTTTGAATATGCGCATGCGTACCGGGTCAGGGTATGAAAAATGGCGTCCCAGGGGCTTAGGATGAAAAGAGGCCCAGGGACTGTCGTGATGTAGATGATGGGATGTTGATCCCATGGCTGAAGATGGATCGAGAAATGGATGCCCAGAGCTCCCATAATGGTGAGTGGAAGTTTGGTGAAAAGGTCTATGTATAGTTGTAGGGCCCACATTGCCACCTCATTTGTACTTGTTGCTATAGTGACTGGATGAGAAGTATTCAGAGGAGATTTGGAGATTCTGGGAGGACGAGGCATCTAATCGAGGACCAGCGAGCTTCAGGTTAGTGGTCTGATCATCCTACATAGAATTAGGGTTTCATTTTTTGGGCAGGGGCTGTACAGAGGGTCGTACAGAGGGTTTGATGAGTGTGGGCCCCATGTACACGGGCGTGCGCGGGCGATCTGGAAGTAGGCATGCACACGTGCGCGCCTACCCACTGGATAGGCATGCATGGGGGCGTTGGTAAGGGGGTAAAGGGCGCACACTATGTGCACGCCTGTCGGCTGCACAGCTGCACATGTGTGCGCGGTTGTGTATTGGACAGGCACGCTCTCATGCGCACCTGAAGAATCAACATGCGCACCTGAGAGAGCACCTGTGTAGTGAACAGGCATGCATATGTGCATGCCTGTGGAGTGAACAGGAACGCACATGTGCGTGCCTGTGTAGTGAACAGGCACGCATACGTGCACGCCTGTGGAGTGAACAGGAACGCACGTGTGCGTGCCTGTGGGTTAAACAACCACGCCTTGGAGGTAAGGTTGACGGGTGTAAAACTTATCTTTTTTATGTTGTTGATGGTCCATGTGGCTGACTTAGGATTGTTTTATGTGGTTGCAGGTGAGCATTGTGCACGATGTCGGTTGGTTGGCGAGAGCGGGATTGGTCCCAGCTGCGAGACGTTGTGGCTATTGAGGAGCCAGGTGTACATGCGACTTTGGCAGCCTGTGGGTTGATAAAGTTCTTTGAGTGCCCGTTGATATAGGCGCAGGAGTATCTCCTGCAATTCCTTATCCAGATGTGGAGTCCAGACCTGCATTGTTTCATAGTGTGGGGAGAGCAGATTGCCTTCACTGTGGTGGAGGATGTGTACTTTTTGACTGGGCTCCCATTTCGAGGAACGCCCCTACCGGCGGAGCCGGTGTTACCGAGGGATGTGCTGCTAGCGACAGTTGGCCAGATATACTATTCGGGGCTGAACTTTATGTCCGACACTTTCATGAGCATTGGGTCGATGGATGCCCTAACGCATCGCTTCATAGCAGCGATGATTGTGAGAGTTTATGGGTCTCTGGCGATGTAGCGGATCAGTGGTGGCCAGCTGATTGTGATGGAGAGAGTGTTGGTCGATGAGCACTTTGCCTGGGGGCTTACACTGGATGCCAAGATGGTAGGACAGCTGGACCACTTTCGGTCTACGGATACTGGAGAGTTTGCCTTCGGGTCCATCCTAGTGGCCTGGTTTCTGGAGAGGGTGCCTATGTTGCGCCCAAGGATTTTATTGGGTGTGCCTGGGGCTCGAGAGCCGCGACTAAAGCAGTGATCGACTGTTTTTCTTCACCATGGTGGTGGAGAGGGCGGCCACTTCTTTACTATTGAGGCGGCGCAGGTGTGGTGGCAGATGCCACAGGTGATATTGCAGTACCCCTATGTCGGGGTTGACTTTCGGGAGAATCTGGACATGGTGCTACCTCCAGGGGAGGTGTTTGACCGTCGAGGTATGTTGATGATGTTGATATATATGTTTTTTGTTTGAGATAGCATGACATATGTATATGATATAGATGATGATAATATTTGTTGCTTGTTTGTATGTGTAGATGTGGCACCTCTCGGGCGCAAGGTGGAGTTGCGGAGAGTGTCGGCTTGTCAGGAGCCGGAGAGACCACCGCGGGGAGGGCCACGTGTTGGAGAGAGACATCGACATGAGGACACCGCGACATGACCATCTGATCCAGAGAGAGTAGCGAGGAGACGTCGGTTTGATGACCCTAGTGCTAGGCCATCACATGCTCCTCCGGCGGATGCCGGAGTAGATTTTGAGGACATACGTCGTCGCCTGGAGGCGGTGTTACAGGGCATGCCTGAGGGCATGTGGTTTCACATCTAGGATGAGGGCATCCTGGAGCAGTGTGTGGGGATTCCGCCTCCATGGCGGGCCGTGGTACGACAGGCAGTAGTAGTTGGTGCTGCGATGACAGGACGACTACCTCTAGGGAAGGAGGGACCAGTAGGGGGTGGGAAACCACCGCCTGAGGGAGGGGCATGGCGGTGGTGCTCTAGAGGCACCTCGAGTGGTGCTCTATGTATTGATGTATTTTTGTATATAGGCTGGTGAGCCCATTTTGTACCGAGGTGCTTCATTGGCCTACGGATACTTGTATTTTTGTATGTAAACATTTGGATGGTACTATAGACCGTTCAATATATACATGAGTATACATTTTGAGATCTATGTGGTCTTTACATGTGTTTTGTTAATGTATTGATGATGTCTAATCTATATATGCTATGACAGGTTGTTGACATGTTTATGTATGTGTAGAGGTAGCTTGATGTGATATATGCCAATCTAACACAATATTAGCTAGGTTATCTGTAATTTGATTCAATTGTCTTGGAATATGTGTAAATGTAATGGAATCAAAATGTCGAGATAACAGTCTAACCTGCAGGTATTTGTGAAAGAGGCAAGGATCGCGTATGCGGTACAGATTGTTGAGCTGGAGAATGACTAGTTGAAAGTCGAGGAAGACGCTAAGGTGACGAATGCGATGATGTTAGGCATCGGCCAGGAGGCCAATGATGGTAGTGTATTCGGTTTGGTTGTTGGTCGCTGAACCCAAACATATGTCGCTTGAATGGAGCATTTCATGTGAGGGGGTGTAGAGAGCCCAAGCGGCCGAAGCGAGATTTTGTGTCCAATGGCTAGCACCGTCGGCGTAACTGATGTGGTGGGCCAGTGGAGGAAGCATATGTCAATAGAAAAAATGATAGTTTAGATGTGAGGGATGGAAAAAAGATTAAAAACACTATAAAAGAAATAACCTAAAGTAGAATGACTATGTTTAAGCATAAAATTTCTTTAAATACAATCTGTAGACGGGTTCTTTGAGAGAGAGGCCTTCGGGAGAGGCTAGGATGTATGCGCCTTTGGTGAGGCAATGTTGGATAATGTATGGGCCATGCCATAGTGACTCGAATTTTCCATGGCCAAAGGTATCATGAGCGATATTATAAGCCAGGACAAGGTCACCTTTGCGAAATGAGCGAAGGTTGACATGTCGATCAAAGGTAGCTTTTGATCGTTTTTTAGCTAGCTCATTGTTCTGTAATGAAGATCGACGATCTTCATCCAGAGACTCTAAGTTCAGCAAGTTCTTCTCCATTGGAGTAGTGTCGGGTAATAGCTCAATTACAGTGCGTAGGGTGGGAATTGCGCACTCGATGGGAAGAGTGGCCTCAACCCCATGGACTAGATGAAATGGTGTGAAACCAGTAGCTGTTTTCATAGCTGTACTGTAAGCCCATAGCGTGGAAAATAACATATGATGCCAATTGGTCTTATGTTTATTAACCGTGCACTGTAACATGGTCTTGAGGACCTTGTTAACTGCTTCAACCTGTCCGTTAGACTGAGGGTAATATGGTGAGGCAAACTCGTGAGAGAATCCTAACCGAGATGAGAGTTCAGCGAAAATCTCATTCTCGAAGTGTTTCCCGTGATCGGAAACAAGTTGGAGTGGTACTCCAAAGCGAGATATGACATGGTTAAAGAAAAAACGTGCTACGGTGTCAGCGATGTTGTTGAAGGTGGGCATAACTTCTGCCCATTTGGTGAAGTAATCGACTGCGACAACAATGTATTTGTGACCATTGTTGGAGGGGGGATTACAAGTCATGAAGTCGATGCCCCATTTACAAAAAGGGTCGGTAGTGATGACTGGATGAAGAAGAGCAGGTGGTGCTCGGGCTTTGTTGGTGTAAAGCTGACAGTTCTCGCATCGTTTCACGGTGTGAATGCAATCGTGAAACAAGGTAGGCCAAAAGTAACTTGCTCGGATAATCTTCTGAGCAGTGGATATTCCTGAAAGATGGCCCCCACATGCGCCGCTGTGGCAGTCGTTCAAGACTCTATCGGCCTCGTTAATGGTCAGGCATCAACGAAGAATGGTGTCGACTCCTTGCCGGTATAGGTTGTCTCCAATGAGGAGGTAGCGGGGGGGCTGATGGCGAATACGACAGCGATCATCTCATGAAAGCTGGTTACCAAAATTTTGAGTTCGGAGGTAGATGAGGAGGTCGTTGTACCAAGGATCATCCGAAGTGATGTAAAAGAGGTGTTCGTCGGGAAAGTCGGTATTGACGGGGGCACTGGTGGTGTCAAAGGGGAGGGCCATGACAAGTTTGACGAGAATGAGGGATTTCTTGCTCTTGGGTGTTGAGAATTCAAGATCGTACTCCTGAAGGATAATGATCCATCGAGCAAATTTGTCGTTAATTTTTCGATGACTAAGCAAGTATTGCATAGGATTGGAATCTGCGACAACCTTAGTTGTGCGAAGCAGAATGTAGTGATGCAGTTTCTGGACTGCGAGGATGACTACAAGAGCTAGTTTCTCTTCGTGTTTATACTTCAAGGGTGACCCTGAGAGGTTTTTACTAACGTAGTAAATGACATGCTCACGATTTTCATCACCTAGCTGAATGAGAACTCCTGCTACTGAAACAGCTGATGCTGATACGTAGAGGATATAGTCGCGATTGTAGTTAGGTGCACTGATTAAAGGGGCATTGGAGAGCGCCAGTTTAAGATCGTCAAATGACTGTTGGTCATGTTCATCCCAATGAAATGGGATGTCATGACGTAGTAAGCGAAGGAAACCGTGTGTGCGAATGGCGTAGTCTGGGACAAATCACCGTAGAAAGTTAGCTTTGCCTTGGAGGCTCTGGAGTTGCCGTAAATTCTGGGGAGGTGGAATTTCGATGATAGCTTGGACTTTGAGGGGGTCCACGGTAATACCACTTTGGGAAATGATGAAGCCGAGGAGGTGCCCTGCGGTGACAAAAAAAACACACTTGAGGGGATTCAAGCGGATGTTGTACTAAAGACACCGTTGGAAGATGATTCGCAAATCATCAAGATGTTGGGTGTGTTTCTTGGATCGAGTTGTGAGATCGTCTGAGTATGCGAGGATGATATGAGCCAGATCGTGAAAAATGTATGCCATAGCCCATTGGAACGTTGTGCCAACATTCTTTAATCCAAAAGGCATGACACAATATGAAAAAGTACCCCAAGGGGTAGTGAATGTGGTTTTGTACTGATTGGCTGGGTGAATTTGAATTTGATTATAGCCAGAGAAACCGTCCATGAAGGATAGAGCCTCGTGGCCTGCGCAGTCGTCGATAATTTGATCGATGAAAGGCGTTGGAAAGTTGTCTTTGGGACATGCGTGATTGAGATCACGAAAGTCCATGCAGACACGGATAGTGCCCTATTTTTGTTAATGGGTACAGGGTTGGAAACCCATGATGTATAGGCGATGGGGTAGATGAACCCAGCAGCGCGTAATTTGTCAATTTCGGCTTTGATGGCCGCTGCTTTGGATGGGTGTAGCGGTCATTGTTTTTGACGAACTGGTGTAATGTCAGGCCAGGTGTCGATGTGATGTTCGACGATAAAGGGATCGAGGCCAGGCATTTCCATGTATGACGAGGAAAAAATATCCCGATATTCCTAGAAGAGGGATTTATGGGCGGTGATTTCTTGAGGAGTGCAAGCAGCTCCAATGATGATTTCCTTGATGACACTATTTTTTATGGAAATGTCAATTTTAATGGTCGGGGAAATGTTGGCCATGTTGCCTTCTTCAAAAGAATATGGGGCAGGAATGGGGTTCTTGAACCAGTCGATAGGCCCTGATGGGATAAAATCCTTGGTTTTGACCGCGTAAATGGGGTTTTTGTTGTGGAGGCCTCCTATGGAAAGAAGAGTGCACGGTGGTGTAGTGCATCCCATGGGTAGTCAGGGTTGTTTAACTCTTCAATTATTTTCTCGTCACAGTGGAAGTGATGGGAATACAAGGGGTCATGAAGAGTGATATTGGTAACGGTTGTTGTCTGGCTGCCCCCTGGTGATGAATAAGTAGGGGGAACGACGCAAGGAGATGGTGATAGTTCGCTCGACATAAACCAAATATCGAAGTACTGAGGAGTACTCATGGTAGTTGGGTGTAAAATTTCCGTAGAGAAATGAGCGGGAGAGTTGGGGGGATTGGGGGGTGAATCCTCAGATAAGTCATCCAAGAACCATGGAGGCATTGGAAGGGCCTCGGGTTCAGGAGAAATGACATGAAGAACCTCTAATGACGAGGTAAGGTCAACTATTGATTATGTGGGTCTGTGAAGCAAGGTCAATTGGTGTTGCATGTATTCAATGATCATAGGACACTGGTATGTAAAATGATCTAATGATTCACATAGAGAGCAAGGGCATCTCATACATTCATTGTCTGAAGTTTTGACATAATGGATGTCAGTGATTGGTGGTGAGGATGACGTAGCTGAACTGGGTTCACTCTGGAAGCTTTGGCGTACTGCGGCTAATGTCTACCGAAAGCGTGGCAGTGATAGGCAATGGTGGGTATAATGGCCATATTCGGAACATATAGCACAAGCGAATTTGGTTCGCAACCCTTTACTACTGGAATGGGGGGTGGTAGTGGTAGTACTGGCTATAGTGGCGAGTGTTGGGGGAGTTTGATTGAGTGGAATCAAATTATGTAACTCTGGTAGAGATGGGCAGTTGTTGGTTTGGTGTCCATCTTTCTCACATAGTGCGCAAGGAGGTTGGATGCACGGAGGAAGTGGAGCTATGGGATTCTTCTTCTTTCTCCTGCCCCCAGCTATGGCAGGAGGGTTAGTGAGTGGGGGTGTAGAGGGTATGGTGGGAGTAAGCATGGGAATCGTCATTGGGATTCCTTCCGTTTGGGGGGGAAGAGATGGTCGAGGGACCATCTCAGATGGATGTAAATAGCAAACTGGAATTGCTAACACCATATTAGGGAGGGTGAGTGTTGCGGCTACCTGGAAAGCTTCGATGTCCGGTGGAGGGTAAAAGAAGGGGATTTGAGTGATGGCTTGGGGAACTGTCTCCCAAACTAGGATATGTCCTTGGGGAGAGGTGGAATCATGGACTGGTGGGGTCAACGAGTTTGCAGAAGGCTCATGAGGGGGAAGTTATGTGACTAGAGGGACGTCAGATATGATAGAAGCCTCCCTAGGAGGAAGGGTATCCTCTATGTGAGTTCCGTTAAATGATACGACACATAATTGATTGGAAGGATGAAGGAGTGGTGGTGCTCCATGGTAAGTTCCTAATAATGATGGATCTTTGAAAATTCTAGGACCCATATCGACGAGTGGGTATGCATCATGACTCGTGTGGGTGAGAGGGAGAATGTTATCGATGTTGGCAGATGGGTTAGGCTCATAATGTGAGACTTGGTCAATGGTAACGATCTTCCCATTGTGGGGGAACATCATTGTTTGAAAGATGGAAGAGGCAACTGCCTTCATAGCGTACATGTAGCTATGACCGTATAGGATATTATAATCGAGTGGGGCGTCAATAACTTCGATGTCTATGAGAATAGTCTTTCCCCCGAGTTCTACGGGGACATTTTGGAAGATCCCTTTAGGAGATGATGGTCGTCTGTCATAAGCTCATAAGGTAATGGCAGAGGGTATGAGTTCGGGGAAACCAAGTTTCTTCCATACAGATTTGGACATGATGCATGTAGATGCACCTTCATCGATGAACTGTGATGTTCTATATTCTTACTAGGATTTGAAAAGTGATCAAGGCGGGAAGGCGAGGTTCTCCGCTGTCGAGATCAAAGGTAATGAGTCAAGTATCTGAGGGGTTGACTGCCCCCAAGGCAGAAAGTAAAGATTTCCGCTGAGTGGGACAAGATTGAAGGACTTCTAAGACTGACATGGTAGCCGGGGATTGTGCTAAGTCATCAACCAAACTGTAATTATGAGTTTCCCTAGCCTGTGGGTTGTGGACATTCCTACGTAATGGGATGGAAGGGATGTGAAGAGGTGGCTTTGTGTTAGGGTGAGGGATCACCAACGGGGGTCCCGTTGGTGCAAGGTTTGTCTCTGGAGGGATGTGAGGAGACTCAGTGGGTGCATGATACTAATGATTATGTGTTTACAGAAGGATTTCTTCCTCACTAGTGAGGAGGATCGTGCGATCTGCTGGATTGTTGGGGTTGAGGTACTGTCCCACCTGAGGTGGGGGATGTTGTGCGTCCTGTTGGGCGTTTATCACGCCGTGGTGCTGAATAGGATTATGCAGCACAACAGGGGGGGTTGTTGCACGTATTGTTGTGGTGCCTGCTAAGGGGCAGGCGGTGCTGGATGATGGGGTAGACTGCCTGAGTCTTACAATCGTTTGAAATCAATGATTTGGGGGCAATGATGAGTTTAATTACCAAACTCACCGCAAAGGGCACAAGGGAAGTTGGTTTTAACAATATTGTTATTTCTCCCTTGACACCTATTATTATTGCCCCCCGGGAGGTTCTGATTCCCTTGGTTCTGGTTGCCCCCAGTAGTTTGGTTCTGCTGGGGTTGAGTCCTGCCTTGACCTGGGTTGTTGTTGTTCCTGTTTCATCCTTTCTTTTTGGCATTGTTCGACGGATGGGTCAGATTTTCCATATTCAGTTGTTCGACATTTTGGTATTGTTGAACGAGAGAGGGTTGAACAAAATTCACCCCAACATGAGGATGTGGGGGAGCCATGGGTTGTGGGGGACTAGGAAATGGAAAGTACGGATTCTGTGGCGGTAACGATCCATAAGGTACATAGGAAGGCGTGGTGCTTTCACTAGTACTATAAGCTGAGGTAGAGGGGGTACCAGAACTTGTTTGAATAGGTGGGTGTATGGGGGGTGCCGACAGTGGCCCACTGATGGGTGGAGGCATAGCAATAGGGTATGGTTGTTGATAAGGGGGTGGGGGGTAATAATAAGTGCCCCCATATGCCGACGGGTATTGAGGTGTTCCATACATTGGTGGTTGTTGGGGTTGTCGACTGTGGTGAGTGGTGTTACCAATCAGTCTGTCTGCTGAGTGAGACATCCCAAGTTTGTCTTGGCCAAATGGCACAGGTTTTGGGAGATCAGGAAGTACAGTGTATAAGTACCCTGACTGTGCATAGATGAGGTCATATTGTTGAGCCTTACTGATGGCTTCCTCTCCAGATTGAGGGAAGGTGGAAGCTACATCCTTACCAAGGAGAGAGACAAGTGATCTAAGAAACCAGTCAAGGCACTGTTGTTTGGTGGTTTCTGCTTTGCACAAACTACGTCACCTACACCACTCATGAATGTGATCAGCGATATGTGTGGCTGAGGTTTGTTTGAAATTAGAGAGTAGTTCTAGACCATTGTCATGGAAGATTGGTAATTGGAAGAAGGTCAAAAATGCTTTGGCCAAGGATTCAAAAGTCGCATGGGACCCTGATTTTTCATCTACATACCATTTGGTTGATGGGCCAGTGAGTGTGCGTTGAAATAATCGGAGTCTGATGGAATCATCCATAATACTATTGGAAGAGAACCATAGGTGAAAAGTCATGACGTGGTTGGCAAGGTCATCGCCTGCCTTCCCTTCAAACTTGGGTATGTCTGAAGGTAGTTTGGTGGGCATTGCAGGCCATGTGGGGTCATGCAATATAGGATCATTGGTGAGTTTTCTTAGATCCGATATGTTGAGAGAGGCCAAATATGGAATCTGTAGTGGGGGGGGAGGATTAGCTCCAACCATGGTGTAAGTGTGTTGTGAACTTGACCCTTGAGGGGGGCTAGGTGGGTTGCTACTTCCCCCTTGAGAAGAAGTTGGTCCCCCGCTTTCGTGTAAAGGAGAGCGAGTGGACGGGGGACCTTGGGAAGTGAACCCAACTAATGTGGAACCAAGCAAAGTTGATCCCAAAACAGTAGCACTCACAGGAGTGTGTGAAGGTGGTGTCAATGAGTGGGCAAGACCAGACACTCCCCCTAAGATAGGAGGGAGGTTTAGCAAGTGTTGGGAACGACGAGGATTCTATGGGTCCCCTATGATGTCCAACTAGCTGAGTGAATATGTGCAAATGATGGTGAGAGTAATAAAGAAACAAGAGCCTTTTGTTGCACAATTTGAACTTTACAAAATATATATATATATCCAAATCAAAATGTAGTCAAAAGTGCATCATACATAATTTTTTTGAAAAAGAAGCATATATGTGGATAAGTGGGTTTTGTCCATGTGGGGAATCAAAAGAAAACAAATTCTTGTGTCCTAGAAGACGTAACGTCCATCCTCTCAAATAGCACTGTACCTTCCAATAGTACTCAACAGTGGGGTCTGAAGTCACCGGAAGAGAAACTAGTGAAGGATGAAATAATTGGTTATAATGAGGGGTAAAGGGGGAATATCCCGAAAGAGCTGGCGATATTTCCCAATAGCCACACAAAATCCAATCAGGGTGCAATTGCAGCCCACAATTGCCACCTGGGTAGATGTCCTAAAATTTGGTCACTAGGTACCTCAGTCAAAGTGTGACATTTAGATTTTCGGCCTAAGAAATGGGTCACGGGTTGGATCCTGTCCAAGAGGTGGGTGCCTCAAAGGGGGACGCACAGAACAACCAGACCTCAGCCTTCAACCCTTCATGGGTATCTCCCTGCCTTATGGTGTTAGAAACACTTGACTTGGAGGATTTTCAATTCCCTATTTGACAACTTCTATGGTTTTGACAATGTGAGAACCAGATAATGGGGAGTTATTTGGATGCCTATCCCTGAAATCCTACCTAGACTAAAAAATTTCTTTTGGCACCTCCTGTGGAGGAAAAATTAGTGAGTTTTTAGAAAAAATTTAGATGTAGTTGTTTTGAGAGGTTGGGGGTGTGAACCAACCTCGTTGAATTAAAATGGGAGTGGATAGTTTCGTCAAGAAAAGGGTGGGGTGTTTTCAGAATCCCTTTGGAGGAAACTTA
>ML792858.1:295524-316421 GCA_009831015.1 Picea engelmannii | reverse complement strand
TAAGCTCTTCTTACAACTTTGAAAAAGAAAATGAAAATGGTGAAAGAATTCTTTGCTAATCCACTCAAGGGGTGAGATGGATTTCCCAAAGCAATGATGCAAGTATACTCTTGGCAAGGATAGAAGAGTCCTCAAGAGAATAATGACAGCATAACTTTGCTATGAAATTCCTTGAAAAATGAAGTGTATCCATGGCCTTTTTATAGCATTCCTTTGAGATATTGTTCAACTAGTTTGTAGTGTGTAAAGAGGATAATTAGGGAATTTCTAGGTCTTTGACCAGCCATCCAATCAAATCCAGTCCAGATTTGAGTGTCAAATAAACTTGGAAGCTAAACCAGAAGTGGGTGGGAGGCCGATCACTCTCATAAATGCGTTGTTTCTCAGGTGCGCGGCTTTTTGCGACAACAGTCGCGCATTGTGTGCATGTGCACAAATTTTGTGTTTCTGTTTCGTGCATGTGCATGCGCGCCCAGTGTCTTCGTAGCGCCCTTCAATTTTTCACTATTTTGTATAGTTTTTTACCCTTTGTGAATGCCTTTGTATTAATTCAGGTCCATGGATGTCCTCATAACTGTTTGACGATGATGAATTCTTGTAACCATTTGCGGATGAAATTTTAGTGATAACAAGCATATCTGGCCTGATTGTAACTCTGTCTACTGGATTGTTCCAGCTGATCGGAATGTTGCATTGCCTTCCATAAAGGGCTTCAAAAGGGCTCATTTGCAATGACTCTTGATAGCCATTGTTGTAAGCAAATTCTACCAGTGGTAGGTAGTCCCCCCACTTCTTGGGTTGATGCATTACATGCATCCTTGGCATGTATTATAATACTTGGTTTACCCTCTCTGTCTGCCCATTAGTATGAGGATGATAGGCTTTACTAAAGAGAAATTTTGTTTCAAAACCAACAAACAGATATTTCCAAAAGTTTGAAGTAAACTTTGTATCTCTATCGGATATAATTTCCTTAGGCATGCCATGCAGTCTGAATATCTCTTTCATGAATATGTTGGAAATATCTATTGCCTTGCAGGTTGACTTGACAGGTATGAAGTGAGTAGCTTTGCTCAGTTTTTCCACAACTACCATGATGGCATTGTTCTGTTTGGTTGATCTTGGTAATCCTGTGATGAAATCCATGGAGATAGTTTCCCATTTCCATTCGGGAATTGGTAGGGGATGAAACAACCCTGTTGGGTGTTGGTTCTCGGTCTTGACTTGCTGACATTCTAGATACTTAGCTAAGTAATCAACTATGTCCTTTTTCAATCCGGGCCAATATAATATCTTCCTAGTGGTCGTGATCATTTTCTGATAACTAGGATGACCAGTATATGGTCTTTTGTGTAGTTCATCCATTATGAACCTCTTCAAGTCTTCACAATTTGGAATGTACAATATTCCCTTGTAAGTCAACATGTCATCATTAAGCATCTGATAACCTTCATACTTCATCCCTGTGGGCTCTTGCTTCAGGTATGATGTCACAGTATTGAAAAATGCATATGTTTCTTGTGCAACTTTGACCCTCTCTTTGATGTCTGATTCACTTGCGCTTACAACTTCAAAGTGAACTACTTTCATACTTCTACTAAGGGCATCAACCACCATATTCTCCTTTCCTTTGAGATGTTTGATTTCAAAATAAAACTCACTAAGGAGAGCCATCCACTTAGCTTGTCTCACATTGAGTTTTGGTTGGTTAAACAAATACCTCAACCCACTATGGTCTGTCATAAGTACAAATCTCCTACCTAAGAGGTGATGCCTCCATATCTTTAAATCATGCACTATGGCAGCCAATTCCATATTGTGGGTCGCATAATTGACTTCATGCTCATTGAATTTTCTAAACTCATAGAAAATCACATGTCCGTCTTGCAGAAGGACTCATCCGATCCCTTCCTTGCAGGCATCTGTACACACAATGAAGTATTTGTTTGGGTCTGCAATCTTCAGTATAGATGCATTGGTTAGAAGGTATTTCAGCTCTTGAAATCTTTCCTCACATTCTTATATCCAAATGAATTTAACCCCCTTTTTCTGAAGGGAGGTGATTGGGCAACCAATCTTGGAGAATCCTTTTATGAATCTCCTATAGTATCTTGCCAGGCCCATAAAAGATATGATATCAGATACATCCTTTGGGCTAGGCCAATCCATGATGGCTTTAATATTGTCAGGGTCAACTGTCACTCCTTCCTTAGAAATAACATGGCCTAAGTAGTGGACTTGTTTCTAGAAGAAGTCACACTTACTAAGCTTAGCATAGAGCTGATTCTCTCTTAGTACTTGGAGTACAAGCTTGAGATGTTCTTCATGCTCTTCCCTATTCTTGGAAATATTAGGATATCATCAATGAATACCAACACAAATATATCCAATAAATTTATGAGTACATTATTCATTAAGCACATAAAAGTGGTCGGTGCATTGGTAAGCCCAAATGGCACCACCACAAATTCATAGTGGCCATATCTTGTCCTAAAGGTTGTCTTGTGGATGTCTTCATCTTTGATTCAAACCTGATGGTATCCAGACCTCAATTCAATCTTGGAGAAAATTGTAGCACCTATTAATTGGTCAAACAAGTCATCGATCCTTGGCAAGGGATACTTGTTCTTGATAGTCATATTATTGAGTTGTCTATAATCTATGCACAGTTTGAGTGTGCCATCTTCATTTTTCACAAACAAGGCTGGTGCTCCCCATGGGGACACACTAGGCCAAACGTAGCCTTTGTCCTTGTTATCCCCGATTTCTAGGGATAACTAGGAGATCATGTCTCAAGGCCCACAGGTCCTAGACATGGAGTACCAACAGTAGGACTGACCTGAGCATGGCCCTGGAAGGCCCATCCTCCTTCACTTTCATTAGAATCGTCTTGTTAGCAGCAACAACATCCATCACCTTTGACTTGGACTTATATCGGAGAAGACTCTTGCTCCATGAGGTAATTGGTCTAGGTATCATGGTATGTGTCACTTTTGATCATTATAACCTTTAGATATATGCATCTTACTCCTTTTATTTCTAATGATTGCTTGGATCTTACATTAACCCACTTGACCATTGTTGAGGGGATTGACAGGGTGCCTTAGCAAGCCTGTACCCATAGGTTTTGGTTTTCCACCGGGGGGATTTCTGAAAAGACATCGTTCGCTCCCATCATATCATCACTTTTTCATCTTATCTCCCGCTCATCTGTCCCATTCCCCTAGTTCGGGCATTAGGATGATCTGTTTGTAGGGTTGCACCTTATCTCGTGGGAAGAAGGGGCTAAAGGCCTAGAAGGTAAAAGTAGCCAGTAAAAGATAAAATCCATAAAAATGAAACCTAGAGATGCCTCGCCCAGGGATCCCTAAGAAGGCAATAAAAATCCTTTCAGCAAGAAACAAGAGGGACCCTAAGAAAAATAACAAAACAAAACCTAGCCAAGAGGATAGGGGGTCTCATCACGAGCCAGACTATTATGTTCATGGGTACCTACCAACATGACATTGCCACTATCTGGTTACCACGCCAGGGCAGTGACCTTTGGTTGCATGGCCAAGGGAAAGGGGGTCTCATCACGAGCCAGCCTTATCATCTCTGTGAAAGTGCTTATGGGTAACACTGTCAGCTCTGGTCACCACACCAAGGCAGTGTCCTCTAGTTAGTCCTTGAAATAAAAAAAAGAAAAAGCAAAGAAAGAATAAAGGCAAGAAAGGGCTTGGAAAAAATTGCATCCATGATGGGTACAACTCGCCTTCTACAAAGGCACCCATAGGTAATATCATGCATCCCTGTCTCTCACTCTACCCGTATGTCTGGACATCCCTTATCCACATCAACTCATTTTACATGGCTTGGATGATACCCCTTGGAGACTTTCTTTTCCTTATGGATACTAGCCCAATAGGGTGTTTTGTCTTTTTCTTCAACCTTGTATTGTAGGTCTTTGTAATATTTTTGAGCTATTGGATGATATATCAGGGTTTTTATGCATATGTCTGATAATATTAATGACGAGATGTGATTAACATTGCTATGATCCCTATGACTAATGAGCCCATGGAGGGTGAAGTTTTTGATGTGCAGGACCATGCCCGACGGACAAGTACCACGTGGACTGGTACACATGGGGAGATGATTAGTTCAGACCTCCATGGGGCTGAATATCCCATCAAATGGTTGGTGGGACCCCATCAGGGGTAGAGAAAAGATAGTGTTTGATCAAGGTCTTGCACCGGAGAATAAGAGGACGTTCCATCAAGGGCACTTTGGTTGAGCCAGACCTAGGGGGATTGACCCACTTGCAGTGAAACGTTGGCCCCAGATGACCCAGGACACCACCAGGAGGCTTGTGATGTCATCATGAGCGTATGGCAGATGGACAGGGTTATTGACATGTGTGGTAGCTTGGAAGAGCCCAAGAAGGGCTAATGTCTGGTTTCTGGATGCTGCACTGGCCCCAAAAAGGCCTAATGTCTCCCTCGGGAGGGCTTGACGTCTCATCTTTTGCTCATTTAGGGTTTTGATTTAACATTTAATGTAAAAACAATATAATTTTGGTTTGTAGCTTTGTCGGCTATTTTTAATGACCTAAATTTAATTAAAGGTCATGATACAATATATATTGAGGAGTTTTTCCCTCATTTTGACATAACACAGAACTCACTCTCTTGTGAGATCTGATTTTTGCACCCTAGTTGGGATATTTCATCTTTTAAGTGAGGTGCACTTGTTGAAGGAAGGATTTTCTTGGCATTTTTGTCATTTCTCTTGAAGGAAGGTTTACAACTAGGGTTTGCAATGCTATTTCTTCATGATATGTAAGTGTTTTTTCTGCAAAACTTCTTAATTGAATGGTTGTAGGCTTATATTCTTGCATTTATTTATAAACTTTGCTGATTTAAAACCCTAGGTGACAAGCACACAAGTAGGTCCTTGTTTCATGTCCCCTAAAAGAGAAATATTCAGCCATTGAATAAGGAAGGAAGAACCTAGCCATTGCTACACTCTTATTTCATCTTCCCTTATGCTAGTCGTGCCTTTTAAGAGTCAAGAAGGAGGAGACGTCCCAAGCCTAGGTCAACTACACCTAGGGCCATATTGCTTCTAGGGTTTAGTGATAGGGCCTTGCCATTGCAACACTCTCCCTAACCCCACTCTCTTGTCTTGACTTATCATGTATGCTAGCCGTTTTGCCAAGTTTAACCTAAGGAAGGAGGAAAGAGCACGAGGCCTTGCTTAAGAAACACCGGAGTGAGCCTCTTTCCCCTAGGGTTTTGATTCTAGGGCCCTACCATTGCAGCACCTTAGAACCCTTCCCTCTAGTCCTTAGCCTATTCCCTTCAATCTTTGTGCCCTCTCTTTAATTGACTCCATTTACCCTTAAGCACTGATCTCAGCTCCCCAACATTGAAGTGATAGTGGCCAAACAACTTTTAAAACCTTTACAATTTGAAACCCTAACTAACTAACTAACCCTAATTAGGTTGATGTCACTCTTGGATATCCCATCTTGACACAACATTTTTCTTTGATAAGCAATTAGATGATGGTTAAGAGCATTTATTGATTAAGGGATTGATTAAATACATTGTTGGCTACATCATCTCAATATTTATTGATGAATTGATACTTTTCCACTGCTATACTAATTGACATTGATCTCATTGATATATATTGTTTTAATTGCTTATATATTGACATCAGATAGTTATATGAAGTACTAACCCATTGAAATATATCCTTCATATATTGTTTTGCTATTGTCTTGTTTCGGGCAGGTGTTCTCATTTGGAGCTACACTTCATTATTGGCTGATTAGTCGGACTATCTGACCTTGGTGGTAACCTGTGAGGAGGAACTTTTACTTTGACCTTTATACTTTGGCCTCTTCAAAACCCCAGGTTACCGGGGACTTCTCCCCTGGGCTAACCTCCATGAATAGAAAGAACCTCCCCATTGTGGTGACATTGGGTGGGGTAGGTTCTTGTTACGCTAGTTTGGCCTCTACCTTCTAGCCATTTGACCTAGCTACAGACTATGAGATAACATTTTGGCACCGTTGTCGGGGAACACTAAGTCAATTCTCCTCAAATGACAAACCTTTTCGATAAGCCTTGCCTCAAAGACCTTTTCTTACAAGCTTACCTGGTGACTCCACTAGGGTGTTATTCCCCCTTTTCTTTGGTAGTTTCAAGTAAACTATCTGGCAACTCCACAAACTAGAAGGAGATTCAACAATCCTCCTTTGTCTTTCAGAAGGAAGCCTCCCTTAAACTCTCCTGTTGTCAAATCACTTTTCGGGAAGAGCCTTCCTTTAAGAATCATGTCTACCTCTCAAACCACTACAACAAACCCAACCAACAATCAAAGACAATGGTCATCTACCCTTTTCGGGCCGTTAGACATGTCAGCCATACCAGGCTACCCTAGGCAAATGCCACCCAAATATGAGAAGTGGTTGCCTAAATTTACCAGTACTGATGCCATCAGTGTCTAAGAGCATATGAGCAACTTTTGGGCATTCTTTCAGCTTCACCCCATCAGTGATGATGCTGAAGATTTGGTCATGAATTTGTTCTCCGCTACTTTCTATGATGCCTCAAGGCGTTGGTACCTCAGCCTTCCTGATGGAAGCATCAAAACCATGGATAGACTTGAAGAGGCCTTTCTCAAAATATGGAGTATCAAAGATGACCCTAATATGCTTCTCACACGACTGAATAGCCTTGCTAAGTATGAGAATGAGTTCATTCAGGAATTTCACACTAGATTCAAGACATTGCTACAAAGAATTCCCGCAAGCCATCACCCGAAAGATGACTACCTTGTCCATATTTACACCAGATCTTTCAATGGCCAACTAGGGTATCTTCTTAGAGACAAAAACCCCCAGTCCATTCAAAAATCCCAAGAGTTCGCCACCAAGATAAAAGGGAACCTCCTTTCATCTAAAATTGATCCTTTTGCTAACCCAAGGGGGAGAATAGACACCAAGCAGAAAATAGTACACAACGTTGAGCCTACCTCAGATCTATGTACCAATATCAGCAAACTACAAGCCTCCATGGATGGCATCGTAAAGAATCAAGAAGAAATGATGACCCGGATTGTCAGACTTGAAAAATCCCAGATCCAAGCACCCAGGCCCCCGTTCAAAGGACAATTCCAGAAAGGGAATCAATTTTACAAGCCAAAGAATGAGCACAAAGTTCCAAATACCTTGGCCCCTACTAATGTTGTTGATGAAAATCCTTGGTGCCTGGAGTGCAGTGAAGCGCATTGGGAGCATGAATGTCCTTATAATGTTGGCCATCAACAAGTCAACAACATGGATTGCTTCATGGGTTTACCTCAGACAAATATAACAGATATAGAACATCAAGAAGCCATAAGGGAAGCAACCAAAGCAGCAAGGATGGTGGTGATAAACAACCTGGATCAGGAATCACGAGAAAATCTAAAGAAACAAGAAGTTCAAGTATATAAAAGGAAGAACTCGAAACAACCTATTGTTGATCAAGCAAAGCCCTCGCCCTTGGAAATACTTCTTCCCAAGACTTCCAAGGCTAGTAAGGTTGACCTAAATTTTGACTTTGAAGGAGCATTATCAAAGATGCATGTGACTGTTCCCCTGAGAGAAGCAATCAAGATCCCATCCATCAAGGAATGCTTTGACACTTTCTTTTCGGGATCAGATGAACCTATGGATCCCCCTATTATGTTGCAAGCTGATCATTTCAAGATACAATATGGTGAAAACCATCCTTTCTTCCTGACTTTGACAATGAACAACAAAAATATCAACAATTGCATGCTAGATACAGGTGTTGGTGCCAACATGATGTCTCTTAAAGTCATGCAACAAGTGGGTTTGAAGGTCACTAGGCCTTACAGGAATGTATGTGGTTTTGAATCCAAATAAATACCCACAAATGGGGTGGTTGAAAATGTTGAAGTACGCGTGAAGGAGTATCCAAAAAAGACAGTCCACATTGACATTGTGGTGGTTGATGTCCCAGACGTGTGGGGTGTTATCTCCTCAAATAAATTGGTGGAGATTTTTCTTTTTAGGTGATAGATTGTGGTCCAAAATTTATTTCTAAATTTTTGTAGGTAGGTTAGAGAGTCTATTTTCTGTCAATAAACTCAGAAAGAATTTTTGATTTGGTTTGGTCAAGAAAAATATAGAATCTCAGGTTTCGGTGGTTTAGGCGAGCCTGAAACGCGCTCATTAACCACCGAAAGCCTTCGTTCTCGGTAGTTAAGAAGGAAAAGCTAAAGCTCAGTTAACTACCGAAAAGATTTCAATGAGAAAAATGAAAAGCCCGTGCTTTCGCACGAGCCAGTTGTCAATTGGCGCAATCATGAAGATATAACCACCGAAAGTCCATGGAGGTGGTAAGGTATGCATGTTCTTGTTGTATCTATCCGAAGATTGATACCATGTTTTCCTTTTAACTGCATTTGTCATTTCAAAACTAAGGCTCGGAAAAGACACAGAAACTCATGCATGTTTCCCGACTAACATAAATGATTAGTCACGTAACCCCTCACTATCTCCAGTCACGAGGAAATAGATCCATTATGACCCCAATTAATCTCTGATTTGATCTCCATTTATTATCAATTCGAATCCAAGAGTCACTGTGACAGTCTTGAGCCCGTGATTTCATCAAGAAAACACATATCCAGAGACCATAATCCTGTTTTTTGTGGTGATTGCCGAGTGCAGTTCGAGTTCAGCAGATCGTTATCAAGCCAATTGTCATACCAATCAAGCCAAGTCGAGTTATCAGGTAGTTCAAATCCCATATTGATTCAATTTAATTGTACATCTCACCAAAACTCGAAATATTTGACTTGTATTAAGTCAGTATGTTGCCTAAATTTGGTAAGTGATTAAGCTTTGCGATTAGAACTCTGAGTCACCCTGTCTCATTTATTTTTCTCTGAGTCATACTCCCTATCACTCTAAATCATAGAGTCTTTGTCTCCTTGGCACGAAGTTTTTCCTAAATCGCAGGTATAGTCAACATTTACTAAATGACGAAAGCAGGGCCAGTTCTAAGGGATGAATTGGATGGAGTTTGGTACCTTGAGGCGCACCCTGAGGTGGTCGATTTCTTCAAGCAAACTGAAGTCTATACGTATTGTGAAAAATTGACAGATTTTCACCAACAGGTGTCTGAAACCTTTGCTATCTCATATGATGGAAGAACAACAACAGTGGGAAAGGAACAGTTTGTGGTTGATGAGGCAGCCATAGCTGAGTTCACTGGTCTTCCTGGAACAGGCAATTGTTGGTTCAAATCAACTGTACCTTCAAACATTGAATTTAGATCCTACCTACAACCTCTGCACAAAGATATTACATGGAAAAAAGACATACCAATGTCTTATCTGGAACCTAAGTGGAAATCTCTCCTGAAGGCAATCTTTGTCTATATCACCTATGAAGGTAGATACAACAAAGTCATGTTCTACCACTTCAAACTTTTAAATCACTTCACAGGGAGATCTCCCATCAATTTACCATTTTACTTGCACAAAGCCCTCACGAAAATGGCTAGGCAGGTCAAGGCCAAGCCCACTAAGGTGGAAAGTAGATTGTCTCATCAAGGACTCATTACTCTCATTGTCAAAGATTCATTGAAGAAAAGGCAGGTAGATTGGAACTACTTCCTCTTCTGGAATGAATTCCAGACTGATTGGCAACAGGAGGAGAAGGGTAAAAAAGTTGCCACTAAGAAGACCATTACTCATAAAAGAAGTCATAGAAAATGGAAGGGTATCTCACCACCAAGAGATCTGATAGAATCATCCTCTATTAAAAGAAAAAGAACCAAAATAAAGTTACAGTTTGAGGGTGAACAGACCAAGGACCTTACTCAAGGAAGTAACCCATTAAACTTACCATATAGTGACTCGGAGCCAGAACAGGAGTTAGCAGAGACACAATGTGATGAACAGGCTGGACAAGTTGCAGAAGATTGTTCCAACTTGTCCTCACCAACTCCCCCAGAGGCACACAATCCACCATTGGCAAAAGCTTCTTCAAGAAAGCCTAAAGCATCTAAGGCATGGAAAATCAATAAACTCCTGCAACAAGTCTATGAAATGGAAGTCTTAGAAAGAGTTATTAAAAAGGCAAATACGGACTTGACTGAAAGAATGCAAAACTTTTCAACATGAACCAAAGCCTCAAAGAAAAGCATGATAAGATCAAAGACATGAACAGGGTGTTGATAAGGGAGAACATGAAGCTGTACAGGCAGCTTAGAATCCTGACGCTGAAATTAAAAGATTCTCAATCGCCAACACAAGAGCAAATAGGTTTGGAAACTATAGCCAACTTAGCTACAACCATGGTAGATATACCACAGTCTTCCACACAACAAGTTGAAGTTCACAGATCTACACGAAGAAGAGTTGCATCGTCCCAAAGACCTTGAACACTTAGCAAAGCATCAAGGTAATCATTTTTGCAAATTTTAAGTTTTGACAAAGCAAAGTTTTCGATGGTTTAGGCGAACAGGATGAATGTTCATTAACCACTGAAAGCAAAGCTTTCGGTAATTAATCCACCCATAAGTCTTCTATGTTAACCACCGAAAGCTTGTCACTGCCAGAACGACCGAAGTTTTGCCCAGATCAGGATTTTTTGAGTTGGAATGGTTTGAAACCTCTTCGAATGGACATTTGTTGAATTATCAAGTCAGATCCAATAGCTATTTTTGATGGATAAGGGAAAGAAGAGGTGTTTCAATCATTTTTGGTACCTTTTTCAAAGGCGGAAAATCAGGGTTTGCACACCTCAACAAATTTGAATTGTATCTCTTGGGAGAGTCAACACTCAGCCTTGGAAGGCTATTCTGCACTGCATAAGGACTCTACAAGATATGAAGACCATGAAGTGTGGAATTGACCTCATTTTGAGGATCATTCCTTATCTTTTGCAAACTGAATTTTGACGTTCTATCTTTAGCATATCTGATCCATGCTTTTAGGATCTCAAAACTATATTGTAAAGATATAAAGCTAAAGGTAGAAGATGAACTAAGGGTTCGATTTTGAGTTCTATATGCTACTATTTTGTATGAAAGACACTTTCTTTAATATATCAGCCCGCAAGCTTCTTTCATTTGTTACTGTCGGACCTTCTTTCATCTTTGTCTATGCTTATGAGTGTAATTAGTTCTTTTGTCTCTGTTTAATGATCCTATGGTAACTGTCATCTTAATTTTGATTGTTAAGAAAGAATCACAAGCATCTTTGGCTAGTTTTTTGACCCATCATATATATGGTTTTATGTATGTTTTGGTTAACTGATTAGTTTTCTTATCCATTTGTTATACAAACCTATCTGACAATATCTCTTGAAGGCCTTGTGTTATATGAATACAGTTAAGACTGTCTTGAGAATACAATCCAGAGGTTAAGATATTCATCTTGATCCAAACCCACACATATTATTAAGAAAATAGTTTCCAAAAAGATTAAGTTACCAGGCATCTTTGACTTACAACCTAGGAGAGTTTCCTGGAGTGTTAACAAATTGGCATCCTTGTCGGGGAGAGGAGAATGAAGCTCAGGTTCCTTGGGAGATGACATAGATACAACTTTCATGATAGACAAAGCCTGGACATCATTTGGGTTGTAACCATCTATCTGGCAACTCCATTGAAATGAAATGGCTCCGAAAAGAGATCACACCGGGGCAAACCAAGAAGGCCCACTGGCAGCACCAGTTCCTGACCCTGAGAAGATCATCAATAAGGGAAAGTCTTTACAAAGACAGGCTTCCAGATCTACAAAGACATCAAATCTAGGTATTCAAGTAGACACTTCTTCTTTCATATCTAAAGGGCCTCTAGTTGAATCCCCTACTGCTGAAACTCCTAGTTCTCAGGAAATAGAAATTTTATCTGAAAAATTCAAGGTAGAGGAGCCTTCACTTTCCTCTAATGTTACAGACTCTGTTTTTTAGCATGATATTTCATCCAATATTAAAGAGGTAATTACAGGATCCCCTCAGCAAAAATAAACCTCTTCTTCTTCTTCTTTGAATTCCTCACCCACCAAGCCTACAGAGGGTGTTTTCTACACTCATACTAATCTGCCTATTCTTGAAGATATTTTACATGATCTATCCTCTAAGGGAGAAGAAAGCTTAGCCTTGTTGCCCGGACAGTTTTACAAGGCCTCTTATTTTTCACCCATTTCTGAAAATTTTTCTCAAAGTGAAGTGAGACAACCATTTTATTTAAACTCAGCCATCCCATCTCAACCTTCATCTCCTGAAAATTCTTCTTCTGTATGAACCCCCAAGACTGTCATGGTTGTCCCTTTAACCAAGATGGAACAGATTTTAGCAAATAGGTATGCTCCACTTGTCTTGCCCAATCCCTTATCTTCCATGCCAACCGGAGATTACCAGAAATATATGCCAAAGTTTACCAGAGCTGGGGATTATACTGTTGAAGAACATATAGAAGCTTTTTATGCTTATGCTGAAAATATTAACATTTCAGAAGAAGATGTGTGGACCAGAGTTTTTGTGTAGAGTTTGGATGGCCAAGCCCAGAAGTGGTTCAAAGAGCTACCGTCAAATTCAGTCACAGGTATTGAACAACTACATGAGGTGTTCTTAAAACACTGGGGAGAAAGAAGAGATCTACTATATTACATTTATGAATTTGCAAACTTAAGAAGAGAAGATGGGGAGTCAGTCTCAGACTTCATCAAAAGATTTAATATAATGTTTGGCAAGATCCCTACAGAGATCAAACCAAGTGATGCATCGGTAAAGATCACATTCTCTGCTGCTTTTGATCCAGATTTTTGTCTAATCCTCAGAGAAAGAAGATCAGCCACACTTGCTTTAATGCAAGATGTTGCCCTCAAAGTCGAATCAAATATTATGGCATCTCAGAAGCTCGAATGTTGAGAGAAAGAAGTCTTCTGTTGATCCCCCTTCTTCTTCTAATAGCAAAATGGAAAAGATGGCGAAGATGTTGGACAACTTGACATCTGAAATGTCAAAATTGAAGATCCAGAATCAGCAACCAGCAAGGACAAAAGAGACAAATGCTTTTGTCCCTAGAAATCTGAATTCTTTCCCTTACAGAAGGAACAATCAACAAGTCCAGATCCTTCAGAGAGACAAGAATGCAGCTGATGATCAGAGAATCAGACCCCCTTTCCAAAATGCAATGTTAGAAGAAGAACACCAAATATCTCATGATGAAGTTGAAGAAGCAGATGACATAAATTGTTTTGGTGACGAAAATGATTCCTACTTTTTGACACAAGTAGATTATGAAGAAGCCCTGATGGACCAAGAAATTCATGAGGCAAGTATTGAAGAATCTGTCTACCTGATGGATGATCAGAAAGGTTATAATTTAAGATCCAAAAATGATGCCCCTAAACCATTGCTCGCTACTCCTGTGAAGAAGAAAGAAGCTGCTGCCAAGAAACCTGTTGCTCCTGTAAAACAGACCTCCACTCCTGCAAAACAGTAACAGAAGCAATCACAACCCCTAGCCAAGGAGCAAGTCATTCTCAAAGATCCTTCTAATGAGGTAAAAACTTCTGATAAATTAGCATATTCTTTTAATTTCGAATCAGAAATTCAGAAAGTAAAGATACCTATGCCATTGACCGAACTCATGAAGAATGATATTTTCAAGTCTACCCTCCTGAAGTCCCTTGAACCAAAGACCTCTTCATCTGCTGATTTTGTAAACTTATAAGATGACAAGCCAACAGTAACTTTAGGGCCTATGATAGAAGACCAAGATGATTCCTATCCACCATTCTATATATCTCTAACTATTCATGATAAGATCCTTCATAACTGCTTGCTTGATTCAGGAGCATCACATAATCTTATGCCCAAAGCAGTGATGGATGAGCTTGGGCTTGAGGTCACCAAACCATATCATGATCTCTTCTCTTTTGACTCTAAGAAAGTCAGATGCCTTGGCCTCATAAAAGACCTTGTTATAAACCTTGCCCAATTGCCAATGAGAAGCATGGTAATGGATGTGGTGGTTGCTGATATCCCACCCAAGTTCTGACTCCTCTTGTCTCGTCCATAGAGAAAAAGGTTAGGAGGTACCTTGGAGATGGATATTTCATATGCTACGATCCCAGTGTTTGGAGGAGAGCTAAAAATACTTTACAGAGAGAATCAACTTGCCTACATCATCAGCGATGCAAAAAATTATGTAAATCATCCTATTTATGCTGTGGATACAGACTTTGGCTTATGCATTCTTCAAATAGATGATTCTCAATCAACTCCTTTGCAAGTTGTGAAGCCCACTGAATAGAAAACTGATGATAAGGGTGTTCCAGTTTGGACCATGTATTTTGATGGGGCTAGTACCAAAGATTCAACAGGTGCAGGGGTAGTTTTGATTTCTCCTTCGAAGGAGACTATACATTTGTCTTTAAGCTCGATTTCAAAACTACTAACAACATAGCAGAGTATGAGGCCTTGCTATTGGGATTAAATTCAGCTAAGGAGATGGGGATAAGAGGATTAAAGGTGTTTGGAGATGCGGATCTCATCATACAACAAGTAAATAGTACTTTCCAAGCAAAGCATGTCAGATTGGAAGCCTACATGGATGAGGTATGGAAAATTAGAGATTCTTTTTCCATTTTTCAGATTTCTTATATACCCAGAGATATGAATCATCTTGCCGGTTCCCTTGCTGTTTCAGCCAGCATGTTTATTCCTCCCATGCCTCCCAGGCTCAATTATGAAATCCAAGTCAAATATAGGCCATCTTTGCCTGACAATATCAAATACTGAGAACAATCTTCAGCTTTTAGATTTGCAGACAAAGCGAAATTGTAACGTACATGAAAAGGAAGATGATGAGCAAAAAGGTTTAGATCAACAGTACATCATGCATGTTTCTTTGATCGAGGTTGATCAGTTTGCAATTAACATGGAGATCGGTAAAATCCATAGGCAGCAACATGTCAGTCTTCAGTTGGAACAAAATCTTGAAGAGGTATTCCTTTGCTATTTTATTGATCCTATTGCCGATTTTCTGGAATCATTGAACAATATAAAGATTAAGATATTCTTGTCAGATGAAGACTTATTCTATCATTTTTTCAGAACACATCTATGTTGGCTACGCATTCTTTTATTTTTGGGATCAAGATCAAGAATTGTGTTAGCAAATAAGTTTCTGACATGGCTTCATTGGAAGCATGATTTTACTTGATTAAAAAGAAGTATAATGGTTAGAGTAGGAGTATATAGGAGAATAAGCTCTTCATCTGAGCAAGTAGATCCTTTCAGTTATTGGTTGTTGAATAAATAGGCAGGCTACAAGCAGGCTACAAGTTTTTAGGCTACAGGTTTGCAAGGGATTAGTTCTAAAGGCCAAATGACTCCATAGCCCAATGGACTAGACACAATACAAATTGTGGATGATTGTTGAGTAGGTTGCAGGATTTTGAGGTTAAATGGATAGGCACAGGTCTGCTTGTTCTTGAAACCTCATAGGGAGGCTTTCATCCCCAATAGGAGCCAGTGCTATCTCCTCAAATAAATTGGTGGAGATTTTTCTTTTTAGGTGATAGATTGTGGTCCAAAATTTATTTCTAAATTTTTGTAGGTAGGTTAGAGAGTCTATTTTCTGTCAATAAACTTAGAAAGAACTTTTGATTTGGTTTGGTCAAGCAAAAGACAGAATCTCAGGTTTCGATGGTTTAAGCGAGCCTGAAACGCGCTCATTAACCACCGAAATCCTTCGTTCTCGGTAGTTAAGAGGGAAAAGCTAAAGCTCAGTTAAATACCGAAAAGATTTCAATGGGAAAAATGAAAAGCTCGTGCTTTCACATAATCCAATTGTCAATTGGTGCAATAATGAAGATATAACCGTCGAAAGTTCATGGAGGTGGTAAGGTATGCATGTTCTTGTTGTATCTATCCGAAGATTGATACCATGTTGTCCTTTTAACTGCATTTGTCATTTCAAAATTAAGGCTCGGCAAAGACACAGAAACTCATGCGTGTTTCCCGACTAACAAAAATGATTAGTCACGTAGCCCCTCACTATCTCCAGTCACGAGGACACAGATCCATTATGAACCTGATTAATCTCTGATTTGATCTCCATTTATTATCAATTCGAATTCGGGAGTCATTGTGATAGTCTTGAGCCCGTGATTTCATCAAGAAAACACATATCCAGAGACCATAATCCTATTTTTTGTGGTGATTGCCGAGTGCAGTTCGAGTTCAGCAAATCGTTATCAAACCAAGTCAAGTTATTAGGTAGTTCAAATTCCATATTGTTTCAATTTAATTGTACATCTCACCGAAACTCGAAATTTTCGTCTTGTATTCTGTCAGTCTGTTGCCTAAATTTGGTTAGTGATTGAGCTTTGCGATCAGAACTCTGAGTCACCTTGTCTCGTTTATTTTTCTCTGAGTCATACTCCCTGTCACCCTAAATCATAGAGTCTTTGTCTCCCTTGCACAAAGTTTTTCCTAAATCACAGGTACAATCAGCATTTACTAAATGCCGAAAGCAGGGCCAGTTCTAAGGTCTGAATTGGATGGAGTTTGGTACCTTGAGGTGCACCCTGAGGTGGCCGAGTTCTTCAAGCAAACAAGATTCTATACGTATTGTGAAAAATTGGCAGATTTTCACCAACAGGTGTCTGAAACCTTTGCTATCTCATATGATGGAAGAACAACAATAGTGGGAAAGGAACAGTTTGTGTTTGATGAGGCAGCCATAGCTGAGTTCACTGGTCTCCCCAGAATAGGCGATTGTTGGTTCAAATCAACTGTACCTTCAAACATTGAATTTATATCCTACCTACAACCTCTGCACAAAGATCTTACATGGAAAAAAGACATACCAATGTCTTATCTGGAACCTAAGTGGCAATCTCTCCTGAAGGTAATCTTTGTCTATATCACCTGTGAAGGTAGATACAACAGAGTCATGTTCTACCACTTCAAACTTTTAAATCACTTCACAGGGAGATCTCCCATCAATTTACCGTTTTACTTGCACAAAGCCCTCACGAAAATGGCTAGGCAGGTCAAGACCAAGCCCACTAAGGTGGCAAGTAGATTGTCTCATCAAGGACTCATTACTCTTATTGTCAAAGAGTCATTGAAGAAAAGGCAGGTAGATTGGAACTACTTCCTCTTCTGGAATGAATTCCAAACTAATTGGCAACAAGAGGAGAAGGGTAAAAAAGATGCCACTAAGAAGACCATTACTCCTAAAAGCAGTCATAGAAAACGGAAGGGTATCTCACCACCAAGAGATCCAATAGAATCATCCTCTGTTAAAATAAAAAGAACCAAAAGAAAGTTACAGTTTGAGGGTGAACAGACCAAGGACCTTGCTGAAGGAAGTAACCCTTTAAACTTACCATATAGTGACTCGGAGCCAGAACATGAGTTAGCAGAGACACAAGGTGATGAACAGGCTAGACAAGTCGCAAAAGATTGTTCCAACTTTCCCTCACCAACTCCCCCAGAGGCACACAGTCCACCATTGGCAAAATCTTCTTCAAGCAAGTCTAAAGCATCTAAGGCATGGAAAATCAATAAACTCCTGCAAAAAGTCTATGAAATGGAAGTCTTAGAAAGAGTTATTAAAAAGGAAAATATAGACTTGAATGAAAGAAATGCAGAACTTTTCAACATGAACCAAAGCCTCAAAGAAAAGCATGATAAGATCAAAGATAGGAACAGTGTGTTGATAAGGGAGAACATGAAGTTGTACAGGCATCTTAGAATTTTGAGGCTGAAATTAATATATTATCAATCGCCAACACAAGAGAAAATAGGTTTGGAAACTCTAGCCAACTTAGCTACAACCATGGTAGATATACCACAGTCTTCCACACAGCAAGGTGAAGTTCGCAGATCTACACGAAGAAGAGCCGCATCGTCCCAAAGACCTTGAACACTCAGCAAAGCATCAAGGTAATCATTTTTGCAAATTTTAAAGTTTTGACAAAGCAAATTTTTCGGTGGTTTAGGTGAACAGGATGATTGTTCATTAACCACCGAAAGCAAAGCTTTCGATAGTTAATCCACCTAGAAATCTTCTATGTTAACCACTGAAAGCCTGTCACTGCCAGAACGACCGAATTTTTGCCCAGATCGAGATTTTTTGAGTTGGAATGGTTTGAAACCTCTTCGAATGGACATTTGTTGAATTATCAAATCAGATCCAATAGCTATTTTTTATAGATAAGGGAAAGAAGAGGTGTTTCAATAATTTTTGGTACATTTTTCAAAGGCAGAAAATCAAGGTTTTGCACACCTCAACAAATTTGAATTGTATCTCTTGGGAGAGTCAACACTCAACCTTGGAAGGCTATTCTACACTGCACAAGGACTCTACAAGATATGAAGACCATGAAGTGTGGGATTGACCTCATTTTGAGGATCATTCCTTATCTTTTGCAAACTGGATTTTGACTTTCTATCTTTAGCATATCTGATCCATGCTTTTAGGATCTCAAAACTATATTGTAAAGCTATAAAGCTAAAGGTAGAAGATGAACTAAGGGTTTGATTTTGAGTTCTATATGCTATTGTTTTTTATGAAAGACACTTTCTTTAATATATCAGCCTGCAAGCTTCTTTCATTTGTTACTGTCAGACCTTCTTTCATCTTTTTCTATGCTTATGAGTGGAATTAGTTCTTTTGTCTCTGTTTAATGATCCTATGGTAACTGTCATCTTACTTTTGATTGTTAAGAAAGAATCACAAGCATCTTTGGCTAGTTTGTTGACCCATCATATATATGGTTTTATGTATGTTTTGGTTAACTGATTAGTTTTCTTATCCATTTGTTATACAAACCTATCTGACAATCGCTCTTGAAGGCCTTGTGTTATATGAATATAGTTAAGATTGTCTTGAGAATACAATCCAGAGGTTAATATTTTCATCTTGATCCAAACCCACACCTATTATTAAGAAAATAGTTTTCATAAAGATTAAGTTACCAGGCATCTCTGACTTACAGCCTAGGAGAGTTTCCTGGAGTGTTAACAAATTGGCGCCATTACCCGGGAGAGGAGAATGAAGCTCAGGTTCCTTGGGAGATGACATAGATCCAGCTTTGATGATAGACAAAGCCTAGACATCGTTTGGGTTGTAACCATCTATCTGGCGACTCCATTGAAACGAAGTGGCTCTGAAAAGAGCTCACACCAGAGCGAACAAAGAAGGCCCATTGGCAGCACCAGTTCCTGACCCTGAGAAGATCATCAGTAAGGGAAAGGCTTTACAAAGATAGGATTCCAAATCTACAAAGACATCAAATCCAGGTATTCAAACCGACACTTCTTCTTTCATATCTAAAGGGCCTCTAGTTGAATCCCCTGCTGCTGAAACTCCTAGTTCTCAGGAAATTGAAATTTTATCTGAAAAATTGAAGGTAGAGGAGCCTTCACTTTCCTCTAATGTTACAGACTCTGTTTTTTATTATGATATTTCATCCAACCTTAAAGACATAATTACAAGATCCCCTCAAAAAAAAGAAACATCTTCTTCTTCTTCTTTGAATTCCTCACCCACCAAGCCTACAGAGGGTGTTTTCTACACTCATACTAATCTGCCTGTTCTTGAAGATATTTTACATGATCTATCCTCTAAGGGAGAAGAAATCTTAGCCTTGTTGCCCGGTCAATTTTACAAGGCCTCTTATTTTTCACCCATTTCTGAAAATTTTGCTCAAAGTGAAGTGAGACAACCATTTTATTTAAACTCAGCCATCCCATCTCAACCTTCATCTCCTGAAAATTCTTCTTTTGTATCAACCCCCAAGACTGCCATGGTTGTCCCTTTAACCAAGATGGAACAGATTTTAGCAAATAGGTATGCTCCACTTGTCTTGCCCAATCCCTTATCTTCCATGCCAACCAGAGACTATCAGAAATATATGCCAAAGTTTACCGGAGTTGGGGATTATACTGTTGAAGAACATATAGAATCTTTTTATGCTTATGCTGAAAATATTAACGTTTTAGAAGAAGATGTGTGGACCAGATTTTTTGTGCAGAGTTTGGATGGCCAAGCCCAGAAGTGGTTCAAAGAGATATCGAAAAATTCAGTCACAGGTATTGAGAAACTAGATGAGGTGTTATTAAAACACTGGGGAGAAAGAAGAGATATACTATATTACATTTCTGAATTCGGAAACTTAAGAAGAGAAGATGGGCAGTCGGTCTCAGACTTCATCAAAAGATTTAATAGAATGTTTGGCAAGATCCCTGCAGAGATCAAACCAAGTGATGCATCAACAAAGATCACATTCTACATTGCTTTTGATTTAGATTTTTGTCTAATCCTCAGAGAAAGAAGATCATCCACACTTGCTTTAATGCAAGATGTTGCCCTCGAAGTTGAATTAAATATTATGGCATCTCAGAAGCTCAAAGGAAAGGTTGAGAGAAAGAAGTCTTATGTTGAGACCCCTTCTTCTTCTAATAGAAAAATGGAAAATATGGCCAAGAAGTTAGACAACTTGACATCTGAAATGTCAAAATTGAAGATCCAGAATCAACAACCAGCAAGGACAAAAGAGCCAAATGATTTTGTCCCTAGAAATCTGAATGCTTTCCCTTACAGAAGGAACAATCAACAAGTCCAGATCCTTCAGAGAGACAAGAATGCAGCTGATGATCAGAGAATCAGAACCCCTTTCCAAAATGCAATGTTAGAAGAAGAACAATAGATATCTCATGATGAAGTTGAAGAAGCAGATGACATAAATTGTTTTGGTGACGAAAATGATTCCTACTTTTTGACACAAGTAGATTATGAAGAAGCCCTGATGGACCAAGAAATTCATGAGGCAAGTATTGAAGAATCTGTCTA
>ML792858.1:264984-295474 GCA_009831015.1 Picea engelmannii | reverse complement strand
AGAAGCCCTGATGGACCAAGAAATTCATGAGGCAAGTATTGAAGAATCTGTCTACCTGATGGATGATCAGAAAGGTTATAATTTAAGATCCAAAAATGATGCCCCTAAACCATTGCTCGCTACTCCTGTGAAGAAGAAAGAAGTTGCTGCCAAGAAACCTGTTGCTCCTGTAAAACAGACCTCCACTCCTGCAAAACAGCAGCAGAAGCAATCACAACCCCTAGCCAAGGAGCAAGTCATTCTCAAAGATCCTTCTAACGAGGTAAAAACTTCTGATAAATTAGCATATTCTTTTAATTTCGAATCAGAAATTCAGAAAGTAAAGATACCTATGCCATTGACCGAACTCATGAAGAATGATATTTTCAAGTCTGCCCTCCTGAAGTCCCTTGAACCAAAGACCTCTTCATCTGCTGATTTTGTAAACTTACAAGATGACAAGCCAACAGTAACTTTAGGGCCTATGATAGAAGACCGAGATGATTCCTATCCACCATTCTATATATCTCTAACTATTCATGATAAGATCCTTCATAACTGCTTGCTTGATTCAGGAGCATCACATAATCTTATGCTCAAAGCAGTGATGGATGAGCTTGGGCTTGAGGTCACCAAACCATATCATGATCTCTTCTCTTTTGACTCTAGGAAATTCAGATGCCCTGGCCTCATAAAAGACCTTGTTATAAACCTTGCCCAATTGCCAATGAGAAGCATGGTAATGGATGTGGTGGTTGTTGATATCCCACCCAAGTTATGACTCCTCTTGTCTCATCCATGGAGGAAAAGTTTAGGAGGTACCTTGCAGATGGAACATTCATATGCTATGATCCCAGTGTTTGGAGGAGAGCTAAAAAGACTTTACAGAGAGAATCAACTTGCCTACATCATCAGCGATGCAAAAAATTCTGTAAATCATCCTATTTATGTTGTGGATACAGACTTTGGCTCGTGCATTCTTCAAATAGATGAGTCTCAATCAACTCCTTTGCAAGTTGTGAAGCCCACTAAACAACAAACTGATGATAAGGGTGTTCCAGTTTGGACCATGTATTTTGATGGGGCTAGTACCAAAGATTTAGCAGGTGCAGGGATAGTTTTGATTTCTCCTTCGAAGGAGACTATACATTTGTCTTTTAAGCTCGATTTCAAAACTAATAACAACATAGAAGAGTATGAGGCCTTGCTATTGGGATTAAATTCAGCTAAGGAGATGGGGATAAGAGGATTAAAGGTGTTCGGAGATGTGGATCTCATCATACAACAAGTAAATAGTACTTTCCAAGCAAAGCATGTCAGATTGAAAGCCTACAGGGATGAGGTATGGAAAATTAGAGATTCTTTTTCCATTTTTGAGATTTCTTATATATCCAGAGATATGAATCAACTTGTCGATTCCCTTGTTGTTTCAGCTAGCATGTTTATTCCTCCCATGCCTCCTAGGCTCAATTATGAAATCCAAGTCAAATATAGGCCATCTTTGCCCGGACAATATCAAATACTGAGAACAGTCTTCAGCTTTTAGATTTGCAGACAAAGGGAAATTGCAGCATACATGAAAAGGAAGATGATGAGCAGAAAGGTTTAGATCAGCAGTACATCATGCATGTTTCTTTGATCGAGGTTGAGCAGTTTACAGTTAACATGGAGATCAGTGAAAGCCATCGGCAACAACATGTCAATCTTAAGTTGGAACAAAATCTTGAAGAGGTATTCCTTTGCTATTTTATTGATCCTATTGCCGATTTTATGGAATCATTGAACAATATAAAGATTAAGATATTCTTGTCAGATGAAGACTCCTTCTATCAATTTTTCAAAACACATCTATGTTGGCTATGCATTCTTTTATTTTTGGGATCAAGATCAAGAATTGTGTCAGCAAATAAGTTTCTAACATGGCTTCATTGGAAGCATGATTTTACTTGATTAAAAAGAGGTATAATGGTTAGAGTAGGAGTATATAGGAGAATAATCTCTTCATATGAGCAAGTAGATCCTTTTAGTTATTGGTTGTTGAATAAACAGGCAATCTACAGGCAGGCTACAAGTTTTCAAGCTACAGGTTTGTAGGGGATTAGTTCTAAAGGCCAAATGACTCCACAACCCAATGGACTAGACACAATACAAATTGTGGATGATTGTTGAGTAGGTTGCAGGATTTTGTGGTTAAATGGACAGGCATAGGTCTTCTTGTTCTTGAAACCTCACAGGGAGACTTTCATCCCCAATAGGAGCCAGTGTTATCTCCTCAAAAAAATTGGTGGAGATTTTTCTTTTTAGGTGATAGATTGTGGTCCAAAATTTATTTCTAAATTTTTGTAGGTAGGTTAGAGAGTCTATTTTTTGTAATAAACTCAAAAAGAACTTTTGATTTGGTTTGGTCAAGCAAAAGACAGAATCTCAGGTTTCGGTGGTTTAGGCGAGCCTGAAACGCGCTCATTAACCACCGAAATCCTTTGTTCTCGGTAGTTAAGAGGGAAAAGCTAAAGCTCAGTTAACTACCGAAAAGATTTCAATGGGAAAAATGAAAAGCCCATGCTTTCGCACGAGCTAGTTGTCAATTGGCGCAATCATGAAGATATAACCGTCGAAAGTCCATGGAGGTGGTAAGGTATGCATGTTCTTGTTGTATCTATCCAAAGATTGATACCATGTTGTCCTTTTAACTGCATTTGTCATTTCAAAATTAAGGCTCGGAAAAGACACAGAAACTCATGCGTGTTTCCTGACTAACAGAAATGATTAGTCATGTAGCCCCTCAGTATCGCCAGTCACGAGGACACAGATCCATTATGACCCTGATTAATCTCTGATTTGATCTCCATTTATTATCAATTCGAATCTGGGAGTCATTGTGACAGTCTTGAGCCTGTGATTTCATCAAGAAAACACATATCCAGAGACCATAATCCCATTTTTTGTGGTGATTGTCGAGTGCAGTTCGAGTTCAACAGATCGTTATCAAGACAATTGTCATACCAATCAAGCCAAGTGGAGTTATCAGGTAATTCAAATCCCATACTGTTTCAATTTAATTGTACATCTCACCGAAACTTGAAATTTTCGGCTTGTATTCAGTCATTCTGTTGCCTAAATTTGGTTAGTGATTGAAATTTGCGATCAGAAATCTGAGTCACCCTATCTCATTTATTTTTCTCTGAGTCATACTCCCTGTCACCCTAAATCATAGAGTCTTTGTCTCCCTGGCAATAATTTTTTCCTAAATCGTAGGTACAGTCAACATTTACTAAATGCCGAAAGTAGGGCCAGTTCTAAGGGCTAAATTGGATGGAGTTTGGTACCTTGAGGCGCACCCTAAGGTGGTCGAGTTCTTCAAGCAAACTGGAGTCTATACGTATTGTGAAAAATTGGCATATTTTCACCAACAGGTGTCTGAAACCTTTGCTATCTCATATGATGGAAGAAAAGCAAAGTGGGAAAGGAACAGTTTGTGGTTGATGAGGCAGCCATAGTTGAGTTCACTGGTCTCCCCAAAATAGGCGATTGTTGGTTCAAATCAACTATACCTTCAAACATTGAATTTAGATCCTACCTACAGCCTCTGCACAAAGATCTTACATGGAAAAAAGACATACCAATGTCTTATCTAGAACCTAAGTGGCAATCTCTCCTGAAGGAAATATTTGTCTATATCACATGTGAAAGTAGATACAAAGAGTCATGTTCTACCACTTCAAACTTTTAAATCACTTCACAGGGAGATCTCCCATCAATTTACCATTTTACTTGCACAAATCCCTCACAAAAATGGCTAGGCAGGTCAAGGCCAAGCCCACTAAGGTGGAAAGTAGATTGTCTCATCAAGGACTCATTACTCTCATTGTCAAAGAGTCATTGAAGAAAAGGTAGGTAGATTGGAACTACTTCCTCTTCTGAAATGAATTCCATACTGATTGGCAACAGGAGGAGAAGGGTAAAAAAGTTGCCACTAAGAAGACCATTACTCCTAAAAGCAGTCATAGAAAATGGAAGGGTATCTCACCACCAAGAGATCCGATAGAATCATCCTCTATTAAAAGAAAAAGAACCAAAAGAAAGTTACAGTTTGAGGGTGAACAGACCAAGGACCTTGCTGAAGGAAGTAAACTTTAAACTTACCATATAGTGACTCGGAGCCAGAACAGGAGTTAGCAAAGACACAAGGTGATGAACAGGCTAGACAAGTTGTAGAAGATTGTTCCAACTTTCCCTCACCAACTCCCCCAGAGGCACACAGTCTACCATTGGCAAAAGCTTCTTCAAGCAAGCCTAAAGCATCTAAGAGACAAAAAATCAATAAACTCCTGGAACAAGTCTATGAAATGGAAGTCTTAGAAAGAGTTATTAAAAAGGAAAATACAGACTTGACTGAAAGAAATGCAGAACTTTTCAACATGAACCAAAGCCTCAAAGAAAAGCATGATAAGATCAAAGACAGGAACAGGGTGTTGATAAGGGAGAACATGAAGCTGTACATGCAGCTTAGAATTCTAAGGCTGAAATTAAAAGATTCTCAATTTCCAACACAAGAGAAAATAGGTTTGGAAACTCTAGCCAACTTAGCTATAACCATGGTAGATATTCCATAGTCTTCCACATAGCAAGTTGAAGTTCGCAGATCTACACGAAGAAGAGCTGCATTGTCCCAAAGACCTTGAACACTCAGCAAAGCATCAAGGTAATCATTTTTGCAAATTTTGAAGTTTTGACAAAGAAAAGTTTTCGGTGGTTTAGGTGAACAGGACGACTGTTCATTAACCACCAAAAGCAAAGATTTCGATAGTTAATCCACCCAAAAGTCTTCTATGTTAACCACTGAAATCCTGTCACTGCCAGAACGATCGAATTTTTGCCCAGATCGGGATTTTTTGAGTTGGAATGGTTTGAAACCTCTTTGAATGGACATTTGTTGAATTATCAAGTCAGATCCAATAGCTATTTTTGATGGATAAGGGAAATAAGAGGTGTTTCAATCATTTTTGGTACCTTTTTCAAAGGCAGAAAATCAATGTTTTGCACACCTTAACAAATTCGAATTGTATCTTTTGGGAGAGTCAACACTCATCCTTGGAAGGCTATTCTGCACTGCACAAGGACTCTACAAGATATGAAGTCCATGAAGTGTGGGATTGACCTCATTTTGAGGATCATTCCTTATCTTTTGCAAACTGAATTTTGACTTTCTATCTTTAGCATATATGATCCATGCTTTTAGGATCTCAAAACTATATTGTAAAGCTATAAAGCTAAAGGTAGAAGATGAACTAAGTATTCGATTTTGAGTTCTATATGCTACTATTTTGTATGAAAGGCACTTTCTTTAATATATCAACCTGCAAGCTTCTTTCATTTGTTACTGTCAGACTTTCTTTCATCTTTGTCTATGCTTATGAGTGGAATTAGTTCTTTTGTCTCTATTCAATGATCCTATGGTAACTGTCATCTTACTTTTGATTGTTAAGCAATAATCACAAGAATCTTTGACTAGTTTGTTGACCCATCATATATATGGTTTTATTTATGTTTTGGTTAACTGATTAGTTTTCTTATCCATTTGTTATATAAACCTATCTAACAATAGCTCTTGAAGGCCTTGTGTTATATGAATATAGTTAAGACTGTCTTGAGAATACAATCTAGAGGTTAAGATATTCATCTTGATCCAAACCCACACCTATTATTAAGAAAATAGTTTCCAAAAAGATTAAGTTACCAGGCATCTCTGGCTTACATCCTAGGAGAGTTTCCTGGAGTGTTAACATGGGGAATGTTATTGTCTAGGAAGTTTGACGCAATGATAGGCGGTTCCCTTGAGATGGACCTCACCTTTTTGCGATTACCTTTGAAAGATGGAACGGTGGGACGTCTGCTTAATGTGCCAATAACTGGGGACCATGTGTAGGATATTGTTCATCCCGTAAATAATCACAAAATGTAGAACAATATGATACAAACTCTTCAGAAATATTCTCCAGAAGACATGCTCTTTGCAACCGAAGAAGACTTTGATCAGATAGAATGGCCCAAGAGAGAAGAATACCAACAACTCCTAGATGAATTCAAGAACAAAGAAGTTGGGACGGTAAATATATTAAAGAAGAATGAAGATGACATACAAATCTTCCCATCTCAATAAGAAGTTTATACAACAGAAACCCACCCACCTCCCTTAGTACAATACACCAGGGTTGTCTAGGGAACAACCAAATATAAAGTCAGAAAGTATAAGGAGGGAGATATGGTATGGATGCGGGATACTAAAAAAGGAGAGCCAACTAATGTAAAAGGAAGAACACAATCATGGCTCGGACCCTTCAAAGTTGGAATGGAATCAGTTGATAATTCATACTACTTGTCCACTTTGGAAGGAAGAAGGCGCCCATTACCTATCAGCGGGAACCTCCTTAAACCCCACCAAGGTGGGGGGACCTGACTTCACAGATGAGTGAAGGTAAGTAGGTGTTTTTCGTGTATTATACCATTTGCATTTCATGTTAGTTTGCTTCCACACTTGCATATTAATTGTTTTATTTCAATTATATATATATGTCTATATATGCGGGGTGGCAATACCACCCCATATTTGTTACTTATGCCTCTATCGAGTTGAGCAGGTCTGCAGGTTATGCTAGAGATGTTGAGGTTCTCATGCACTCTACAGTGAGCACATGTCCCCGAGTTGGAGCCAAATGTTATCCCCGATTTCTAGGGATAGCTAGGAGATCATGTCTTGAGGCCCACAGGTCCTAGACATGGAGTACTGAGAGAAAGATTGACCTGAGCATGGCCCTGGAGGGCCCATCCTCCTTCACTTTCATCAGACTCATCTTGTCAGTAGCAACAACATCCATCACCTTCAGCTTGGACTTGTATCGAAGAAGACTCTTGCTCCATGAGGTAATTGGTCCAGGTATCATGGTATGTGTCACTTTTGATCATTATAACCTTTAGATATATGCATCTTACTTCTTTTATTTCCAACGACTGCTTGGATCTTACATTAACCCACTTGACCATTGTTGAGGGGATTTACAGGGTGCCTTAGCAATCCTGTACCCATAGGTTTTGGTTTGCCACAAAGGGGATTTCTAAAAAGACATTGTCTGCTCCCATCATATCATCACTTTTTCATCTTATCTCCCGCTCATTTGTCCCATTCCCCTAGTCTGAGCATTAGGATGATATGTTTGTAGGGTTGCACCTTGTCTCGTGGGAAGAAGGGGCTAAAGGCCCAGGAGGTAAAAGCAGCTGGTAAAAGATAAAAGCCATAAAAATGAAACCTATAGATGCCTCGCCCAGGGATCCATGAGAAGACAATAAAAAGCTTCTCAGCAAGAAACAAGAGGGACCCTAAGAAAAATAACAAAACAAGACCTAGCCAAGAGGATAGGGGGTCTCATCATGAGCCAGCCTATTATGTTTATGGGTACCTAACAGCATGACATTGCCACTATCTAGTTACCACGCCAGGGCAGTGACCTTGGTTGCATGGCCAAGGGAAAGGGGGTCTCATCACAAGCCAGCCTTATCATATATGTGAAAGTTCTTGTGGGTAACACTGTCAGCTATGGTCACCACGCCAAGGAAATTTCCTCTAGTTAGTCCTTGAAATAAAAAAAAGAAAAAGCAAAGAAAGAATAAAGGCAAGAAAGGGCTTGGAAAAAATTGCATCCATGACGGGTACAGCTCGCCTTCTACAAAGGCACCCATAGGTAATATCATGCATCTCTGTCTCTCACTCTACCCATATGTCTGGACATCCCTTATCCACATCACCTCGTTTTACATGGCTTGGATGATACCCCTTGGAGACTTTCCTTTCCTTATGGATACTAGCCCAATAGGGTGTTTTGTCTTTTTCTTCAACCTTGTATTGTAGGTCTTTGTAATATTTTTGAGCTATTGGATGATATATTAGGGTTTTAATGCATATGTCTGATAATATTGATGATGAGATGTGATTAACATTGCTATGATCCCTGTGACTAATGAGCCCATGGAGGGCGAAGTTTTTGATGTGCAGGACCATGCCTGACGGACAGGTACCACGTGGACTGGTACACATGGGGAGATGATTAGTTCAGACCTCCATGGGGTTGAAGAGCCCATCATATGGTTCCTGGGACCCCATCAGGGGCAGAGACAGGACAATGTTTGACCAAGGTCTTGCATCGGAGAAGAAGAGGACGTTCCATCAGGGGCACTTTGGCTGAGCGAGACCTAGGGGGATTGACCCACTTGTAGTGAAACGTTGGCCCCAGATGACCTAGGATGCCACCAGGAGGCTTGTGAAATCATCATGAGCGTATGGCAGATGGACAGGGTTATTGGCACGTGTGGTAGCTTGGAAGAGCCCAAGAAGGGCTAACGTCTGGTTTTTGGATGCTACACTGGCCCCAAAAAGGCCTAACGTCTCCCTCAGGAGGGCTTGACATCTCATCTTTTGCTCATTTAGGGTTTTGATTTTAAATTTAATGTAAAAAAAGTATAATTTTGGTTTTTAGCCTTGTCGGCTATTTTTAATGACCTAAATTTAATTAAAGGTCATGATACAGTATATATTGAGGAGTTTTTCCCTCATTTTGACATAACACAGAACTCACTCTCTTGTGAGATCTGTTTTTGCGCCCTAGTTGGGGTATTTCATATTTTAAGTGAGGCACACTTGTTGAAGGAAGGATTTTCTTGGCATTTTTGGCATTTCTCTTGAAGGAAGGTTTACAATTAGGTTTTGCAATGCTATTTCTTCATGATATGTAAGTGTTTTTTCTGCAAAACTTATTAATTGAATGGTTGTAGGCTTATATTCTTGCATTTATTTATAAACTTTGTCGATTTAAAACCCTAGGTGACAAGCACACAAGTAGGTCCTTGTTTCATGTCCCATAAAAGAGAAATATTCATCCATTGAAGAAGGAAGAGCCTAGCCATTGCTACACTCTTATTGCTTCTTCCCTTATGCTAGTCTTGCCTTTTAAGAGTCAAGAAGGAGGAGACGTCCCAGGCCTAGGTCAACTACACCTAGGTCCATCTTGCTTCTAGGGTTTGGTGATAGGGCCTTGCCATTGCAACACTCTCCCTCACCCCACTCTCTTGTATTGACTTATCTTTTATGCTAGCCATTTTGCCAAGTTTAACCTAAGGAAGCAGAAAAGAGCACAAGGCCTTGCTTAAGAAACACCGGAGTGAGCCTCTTTCCCCTAGGGTTTTGATTCTAGGGCCCTGCCATTGCAGCACCTTAGAACCCTTCCCTCTAGTCCTTATCATATTCCCTTCAACCTTTGTGCCCTCTCTTTAATTGACTCCATTTACCCTTAGGCACTGATCTCAACTCCCCAACATTGAAGTTATAGTGGCCAAACAACTTTTAAAACCTTTACAATTTGAAACCCTAACTAACTAACTAACCCTAATTAGGTTGATGTCACTCTTGGATATCCCATCTTGACGCAGCATTTGTCTTTGATAAGCAATTAAATGATGGTTAAGAGCATTTATTGAGTAAGGGATTGATTAAATACATTGTTGGCTACATCATCTCAATATTTATTGATGAATTGATATTTTTCCACTACTATACTAATTGACATTGATCTCATTGATATATATTGTTTTAATTGCTTATATATTGACATCAGATAGTTATATGAAGTACTAACCCATTGAAATATATCCTTCATATATTGTTTTTCTATTGTCTTGTTCCGGGCAGGTGTTCTCATTTGGGGCTACACTTCATTATTGGTTGATTAGCCAGACTATCTGACCTTCGTGGTAACCTGTGAGGAGGAAATTTTACTTTGACCTTTATACTTTGGCCTCTTCAAAACCCCAGGTTACCGGGGACGTCTCTCCTGGGATAACCTCCTTGAATAGAAAGAACCTCCCCATTGTGGTGACAATGGGTGGGGTAGGTTCCTGTTACGCCATTTTGGCCTCTACCCCTTACCCATTTGACCTAGCTACAAATTGTGCGATAACAGTCCCAAATCTCCTTCAGCTGTAATTTGAGCTCAACTAGCTCTGGTGTACTCATTCTATAGGGTTTTCTAGACATTGGCACTACTCCTAGTACAAGTTCTATTGAAAAATCAATATCCCTTCTTGGAGGTAGACCCGACACCTCTTCTAGGAATACATATTTATATTCTCTCAATATGGGATGGTTCTCTAGGATGGGTTTGTCATTATCAACATATTTTAGTACTTGTATTGCATACAAGGGACATCCCTTTCTACAATACTTCTTCACTTTGAGGGATGACATTTGTCTCACTGAGACAAGCTTTTTAATCCCTTGTAGGGTCACCCTTCTTCCTTATTCATTTTCACACTCCAAAGTTTTATTGTAACTGTCCAACTTGGTTTTGTGGGAAACCAACCAGTCCATGCCAATCAACAGGTCATGAGATCCTAGAGGAAGTATGTTTAAGTTTTTTTTGGTGGGCAACCCACTCATGAAAAATTGGCATGCTGGTATGAACTTTGTTACTTTTCTTTTGGTTCCAGTGGCTAGTTGTACCAACCATGATTTAACATGTTTAAATTGTTGCAATTTACATTTCTCAACAGTTTGAGGGGAAACATAACTCAAATTAGAACCAGGGTCAATTAAAATGGAAACATGATGGTTGACATTCATACCTTCCATCTCCACCACTGAATCTTGTTGGTCAGCTTGTCTATTATCCAAGGTTGCATAAATTTGTGGAAAACTCCTAGCCACATCATTGACTGTGGTAGCCTCTTGGACATTGTAGACCCTCCCAGGTTTTTGTTGTCTATGCGAGTAGTCCCTCAACAAATGTTCCTCTCCACAACCCCAACATTTCAAGGTTTCTCTCTTCGTGTTATCAGTCTTACTTGGATCTTCTTTGGATGGTTTATTTCCACTCTGGGATGGAAAATTTTGTTGATACACACTTCTGGCAGGAAGGCGCATCCTAGATATCTTACCAAGGCTCTTAAATCTCAAGGGTTTAAACCCCTTCTTCTTGAATCCCAAATAGTTTTTCTTCTTCCAGTCTTCATGGGGTTATGTCTTACTCTTGAATTTCTCATAGAAATACCTTTATTTTTTAATAGTATCTTCTAAGGTCTTTGGCTCATCAAACTCAATTATGTCTCGGTAGGACTAAGGTAAGCCACTAATGAATCATTGCATCTTTACCTTTTCATCCTTTATGTAGGGTACATACCTCATCAACTCAAGAAATTTGTTGATATACTCATCTATGTTGAGTTGTCCCAACTTGAGTTCATAGAACTCCTTGGTCTTCCCATCAAAGTACTTTTATAACAAGTACTTCATCTTGAAGTATTTCTCAAGTTGTTTCCATGACAAGTCCTTCTCATGGACTCCTTTCACATTCCTAAGGTATTCCCACCAAATGGAAGCTTTCCCATTCAGGTTGAAAATGGCTAAGGAGGCCTTTAAGTTTTCAGAGTAGTCATGGACTCTGAAGTACTTCTTCAAGAAGAGTAGCCAAACTTCTGCTTCTTCCCCCTTCATAATCTCTCCATCAAAGGTGGGTGGTTTGGATTTCTTGAATTCTTCAAGGTCATGACTATTGTAATGTTTCCTCTTCTTTCTTCTTGTCTAAGAATGGGAACTGGTTTTTCCACTAGAATATTCCTTGGATTTTTCAGTGTCCTCACCAGAGGAATATTCCATTGAATGTCTCTTAGCTCCATGTTGGGCCTTCGTTGAGGTGATCCTCCTAGTGTGGAAACTTTCAGGATCATGCTTATGTATCTCAGGTGGACTTGGATTTTTCTTAGTATGATTCCTTCCCACATGACTGGCAGCTGGACCATGTTGCAGTTGCCTTTGTATATCTAATAGACTTTGTTGTAGGACTGTATTAATTTTTGTCTACTTTTCCTACTCCTTGATCAACCTTTCATTGTCAGCCTTATAACTTTGTAATTCTACCACAAGGCTTCTTATAGTTTCAACAAAGTTTGGAGGGGGTTCCACCACCCTCCTTTCATCAGATTCTTCCTCTCTACTGTGGGAGCTCTCCCCCAACTCCTAATGTGTCACCATCCTTTATGTTGTAGTTCTCCTATTTTTCACTGATTGTTTGAGTGCAGATAATTTTTTTTATGTTAGTTACTAATCTACCAATTCATGAACAACATGTATCATTGCAAGGTGAAGTCAATTCATTTTTTTGGAAACATTAGAAACCTACAGTGAAAACTTCCAAAACATCTATCCACATTAGAAAGTTGTGTTCCTCTCTTAAGTAGAGGTTCATACATGTTTCTTATATAGGGGGGTTAAGGTAGGGAGTTACCCCATAATTTCTCTAAAAATATTTTTATGCAACTCATGCATGAGGCCAAACAGTCAAAGTGTTGTTTCCATGCTTTGATACCAATTTGTAACACACCCAACCCCTAAATACCCTTTCTAGGGATGGAGCATCAATTTTTTTCTTTCCCTGGTGCATTTTTGATCCCTTACTTAAGAAAAACCCTCTTAATTAGCTCCCTCGAAACTTACATATCTCACTGTGCACTTGATCCAGTTAGGGGGATCTTCCTCATGACCTCGGGCTGAAAAATGGGAGTTAAGAGCCTGCGTTAGCAAAGGTTTCGTAACTTCAAAAGTTCTCGGACTTCGGGAGTTCCAAAAGTGTTGTCCAATTCTCAGATCGTCGAACAATGGAGAGGATCAACGGTTCAAATACTTTGCCAAGATCTATGGTTAAAAAGGGGGATTTGGTACTTGGCACTAAACATACCTTTTTCCTAATCCCTGAAGTCCCGAGGTCTCGCCACATTGCCTTAGCCATTCAGTGATTGGTGATCTTCGTCGAGCATTCATTTTTACCACACTATGTCCAAACTCTCAAACTCTCGATATCTCACCATGTGGCCTTGGCCCTTCAATGGTTGACATTCAATGTTCGACGATCTCTGTCGAGCATTCCTTTTTACCACACTATGTACAAACTCCCGAACTCCCAATATCTCACCACGTGGCCTTAGCCCTTCGACGGTAGACCTTCGATGTTTTGCATTGGACGTTCCTATATTGTACCATAACCCACGTATTCTGAACTCTTGAAGCTATCCAAACTCCCAGAGTCCCAGACACGTCACCATCCATGTAGGCTAGGTAGCCACGAACCAGAAACTGACACGTGGCAAGATTCAAGGGGTGACATGTGTCCTCGATAGGGGGTGACATGTGTCATTCTCTAATAGGCATAGTGGGTATGTGAATCTCCCAAAACTGGGTGACACGTGGAACACATAATGCAGGTCCACATCACATCGAATGACGTCATCAAGCCACATCATCATAGACTGATAACCGCTCAGTCCTTCAATCTAATGGTCCACAAGGTTCCACATAGATCCATAGATCTGCAGTTCTCATTATTTCACGACTCTGGCTTCATACCTTACCAAATCCTCTCGACGCAAATCCCTCGAAGAGCTAAGTCTCCGGACTCTCGGATCTTACACCACGTGTCCTCTTCGACCAATGATCGAGATTTACTTCAGCATTCATGACTTCAGTGGTTTTCACTCCTTGAAAACCCTTGGCCAAATTCCTCTGGAGTACGAAGTCTCTGGACCATGGGATCGCGTACCACGTACCTGTTCATCCAAGGGTCCTTGTCACTTCGAGAGTTCAACATTCGGGGCTTCGGTGTGTATCTCTCGACTTTCCTTCCAGACCATGTCGAATATATCACCACATGTACCTAGCATCTACAGCTAGGGTTTACTCTAGCTTGCATACCTTCGGGGAAAAATCACGCATTTCCAGATCGCTGAATACCCAGACTCTCGGATAATTGTGGATTTTTGGATACATGTCCCTCCAGTTCAACGGTCCATATTAACTCTGCGACTTCGACATTCGGGAGTTCTGGCGTTAGACCATTCCTATTCTCCCGGAGTAGCATTTCTCTGAAGTGCTTAACGCTTCCCTTCCTACATCCGATCTAATGGCTGAGAGTAATCTATGTGGAATCATCAGATCGAAAGTCCTCATCGACTCACGAGTTCGACCTTTGACTATTTTCGAGTATTGTGGAATCAGAAGTCCCGAAGTCCCAAAGCCTAAGAGCTATCCCATTTTTGGACTAGCGCAGGTTTCCTAGACCCCGGTCACATGGATACTTTGGAAATTCTAAGGGCTAAGCGCTAATCCTTTAACAGTAATTGGATTAAGGACATGGGCACGAGCCCTCGATCAGATGGGTGAATAGTCTAAAGGAAAAATTCCCTTCTCCAACATAATTCAGACTTTGAAATTCCCTCTAAGGTAAACTTCAAGAGGTTGGCAGGAATTAGACATTTCAGTCGATCCTGCCCCGACCCTTCTGCAGATTCCCATCCCAAGACTGTCTAGTAGCAAAAATGAGTTAAAATTGAAAGATTATATAGATATAACAGTTTATATAAATCACATATATTTTCTAACCATTGTTCAAATACTAAAATATTGAATCATAAACACATACATTTCATCATCACATCCAATATAATACACAAAGTATGAAAATAATTATATGAACTGGAAAATGTGAAGAAAATGTTGAAAGGGGTGCATGTTTCCTCCCAACCATAGTCACATTCACTCCTAATGGATTTACCAGTGGCCACCCCCGAGCTAGACCATGGTGCTCTAAGAGAGATTCTTTCTCCTTGCTCCATAACAGTCAGGGACGAATGTTACTCTTCTCCTCCCACAGGAACTTGGCAATTGGTTTTCTCTTCTCCAAGAAAGGAGGTATGCACGAGTAATTCCTCAGTCACTCATCAGACCCGTTTATCAACTTGTAGCCAAACCCTTCCCATGGATTCTTATAACTAGATCGAGCTTACTGCTCAGTTTATTTTCCCTCTCAACTTCAGAGTCGAAGTCTGTTCACTAATCTTCTCAAGAGAGTGTTTTCTCTACTTTGTTATCTCGCAGATTTGTCTCTCTGCCTGAATTACCTCATTCCTTTCCTTCCTTAGCAAGGTTGTGTGGGCCTGAATCCCAATTCATGGTAAGGCCTGGAATCCTTATCGATGGGTACCCCGCCCCATCTTCTCATTAACTCTTAAGGATGGCCTTCCAACTACCATGTTGACTGGTAATTCATTGGTGGGTCAAAGGGATGTTGAGAAATTACACCCAGTAGGTACTGGTCTGGTGAGGGTCATCTCAACCATTCTTGGTTTTCCTTCACCATCTCTCTCATAGCATCCATGTTCTATCTTGGAAAAATTTCCCCCTTTCAGCAGTTGTGCAACACGTATTCAAATTCAAATTGTATTAATAACAAAAAATTCATACATTGAGCCTTTTATACAAAGGTTCATCAAATCAAACATTCACACATATTTAGTCCACCATAGTCTCTTGGCCAATTATACATATATTTACAAACTAGGAGAAATAGGGGTATTACAAAGCTACAACCAAGTATTTATGGGATAAGTTGGGGAATTTGTATCGGTCTAAGTTCCGAGTAAATAAACTATTCCTGAGAAATAAGTTGTATAACATGAGGATGAGATATGGAGACTCGGTGGCCAAGCATTTGAACTCCTTCAATACTTTGGTAAGTCAGTTAGTATATGTTGATATTAAAATTTCAAATTAATATAAGTGTATCAATTTATTGTGCTCTTTACAAGACTTATGGGATAGTCTGGTTGTAGCCATAGGTAGTAATACAATTGCCTTGAAGTTTGATGAAGTGGTCTCATCCTTGTTGTCGGAGGAGATGAGATGGAAGAACATGGAAGGATAGAGCACAGATGCATTATTTGCAAGAGGATGCTCCCAGGAAAGAAATAGATCTAAGTCCTCAAGTGGGAGATATAAGTCTAAGGGTAGATCTAAGTCTCTCGAAAAGTTTTTAAAGGTATGTTGGAGATGTGGAAAAGAAGGGCACTACAAGAAGCACTGTAAATCCAAAGTTGAGAAAAAGAAGGGATCTGAAGAAGCTTCTTCTACAGAAGAAAATACCTCCAAGGAAGAAGGAGGGGATGTGTAATTGGCTTCTTCAACCACACATTCAGATCATGAGGCATGGTTGGTTTATTCAGGTGCATCCTTTCATATGATTCCCCACAGGGAGTGGTTCCATGAATATGAAAGGTATGATGGAGGTAATTTTTTCCTAGGTGATGAATGGACAACCAGAATCATAAGACAAGGAAAATTCAAGTTGAAGCTCATAGATGGAAGGATTAGAACACTACATGGTGTTCTACACATCCCAGGATTGGCCAAAATTTTAATTTTTGTAAGAAAAATAGATGATGCAGGGGTGAAAACAATATTTGAAAAGGAAACCTATAGGATAGTTTGAGGAACAATGGTGTTGTTGAAGGGAGTTTGGTTTGGAACTTTGTATAAGATGCAAGGAATCACTATTAGTGATGGGTGTAATAGTTCCATTGTTCCTGATATTTTATTTGAAGAATAAAAAACGCCTACAATCTCTGGAGAAAAGGTTATGTTGTGGCATCAAATACTAGGGCATATTGGAGAGAAGGGTATTTGACTAGTACATGGTAAAGGTATGGTTGAAGGTATGTCTAACTGCTCTTTGTATTTTTATTTATGCGAATATTGTGTATATGGGAAGAATAATCGGGTAAGATTCCCCTCTGGTACAATGAGGGAAAAATGAATTTTACATCTAGTTCACAATGATGTGTTTGGACCTGTGTCGGTTCCATCATTGGGAAAATCTGTGTACTATGTCTCATTTATAGATGACTTCTCGAGGAATAATTGGATATATTTCCTCAGGAAGGAATCTAAAGTCTTTGACATGTTTAAAGAGTTTAAGGATCTTGTTGAGAATCAAATAGAGAAAATAATTAAGGTGTTAAGGACATGTAATGGTGGAGAGTTCTACGAGAATGAATTTGAAGAATTTTGTAAGAAGTGTGGTATATAAAGGAAGAAGAATACTCCATATATACCTCAACAGAATGGAGTTGCAGAAAGGATGAACAAAACGTTGATGGAAAAAACAAGGTGCATGCTCAGTGGTGCCAGGTTAGGGAAAGAATTCTAGGAAAAGGTAGTGGGTACTGCATGTTACTTGGTCAATAGATCACCCTCATTAGCACTGGATGACAAGACTCCACAAGAGGTATGGACTGGTAAGAAACCTTCTCTCACACATCTCAAGGTATTTGGCTGTGAGGCCTATGTTCATGTTCCAAAGGAAAACGTGAGTAAGCGAGATAATAAGGCTGAAAAGTGTATCTTTATTGGGTATAAATATGGTCTTAAAGGTTATAAGCTTTGGAACCCAGAAATTAAGAAGATTGTGTATAGACGAGATGTGGTATTTAGAGAAATAAAAGATGTTGTCAAACATGATGTCCTACCAAGTAAGAAAGAACAAGAGAAAATAGAGTTTGATTTAAAGGATGATGAATCACACTCTACAAAAGAACATGAATCAGAAGAAGAAGATCCTCATACTCTAGTATTGAGGAGATCGGTTCGGGAAAGAAGGAAACTGGAAAGGTATACTCCATCTAATTTCTATTCAAATTTTTCTTTGTCTATTATTGATGATGACCCTAGAACTGTTAGGGATGCAGTGGATTTAGAGGATGAAAAAATCTACAAAAAGGCCATGGATGAAGAAATGGTAGCCTTGGATAAGAATGAGTCTTGGGATCTATTGGAGTTTCCGACTGGAAGAAATCCCATTGGTAGAAAATGGGTATTTAAAAAGAAGTTAAATTCAAAAGGAAAAGTGGAGAAATACAAAGATCAGTTAGTAGCAAAGGGTTATTCCCAGGTTGAGGGAATTGATTTTGGTGAGATTTTTTCTCCTGTTCCAAGTTAAATTCTATTATATTTATGTTATATGTTGTTGTTGCATTTTATTTTGAAGTAGAACATATGGATGTGAAGACAACATTCCTACATGGGGATATGGAAGAAGAAATCCATATGAAGTAGCTAGAAGGATTTGTTGTGAAAGGAAAGAAGTAGATGCTATGCAAGCTGAAAAAGTCCATGTATGGTTTTAAAAAATCACCAAGGATGTGGTATCAAAAATTTGATACTTATATGTTGGGACTTGGCTTCACAAGAAGAAAAGAGGATCATTGTGTGTATTTTAAATTAATTGGTGATCATTTGATTTATTTGGTCTTGTATGTGGATGGAATTTTGTTGATAGGAAATAACAAGGAGATTATCTAGGATGCAAAAACTCAGTGGTCCTCTAAATTTGACATGAAGGATCTTGGTGTTGCAAATTTCATTTTGGGCATGGAAATTAAAAGAGATCAAAAAAACATGAAACTCTAGTTAAATCAAAGAAAATATGTGGAGACAATATTGTAGAGGTTTAATATGTAGGAATGTAAACCAATCAGGATGCCTATTCCTTTTGGTGTAAAGTTATTTGTGGATCACTGTCCCAAGATACATGAAGAGGAGGAGGACATGTCTCATGTTCCATATGTGAGTGCAGATGGAAGTTTGATGTATGCAATGGTCTGTACTAGACTGGACATTGCACATGCATTGGGATTTTTGAGTAGGTATATGTCAAAACTAGAGAAGGAGCATTGGACAACAGTAAAGAGGGTTTTCCAGGTATTTGCGTGGCACTGCTAGCTATGGATTGTGCTACCAAGGAAGACCAGGATTGGAAAAAGTGTTGTATATACATGGCTTTGTGGATGCAAACTGGGCTGGATATTTAGATCGTAGGAGATCTACAAGCAGTTATGTGTTTAACCTATTTCGAGGAGCAATCAATTGGATGAGAAAAAGACAATTTGTAGTGACACTTTCAACTACAGAAGCTGAATACATGGAAGCCACTCATGCATGCAAGGAAGCAGTATGGTTACAAAGATTGTGTTCAGGTATTGGTTTGGAACAACAAGCTATAAGGATATGTTGTGACAGTTAGAGTGCAATTTTTCTGGTGATTATCATTCAAAGACAAAACATATTTATGTTCAATATCACTTTGTGAGAGACATGGTTGAAGAAAAGAAGGTGTTGTTGATGAAGGTGGACACTTTGAAGAATGTTGCAGATTCATTAACAAAATCTGTGAGCACTAAGAAGTTCTCTTGGTGTAGAGGATCTATGAGCATTGCTTCCCTGGATTGTTGACTATGTAACCTTCTAATCCCCTTTATGCAAAGAAAACAACAAGTGGGATAATGTTGGGTACGTATTATATTATTTGCATGACTAGCTTTAGTGTTTTCTACGTTGCGTCAGGTGCGCAAGGGGGTTTGATGGGGGCCTGCTAGGCCCCTCTTTTGGGGGTTGCAGGGGGGTGATAGCCCCCATGTGCGAGGATTGGGGGACAACACCCCCCAGAATTTTTTTTCCCTCTGGAAACATGTCACATTTTTTTCCTCATTTTTTGTGTCACCTCGATTTTCATGTCCATTGTTGGGCAGTTTTATGGCACATGTTTTTTTTTCTGATGGTTTTCTATTTTCGGTTTAGGAATTAGCGTTGTTGACTAATCCAGGTCATTGGGTTAGGGTTTTGGATGTCGTTGGATCCTATGTGTATATTGTATTGTAAACAATGTATGGTGTGAATGGATATAGAATATGTTGGTTTTCCTGGTTTTGGTTTCCAGGGGAAAAATCTCTATTTAATGTGTGTATTTTCCATTGTATATTTTATGTTCTTTTACTAAAAATATGTTTGCAGTAAATAATTGTACAAGGTTAAAATCTACAAGAAATATCATTGGTACCATACCCTGAGTTAATGCAAGGAACACCATCACAAGAACCAGAGCTTGTGTCTATCTTACCTTGTGGGAGTGTGAGATTTTATACCTGCAGGAGGGGAGAATATCATTAGTGTAAAAAGAATCGTTTCAATTACAGGTGATCATGAACTTGGATGGTTAGAAGGAATACAGGCTCTTCCAAATTTGATGCTTATTAGTCTTCTACCTGTTATTCGAGTTGTTGTTTAGGTTGAAATATCATTTGAGGTGGTTGGAACCTTCTTGGATATGATGAATTTTACATGATATTTGGAATGAGAGGCTCTAGTGTGAAGGATCTTGTAAAGTATTTAATGGATCATGTTGTTAAGATACCTTGGGATGAAGATTCCATGTTGATGAATGAGGGGTACTTCAAAAAAAATGGATTGTATTCACTAGGAAATACCATATGCGATGGGTCAACACTTGATTAATTGGAAACTGATATGAGATGGGTTTGTACGCATAGAGAAACATTTCATTTTTCATAAACTTGGCCATTGAAATTTTTTTATTGGAAAGAATGGATCTAAAACAAGGGATATAGCTGCAAAGAAGCTAGTCCCTGCCTAGTTTTCACAGCGGCTTTCACAGCGGTAGTGCTGGAAAATCTATGTGGGTAAAGAGATTTATGTATAGGAGAAGATACACATGCCTCAACATCACTTGATTAAATAGTCACTCAAAAAGGTTTCATTTACATAGGTCACAATATAAAAATGACCAACCATACCATTCATTTGTGATGATTGGTGAGTTGTGCATGGATCTTTCATTACAAAATGTTTTGACCTAGTAGGAAGCAACAAATTTTCAAATGATACTTTTATTGTTGATTTTTATTTCATGGATGGATAGATTTCATATTGATGGATGCCTTGATAAATGTACTTATTTGAGGTGATATCATTTGTAGTGTAGCACAAGACTTGCGGCCAATTTACTTCACATCTAAAATGGAGGTTGATGATACAAGTGAATGCATCCCAGACACACCATAGATGCATATTATTAACTCAGCATAGAAGGAGAGCATGACACCAAGGACTTATGCCTTATGTCGATCATGTATTAAATGGGTTTGGTGGTAGGGTGATGCAAAAGTATGTATTTAGTGATATTAATGGACACTCCAAGTATTATTGAGATCGATATCTACTAATATATGGTCAGAGAGATAGACTTTTATTTTACTTCATCAAATGACAGATAAAAGTAAATATCGACGGTAAATGAGATCAAAATATTTCCTTCTCACATGATTTCTATGCAAAATCCATGTAATCACTCAATTTTCTTGAATAGGACTATCATTTCCAAGAGAAACTAAGATATGGAATACTCTACGTCATATATTATTTTGTATACAAGCTCCCATCATGGTGACTTTGATTGTAGAGTGAATAGTATACAAGACATGCAACCTACTCTTACCTTATTCAGTGGTAGAGAGAAAAGAAGAAAACAAAATAACATGTAGAATTGAATATGTTACTCGGGTTGAGGAGTATGCTATTATTTGTGCTACAATATTTCTGAATTTCAAGCTCAATGTGTTTTTCGTTGTTGTTTTTCTTTCAATAACATGCACCCATAATTTGAGTACATTAAAACAAATATTATTATAGAGTGTGTGAATGAATTTATAGCCCATAATTTGAGTACATTAAAACAAATATTATTATCAAGTGTGTGAATGAATTTATAATGAAATGGAGGTTTTTGACCAAAGGTATAATTTACTTATTTATTAATTTTTATATTAATTATTTAATAAAATTAAGGAAAATATTTAAATCATTTTTCCTTGATTTGAGATCAATTTACATCATGAATATTGCATCTCGTCACAATATTGACTGCTTTCCATCATTCATTCATTGAAGTTTTATATATTATATGTATAGATAATTGATATTACATTACAAGTATATGACATCATTATAAACACATAATCTATTTCATAAAATATCGGTATTTAATATTATACAAATTTGAGAGAAATATTATTATATTAGATTGCATAAGATTTTACTCTTATACAATCTGAATCTATTGATTCAGAGCCATTTAGTCTAAACTCTGATAAATAACTTAAATTATAACTTATCAATTTAGTCTAAAGCCAACTTAGATTATAACTTATTTGTACTCAAATTTAAGAGCCTCAAACAATTGAACATAATATACGTTTGGGCTTATGTTGAACATAACATATAATGCAGTAAAACACTTGAAAAAATTTCGTTCTTGACCAGGCTACTATAAGTATGTAGTAAAGGAAATCATCGGCACTGCAAGCAAGTCAATCCGTGAACATGACTAGAATTTTACCAGCCATGGCAGTGATTTGGGAAAATTCTTAGTGTCACATGAAGTACACTAAAACCATCCAAAATGCCACATAAAAAACAGATCCAAATGACTACTCTCTCTGCATTTCACAATGTAAAATTTGTAATAAACATCATCTTACCACTCACCACTATCCATGTTGATATGGTAAACCTGGAATATTAAAAAACAATACCACACTAATACAATACTACATCAAATTTGGGAACATAAATTTTAGATATATAAAAGATAAATCAAAATTTTGACAGAATAATTTGTACATCATTGTAGAACATTCAAGGAATATTCGTAATAAAAAGTTGTTAAGATCAAACTTTGCAAGCATTGTGTAATATAGAAAAAATGTAGACATATACTTAATAATAATATAGTTAAATAATAAAAAAATCTCCATTCATGTTTGTTCTTTATAGCTATTATCTAAATAATATTTGAGATATTTGCAAGTTTAAGTCAGGGTTAGTGTAACACATTGTTGATTAAATATGTTTCTTTATAACCACACCAATTATAATTGATGCACATCCTTAAAATTTGACACGTTATTAAATGTATGAACCAACACTTGGCTTTCTTGTCTGCATAGCTTCCTTGTAAGTTTGATACGCAACTTGTTTGTCTGCATAGTTGCCTTGTAAGTCTGGTCGCATTCGAGACAAATGATATCATATGCAAACTCTATGGGAAACATCCTATTATGCATCCACTTTCGAGCTTGGAGAAAAATGCTACCGACTCTTGCAAGGGAATATACCACAGGTATTCTCATTCCTAAGAGATATTGGTGATTATCTTTCCTTTGTGATGGCTCGGTTCTGAGGTTTGAAAAGTAACAAGTTTTAAATCCTGTGGAGTTCTGAGAATTGAAAGTAGAGTAGTAGAGATGCAGTGCAATAGGGAGCTAGAAACATAAGCCAAGAAAATTGCAAAGGAAATAATTGTTATAGGGCATGATGTTTCAGGTGCAATGAAGCTTGCATTGAAGGCCTGGTTGTTTCCAAGGAAATTGCAGAGAAAATAATTGTTAGAGGGCACGATGTTTCAGGTGCAGGCTCGATGTTTGTATCCTTGCACATAACCAATCTCCCGCTAACTCTTCTATTTGGTAAAGTCCAATTTATTCCTGAGACGGCTGCAATCAATATCCATATTGATGAGATCAATATCCAACAATAAAAAAGCATATAAAGGTACATTTGTTTTTTGAATTTCTGTAAAAAAATTCACATAAAATGGGATCAACTATTGGTAAACCCTGCACTAAATTCAAATTGGATATATTAAGATCGAATTGAACTGAATTTCCAAATTCTTTAGAGAAATTTGACATAATTTGGTAAAATTCTTCATACTTCATAGATGAACTAAATAACATGGTGTAGATAACATAGGAACGACAAATTCAATCAATGATGCCAAATCTCTCCAAGAAAGTCAGTAAAAAAATGGCCCACGATGAACCCAACAAGTTCTATAGAGTGGTTGTGATAGGATTAGGAGATAATATAGGTATGCCCATTCCATTCTACCTCTATTGTATTGTATGCCCATTTCATTCTACCTCTGTTGTCTTAATAACAATGGGTAATTATTTTGTAGAATTGACATCTTTTGCCTTTTGAAATTCAGTTTTATAAATGAAACCCCAACAAATTTTAACAGTGCAATTGAATAGTAGATGGAACAAAATTTTCAATGAAACTTGTATTGTATGTGAGCTTAGAGTTCCCTCTGTCACAGTCCTCCCAACACTCATTACCCACTATGTCAACATGATAGGTAGAAGCATATCAAAAAAATGTAATCTCCTTTTTTAAGTCATTAATCTTAGAGACAAATCACTGAAAATATGAACAACAGACAATTTAATTACAATCCTAACTTCTCAACAAATGTAACATATGGTAGCATAATTAACATGTTCACTCATTATAAACATGATTTTCAATTCATTTCTCTTCAAAATTCCTAACAAAATGTTAATATTGTTGATTATGAATAAACAGTCTAAAGCCACACCCATCTCACAGTTAGTAAAATCGTAACATTGTATAAATGAATCTTAATCAAATGCAACATGATAGAAATAAATCAGGCATACATACCCTGCAAGGGAGATCGAAAATAGGGTGGAAGGCCAAATGCAACAACCGAGGGGAGATCAACAATAGGGTGAACTGCAACTACCAACACACACTATGTAAAGTGAGCTTAGTGAGAAATCCAAAGCCAGGAGAAGATTAAGTGGAAGAGACCATTATGATCGGGTGCAGGATGCAAATCCAGGCAATGCAAAGAGTTTATGCACATTACCAGGTCATAATGGTCTCTTATGGTCATAGAAGGGCTCCCCGGCATGCACATTACCAGGTGGAAGTGGAGGTTGTAGAGGGTGTGGAAAATCACATGACAGGTATCCCTAGCTCGACTATATTGATAACATTAAATTAATTTGTATGCCTTGACTGCATGGATCTGCAGAGTCAGAGAATGTGCAGTGTGAACCTTCAAAACAACCACTCATAAATTAGTTTTTATTTAAATTAATTTGTATATATGACAAATACCTAAAATAATTTTCCTTCCACCAGGGTTAATTAAGTCCTATCAAAAAATTTTAACCAATAACAAAATGAGTAAAGGTAAATTGGAATTTTTTTAAATAAATTTTCATTTTCTAAAAAATAAAGTTTAATAAATAATTTTGTTAAAACCTTGGACAAAATCTAAAAGTGAGTTGAAGTAATAAAAGGTTTCACATTAAAATTGTGCAAAACGTAACAAAACGTACCCACTAACACCTGGTCAATGTGCCTTGACCGCAAGGCGAAAGCTATAATCCTCGCCTTGGCTGGAGGCAGGGACTAATAAGATTGGAATGGTAGCAAACGAAGAACTAAGAAAAATTTTGAAGAGGACTGTACACCTCATAATCCAAGTGAGGGTGAAGAAGTGAGAATATTAATGGAGGAGGGTTTTTAAATAAGCCAAAACAATAGTGTTACGTGGAGGGGAGGTTAAGTATTGGAGTGTGTGGGTGGAGGGCCCATGACCCATGCGCCCTTTCCATGTCACTCTTATTCAAAGGGAACACACCACCTTAAAACCCAAACTTACTTTACCTTAAGAAAACATGGGTGTCAAATAGACCTGGAGGAAATGTGAGCATGGGTGTTGAACTCACCCGAAAGCAATGTGAACAAGGGTGGCAAATCACTCAGAGGGGATATGAACTTGATCTCTGATACACTTGACAAAGATAAGAGGATGAGCTCCAATACACCCAACAAATATGAGAGGATGACTTTTGGTAAACCCGACAACGATGAGAGGATGAGCTATGGTATGTGATACATGGATAAGTTTGAAAGTATGAAGCACATGGTGAAAAGGTTTGGGGTTTTGTCATTTGTATGAAGTGGAGAGGGAGGGGGTCCAACCCATGACTCCCTCCACTTGTTATAGCTTGAACTCAGTGTGGTGGGGATGGGGGTGTGACATGCCACTCCCATTATCCCTTATGTAGTGTGGTGGGGAGGGGGAGTGTGACATGCCATCCCCCTTCTCCCTTATGTACATTTTAATTTTTTATATATATAACCCATGCACATGTTGACCAAGATTACTAAGAACATATGAGGTGGAGTGAAAGGGTGGGGCTCATACCATCCCCCTTTTAAAATATAATTTTAAAAATTTTTATTAACTCCTCCTTAACCCCTTTTAAAACATTATTTTTAACTTTTCATTATTTTAATAATTCTTTGAACATTAAAACTTTTCCCACCCTCAACCAAAACCGAAGTTAAATCAAGTTTCACTGGAAATTGAAACCATTTCATAATGACTCACTCCAAGTGCTCACACAACAAGCTAACGAAATGAAAACATGAACTAAGTTCAGATACCGCAACAATCACTTGCAAGTCCATACAACATAATGTGATTAGAGCTCATCCAGCATTCTGAGACTTACCTCAACCATCCACTTGCTAGAACTAGAGCTAATCGCTTGACATTTTCCAATATGTACCAAAGTAGTTCATTCCTTTCTTTCTGATACATACCAGAGCAGTTCATTCCTTTCTTGTTGATACATCAGTTCATGTTTTCTTGTCGATACAAGGACATGACCCTACCAAACTTCCTTTCGTATTTTGTCGATAACTTTTGACTCAGATACCTTTTTTGTGTGTTCCTTATACTGTTGGAAAGGTATTTCTAAGATATGCAACTTCACAGTTATATTATTTGAGAATTTCCTAAAAAAATAATAACATTTTCCAAAATTAATATTTGACACATGGTCAACATCCTCAAAGAACATAATGCCTCGACCAAGAGCAAAGGAACCAAGAACCAAACTTAGGGAAGCATATATAAACTCTCACTTATTTAATTTTTTAGTTCTATAGGTTCAAATTAATGGTTTTAATAGTTTATTTCGAGGTTATTCCAAGGTCACTCATCTATTTCATGTTGAATGGTGTCAGGTATCAATGCTAAAGGGAGGTCATACTCAACAATTTGGATAGGAACTGTGTGAGGACAAAAAACCATGAAGGCACAACTACCACACATAAAGGAAATCTACCAGTATACACAAATACCCTTGAAAACATGATCTACTACTGAAGATGATATAGAAACAACAACAACAATAATTGTCACAACGACAAGGGAATAACGAAAGGGAATCAAACCCGAATGACCGAAGAAGAATTTTGAATCCCATGATGGTCAAATATTAAATGTGGAGGGAGAAGAGTTTTCCAATGTCAAGACCATTCTTCATGGTGGGTGAGTGATCCAGGTGGATATTGGTGGCCACCCACCTTTTCCAACTGGCTCAAAACAGTTTTCTGGCAATTTTGGTAATTTACTATTTTTAGCAGTTTTTAACTTCTGGGGCTATTTTGAGGGCCTAAATGAAGGTTTTTAGAAATATAGATTCTAAATTATATTTGAATGCATGATTGAGCCCCCAAAATGAATCTCCTCGGTGATACCTTTCCAACGGGCTATCATACGCCTAAAACAGAGATCGTATGCAAAAGTTACGACCTCGGGAAGTTGATGTACTAACTTACCCAAATGGGGCCCACATGACTTTCGGCGCTTCATCTCCTAGGGTTAGGTTTTTGGATGTCTATGGTTTTTTGAATTCCTATTTGTTGTAAAAAGGCCTTCAAAGCCTCATTGTAATCATCTTCTTGCGAATGCGAGTAGCCGTCACATCTCTTCTCAGAGATAAGCTACCACCATTCTAGCGAGTCTTTCACTCTGTATTTTTACAGTCTCTGTACATTTATTTCATTAATAGAACTTGTGTATTACTGTATATCTTTTCCTCTGGTTATATTTCTGATATATCTCTATTATATTACTATTTCTCTTTCAATATCTCTGTATATTTCTTTGTTATATCTATGCTCTCATTTTGTGCCGAAAATAATCCGGATCAGTGAGGTGATCTATGGATAGAATCTATGATGGCCCACCAACATTGAAAGACAAATTTGAAATGTAACTGCATGTTATACATAAAATTATAAACATTTTTTTTTCCTTGTTCTCTCATCATTACGAAGGGGATAAGGACAAAATTTTGTAAATGAAAGTTCATGGGGTAAGGCAGAAGCCCGGGAGTCAATTTGAAATTCAAGAAAAGGATTTTTATCTCTTTGAGCTTTCATGTACTATTATTGAAACTTTTAATGAGGAGAGGCCTATTTGGCCAAGCTATTTTATGGAGAACTATGATTCTCTTGTGGGGCATATTATGGACTATTCCTTTTCATTTTGCTAAGCACTTAGGTTGTGTAAGAATGTGCTTCACGTTGTAGAATACTCTTATGTATAATAGTTGCATTCTTATTTCTTTTCTTCAGAGAATATTTGACTAAATTCATAGGCATAGAACCATAAATGATTGTATGAATGCTAGACTATTCTACGTTTGCAGTTATTTATTCATATTCTTGTCTTTGCTCTATGTGAACTATTTCCTAGATCATTGACAAGAGCATGGTTGGTTCTATGTTTTCTTTCTAGTTACCTTAATTTCCTCTGGATGCATGCATCTTAGATTAACTACATTTCATTCTTTAGCTTAGGAAACCTTCATCGGTGGGTCGGGCCATAACTGGTAAACCCCAAACCAGAAATGGTTGTCGGGCCAGAATCAAGATGGGTTCCCTATTCCAAACAATGAGAGGTATAATTGGGACTTCTCATTGGGGGTAACTCCTATTGTTGACAAAGGGAATTTTCCATGCATTAACAAAATGCTTGAGTACCACTTTAATACTTCTCCCAAGTACCAACTCTAGGAAGGATATAATCTTAAAGTTATAACATCATATACTTGCTAAAAATACAAGATGTGATTCAAATTTCCATATGGTCAAGTCTACTTTTATTCAACACAAAACATTTTATCTAATTTTTCCACAAGCATCCGACCTCCACTACTACCACAAGAATCGTCATCAACTTCACTTGGACCAAACTCTAAAAATAAATTTGTTGCACCCAGAATAACATCTCTATCCTTCTTACAATAATATCATCATTCCACTTTATAGTTAAGTTTGGGATCAACCCTTGGTTTTTCCAATGAGAACAATGCAACTTCATTATATCTTTCACTGCCATGATAACCAACCAATGTGTATTCACCAAATAAAATTGCTTCCATTTTAGAACCAAAAAAGTGTCCACGATCCTCCATTCACTTGTAGTAGTGTTATCTTTTATAACATACCAATTGGGAACCAATCATACCTTTGGGAAAAACACTGATACCACACAATTTGAGTGGAAACCTGTTGTACTCCAGGGCCTAACATCAAACTGACTATACAGACTTAACAAATGGCCATCCTATGGACATATTTCCATCTACTGAGACACCTTGGTATCCAACCATGGTTCTTGTCGGTTATCTAGGATAATAGTCTCAATGTGTGATGTATCCAAGTCAATCTTACATTCTTTATGCACTTGCTAATGAAGAATTATAGCGTAACATTCATCAAACAATGTTTCATCAAGGAACAATTAGAGGGAACAAAACACATAGCCAAAGTTCCCTTCCAACTACACCACACCTCACTAAGAAAACTAAGGAATGGTTTTAAAAATTACATAGTATTTCCACGCATGCTTACAACAAGATAAAATGACACACATGACATGAATACATTCTTTCTCCTTTAGAATCACACACATAATGTTTTTGTTTGGATATTCCACATCTCTATTCAGTCTTAGTCTTGGATATCCTCACTTTCCCTGTCATTTGTTAGAGTCATAAATTATAACAAAATAACTTCTCTGTCATATTGAGGTCGCGAAGCTCAAATGTATACTTACATCAATCAATCCAAGAAACATAACAAATATAAACTATGAACATTACAAAGACTTCGAGGATATTTTATTGAACCTAATAGTTTCACAAAAGGACATGACCACATCGAGAGGCATGCATAGTCTTCTCTGAGGACATCGTGAGATACTTTTCTATGCTAGTGCCTCTTTCCTCTCATAAAATATTTGGTGATTTATAGAGCATGGTCCAAGAGTCTCTCTCTAATTTCCTTCTCATACGTTCCAATTAGATTCATCCTTCTTGTTTCCCTACTCATTTATGGACCCAACTTGCAATTATAATATTTCATCCAACCATGCTTCTCACCTACAAACTTCCATTGCACTTCTTTGTTTTTCTGAAAACATGCCTATACTAGAAATCTCCATTTGCATATTTGGCATCTAGTTTCAACATCCTTGTCCAATATTCTTCTTGGAGCTTCCATACTTTACCAAAAAGGTGTTAGAGTAGTCAATTCTAACAAACTATGCACTCCCATATTGAGTTTCCTAGGCTTAATATGTTTCTCTTACAAACCCCAGGAAATTTCAAGGACATATTTCACTTTATCCATAAACTCTCTTTTTCAAGCTATACATATGGAAAAAAACAGGCAACAAGAATTACTTGTAGCAAGAGTCAAGACTCCATCAACATGTAAGTAGAGTTTTGTTAAGCCCTAATATTGGCTCATTACCCCTTAATTGGGGCATATTACATTAGTAATGTTATTTTATTTATGTCGGCTTTATTCCATTAGTTGTAATTATACCTCCTAGTCTCCTATATATACCAAGGAGACCATAGATGATTTTAGGGGCGAAATTTCGCCCATAGGCGAAATTAAGGGGCCTCTAATTTTTTATTGGACGAATTTTTTGTATTAGAGTGATTTTTTTAAACTTATTTTATTAGCCCATAATTTATTTTAAGGTAAAAATCGTGTACATGGTTAGCCCATGTTTTTAGGAGGGATAGAGGAAAACAAATTTAT
>ML792858.1:251572-263224 GCA_009831015.1 Picea engelmannii | reverse complement strand
ATCGAGAATCAACAACAAGTTCTCCAAATCTTAAAGGACAACCTGACCATGGCACAAAATCGCATGAAACAACAAGCAGATCAACATCGTAGTGAAAGAAGTTTTGAAGTAGGGGATTGGGTGTTTTTAAGACTATAACCATATAAACAGATTTCCCTCAAGCAAGCCAAGAAGGATAATAAAGTATCACCAAAGTACTATGGCCCTCATAAGGTGTTGCAAAAGATTGGTACTATGGCATACAGATTGGAGTTGCCTACTTCTTCATGAGTACACCCAGTTTTCCATGTTTCATGCTTAAAGAAGGTTATAGGCGACAAGATCCCAGTTCAAACTATATTTCCAGAACTTGACGAGGAAGGAAAAATCATATTGGAGCCTGAAGCCATCACTGACACAAGAATTTGCCAGTTGAGGAGTAGATCCATTTCAGAGTATCTCATTAAATGGAGGAAACTACCGGCTAACGATTCCACTTGGGAAGATAAGTCTTTTATACAGAAGCATCCAGAGTTACTCAAGCATTGCGAACAACACTTGTCTCAAGGGGAGGGGCATGTTAAGCCCCAATATTGGCTCATTACCCCTTAATTGGGGCATATTACATTAGTAATGTTATTTTATTTATGTCATCTTTATTCCATTAGTTGTAATTATACCTCCTAGTCTCCTATATATACCAAGGAGACATTTTCATTTGGAATCATCTTGTACTTGAACATTTAAGTGGGGTAAAAGGAGGTTTCCCCCTAAAAGAGGCTTATTATCTGAAATTATCTCTTTTTCAAGGTGTTGAGTACTTTTTCTGAGGTTTTTCTATGCTATATTGATATTTGGTTCTTAACAAGTTTTGCACACAACATGTCCATTTCACCCACATCACCAACAAAAAATATGTGGAGAATGGGTCATCTATATTGTTGTATCTGTAATGCATTTACTTTCCCCTCAATCTCTTTGCAACTTATGTATGCTATATGTTTTGAATTACACCCATCCTCAGAGTTAAGCTTTGAGATTTAGATTCGGAGCTTCTATGATGTTCAACTGAGTATTTCCATATATGCATACATTTCTCAAGTTCTAGCTCCTTTTCTTTGAGGTGACACATTTCATTAACTTCGACCATGAGGTTTACTTCTTGCACGTAACATGCTATTGCAGTCAAAAACAATGAATTGGGGCATCCTAACACATTTGTTTTCTCTAGGTAAATATGCATGCCTCCTCCTAACTCATCCCCTCCTTTCACAAATTATTCAGTAGCATTCTTCAAATCATCTTCTACTGCATATTCTAAATCCAGCTGACTCATACCCTTCCTTCTTTTTAGTAGGCGGAAATCAAACAAGTCAATCTAGTTGTGCATGCGAGACTTGATATTTTTCTTTGCTCTCTTTTCTTTCTCGGAACTTCTTGTTAGCAAGCATATTGATAAGTCTCTCTCGAAAAGACTGCAATGATACTTTCTTGAAGAAATCATCTAGATGGGTTAGAATGAGTATGTAGAGACTAATCTGGTCATATGATTCATCATCAATTGAATACGAAAGAGCATAGCATTGACCAAGGTGCAACATACAGACCATTATCAAAAATGCTTCAATAGTTTTCTTGTTCAAAACACCACTATCAAACATTCTCATGTGGCCACCTAAATCTACACAACATACTAGAACTTAAAAATCTCAATAGCACGTGGATATCCATCATTACATTGCCCTCCCAGTAGCAACAACAATCCCCTACTAGTGAAAAATGACCATTGAACAAAGTCTTCATTGTTTGCTCTGATCACTCAAATTGAACAAATATTTGAACAACTTCATTCACTAGAAAACATGGTTGAATGATCTAAAATATCAACAGACAATTCATTGTTCCATACTTTGCACACATCAAGACTCCACCCTACCTCATTCCTATCATGATTTTAGATCATAGCAACCAAGCATATTCTCGGTTCCTCTAGTCTCTCTTCTTCACAAGTTCCTCCATCACTATCTAGCGACCTCTATGTGCTCAATATTACACAATAAACATAATTAATTATTAGCAAGACCTTTTAGCATCATTCAATGCACATAAGAACCCCAAATCGATTCCCAATCTAGGCACAAGCACTTGCAAGCATTGATGCCAACACATAAAAATTGATCATGTAGGTCCATACAAACAACAATATCAATAGTGAACCCAACCTCACAAGTCTGCATATATCATATTTCAATCATTTACAACCTCCACTAAATCCACTTTCTTCTCATCCAAGACCTGCTCTTTCCCACACTTGGAAACATAACAAATGGAGGAAATCAAATCAATTACCGACATTACCAAAGCAAGCAATGTGTTGGATAGGTTCTTCTGTACTCTCCACATCCTACTTCAAGATGTAGAAATCGTGGATCTCCTCTTCCAACACAATCAACTTAGCTACTCTATCATGTTTGACAACACTCTCGTAGTACACCTTTACTCAGTCTCACTTCATATCTCAACCATTATTAACAATCAAGAGCATAGGCAGAGTCACCTTGGCCAAGGTCTAGTAGTCAGAGGAGGTAGTAAGTGAATTGTTTAAAGGGTGATCCTTATCAACCCCATCATAAAGAGCCATCATGAAACTTCCAATTAAATAAGATAGTTGTGTTTTTGAAACGCTCACCCAAAGAACCAACAAAAAATCCATTACTTAATTTTCACATTGGTTGGTCATTGGGTCGAATCATAATGAGAGTGGAACCCTTCAAACCCATGCCACTAGGAAGCTCCAATTTGTGGACATGGAGAACTTTCCACTACAGAAATAGAACACCTCATTCATGTTAGTCCAGAAACCATCCACGAGAACCATCTATCGATTAAGGTTGGTTGTCATTGATGTCAACCCTTGAAGAAAGTTCGGTAGGAAATTCCGGTAGCACAAAGGTTTGGGTAATGGACCCAAGTTTGTTTGATGTAAATATGACTCATTATTGTCTTTTCATGGTTGATAAGAAGTACAAATGGATGAACTCCAAAGTGGTCCCCTTATGGTGAAAGCCCTCACAGGAAGACGCTTTGTGGATTGAGTTATCCTAGAAGTATGGTTAGAGAACCCATGATTAATTGTGGAATAATGAGATGAAGGTCAGTGAATTTGTCAGTGAAACTATCCTAGATGGATAGTGATTTTCATGCCATTTCCGGTGGTATGTAGAACGTCACATAACTCCTCACGGTTAGAGAGTTATGGCCATGTACTGTAATGTCCCCCACCTCTTAGAGAGGTAATGAGGAGACTCAGTGGCCTGGGCACCCCCACTAGGTCATAGTGTCACACTGAAGGGGGGAAGAGTCAAGAAGTTAAAAGTTATATTTTTAAGTTGACTTAAGAAAGGAAAAGGAAAGGAGTAAAAGATAACTCAACAGAAGAATAGAAGATTACCCTGAGAGTTAACCTAACTCAACAGAGAATTAGAAGAAAAAGTATAAGTAAGAGGCTGGGGTGCACCTATTACTCATTCTGGTTTTGGATTAGCATTTTCTATTGCTCTTGAGCATTCCTTTTGGGGGTTTTTCTGTACAAACCCTTGGGAGCAACTCAATGGTGAAATATCCACTCACCTTGTTCCACAGCTTGGTCTCGGGGATGAAAGACTCCTCCACACCATTCTAGTCTCAGGGCCAGTTTATCGAGGGAGGTTTGATTCAACTTATCATGAGGGCCTAGGGCCATTCCAACAGTTGGGTTTTGTTTGTAGGGGCGGGACCATCAGTTTGAGGGATTTTCTGGAGGATTATCATCATTCTACATTTGTCTGCAGATTGGGACATCTTGGAGCCATAGGAGACGTCCTGTAATTCAGTAAAACTCAGATCTAGGGAAATCTGCTTGAGATCTGAGTCTGAAACTTCTCCCATGGGATTCTCATAGCCCGATATATATTATTGGAGAGTTTCAGATCATTTGGAGGCCTCCTTCATCAGGGTCTAACCAGCTAGGGTTTCAGTCATCCAGTGGGGCACCCCATCCAGTGGGAAATTCAGATCTATAGAGATTGAGAGGGAGCTTGGAGATTCATGCACCTAGGTTATTCTTACCATCGCCCGATATATATTCTTGGAGAGTTTCAAAGCATTTGGAGGCCACCTTCATTAGGGCCGAACCAGCTAGGGTTTCAGTCATCCAGTGGGGCACCCCATTCAGTGGGAAATTCAGATCTACAGAGATTGAGAGGGATCTTGGAGATTCAGGCACCTGGGTTGTTCTTACCATCACCCGATCTATCAATTGGCATATTTCTTAGGGTGATTGGACACTTTTGGCAGTAGGGCCGAGTTATTGAGGGTTTCAGCCTTCTATTGGAGCGTGGCATTCTTCAGCTGGAGAGTTTGGCATTTAGATCTTCTTGTATTGATCTTCATTTCTTATTCAGCCTTTGGAGGCATTATTTTGTATTAGCGGAAGCATTTTGTAGCAGCTCATATCTATTGCTTGTATGGCCATCTGAGGTTTATGCCAGATTGGCCATCTATTGTATTGATCTTACATTTCTCATAATAAAAAGGTCAAATCTTTGCTTGTGCTTCTACATCTTGAATATATTGTGATATCCATGTGTTGATGAATCTTGTATGCATAACTCGATAAATTAGTAGTAGTTAGTGATTCCAAGAAATAATTTGGCTTGGGATCATTACATGTACTGAAGTTGGAGGACCCTCATGAGTCATCTAGAAGCCCCAAAGAGTCAAAGTGTTTGCAAAAGAAATTATTTAAATAATAAAGTTAATGGAGAAATCCCTAAAATAAGGAAAGTGGAATGCTACATGAAAGTATAAATAAGAGGCAAGGCTCTCTCATTTAATCACACTTGAACACATTGAATATCTTTTGTTGTGTGAGGCTTATTGCAAGTACTCATTGATACATATGAAGTTGCAAAAATCTGAGGCAGTATGAAGGGTTGACGGCGAAATTATTGGAATTACAGCGAATACTTAAAAACCCTATTTTATGAGGCGTACGTGGGCTGACAGTGTATTAGGGTGCGTACATACTGAGGCGTATGCGAGCTAGAAGTGTATTAGGGTGTGTACATGTTGGTAAAGCCATGGAAACTCTAGAAGATGAAGATGCAGAGGTTATAGATTCTGAGATCAAGCTCCCAGGAAGGTCTACAATGCTCAAATACATCAGATCTATCCATTGGTTCAAAAGGTATGTCTTATTTCTATGAATAGTTGGATTTTGATGTATTCATGAGAAATGATTATGAAGATTTGAGGATTCTCCCTAGAAAGACTAGTGGCTGCATGGGATATTTTGTATAAGTCAGATCTACAGAAATACAGTGTTGGTATATTTATCATTGATACTTCTTGTTGAGGCACATCTTGTATTTCTTGGCATATGGCTAAGGGTTTTTGTGATATATGGTTGAGAGCTTGTATTGGTTGATGTACTGAGAGGATGAATATTAGAAGGGGTTTGAAGTCTAGATCATGTGAGGGTTATTATACTTATTCATGATTACACACACTTTTGGCACATGACTAGAAAGAGATATGTATGAGGATGCATGCACAAGGTACAGAAACAGTCTGGATGCAGTGATAGGTTACAGATCTATGTGAAAGAAGTTACATAGGGTCATAATTTTTCAAAAGAAAGAAAACCCTAGTTTTCAGAAGGCATACACAGGTTGCATAACATTTTGGTCGCGTACATATGTGAGTTGCGTAACAAATTGTAATATACCAGATATAAAATGTATGCAGAACATAAATAAAATGCTAGTAATGGCAGAATAACAACAATATAACCAGAACATTCACCACAATAACACTGAAACATTATGAGAATAATAACAGAAATAGCACTTTGAATCTCAAAGCAATGCTCATGGGCCTCTTCGAGGGGGAAACCTACAGTTGAGTAGAGCTCTATTAAAATAATATCCAAGCTAGGGTTCTCATACCCTCGACTCCTATTTATACTAAAAAGAAGCATCTCGAGGAAGATCCTTCTAGAAGCGGAAGCTTCTATTAGGTCTTCTTACATCTGACTTATTCTATTTTATTGAAAGGTCTTATTAATATTGAACATTATTACATCCGAATATATTGTTCTACCTATGTGCAGGTTAGGACCCTAACATGTCCGCCCCCTTAAAAACATCCTTGTCCTCAAGGCTTGAGATGAGGAAATTGCTGCAGAATGGTAGTTTGCTTCCAAGTGGCATCTGTTGGAGTTGTATCTTTCCACTGGACTAGCACTTCCTTGATGGTTCTCTGACGTAGGCGACGCTGACGCTGGTCCAAAAATGCTTCTGGTTATAGCCAAATGGATCCTTCTTCAGCTAATTCTGGAAGGTTGCTTTGAATTTGGCACTTAGCTCCAATCACCTTCTTTAAGCATGAAACATGAAAAACAGGATGTAGCTTCGAATGGCTGGGAAAAGCTAACTGATAGGCTACGTGTCCCACACACTTGAGAATGGTATAAGGACCATAAATTTGGGTGCTAGCTTCTGACAATGCTAGGACTTGAGGGAAGTTTTCTTGTAAGGTTGTAGTCAAAGAAACACATGATCCCCTTCTGCAAATTGACGTTCAGAGTGACCTTGATGTGCTTGTTTCTTCATGCGATTTTGTGCCATGACCAAATTGTCTTTGAGGGTATGGAGAATAGCCTCTCGAGCTGTAATTGTTAGGTCAACCACCTGGACCTTTGAGGTATCCAGTAAATATGAGAGAACTGAAGGTGGCTTCTATCCATATACTACTTCAAAAGGAGTCATACGTGTAGCTGTATGGTATGAAGTTTTGTACCACCATTCAGCTAGGGGTAACCATTGAGCCCACTGATTTTTCTTTTCCGAGGCAAAAGACCTCAAATATGTTTCCAAACACTTGTTTACAACTTTCATTTGGCCATCAGTCTGGGGATGATAAGTTGTGCTGAGATGTAATTCGGTGCCTTTTATCTTGAACAGTTCTTGCCAAAAATTGCTTGTGAAAGTTGGGTCGCGATCAGAAACAATAGAGTGTGACATGCAATGAAGCTTGAAGACTTCATCCATGAAAATTTGAGCCACCATGGATGTTGTAAACGGGTGTTGAAGGGCGCAGAAATGAGCATAGTTGGAAAGGTGATCAACAACCACCATGATTACGGATTTATTTCCCGATTTGGGTAAGCCAGTAATAAAATCCGTAGAGATATCCTTCCAAATAGCAGGTGGAATCGGGAGCGGTTGTAGTGTTCCTGGAGATTTGACTATTTCTCCCTTGTTGCGTTGACACACATCACATTCAACTACAAAATTATGAATGTCTTGTTTCATACCATCCCAGAAAAAGGAACATTTGACCCTGTCATAGGTTTTGGTGAACCCGGAGTGCCCTGCTGTGGGTGTAGGATGAAGTTCAAAAAGTACCGTGGATTTAAGCTTTGATTTTTTACTTAAATACAAATGGCCTTTGTATCGAAGTTCATCATGGATCCAAGAGTACCCTAGGGAAGCTGGAGCATTGGACTACAATTGTTGGATCAACTCCAAACTTTTGGGATCTTGAATCCATTCCTAGCGAATGGGCCAATCTGGTACAATGAATGAAAGAGAAAAAAGGGATCCTTCATCTTCATATTTTCGGGAAAGTGCATCCTCAACCACATTGTCTTTGCCTTTCTTGTAAATGACCTCATAATCGTATCCAAAGAGTTTAGTCACCCATTTTTGTTCTTCTGGGGAGGAAATGCGTTGTTCCATAAAATACTTGAGGCTTTGATGGTCTGTCTTAATTTGGAAACGTTGCCCCAATAGATAAGGGTGCCACAGATCAACGACATGCAGAATAGCCAACATTTCCTTTTCATAGATGGATTTGCCCAGATTTCTTTCAGATAGTTGCTTGCTGGTAAAGGCCAAAGGTCGACCCTCTTGCATAAGGACATCACCAATTCCTTTCCCTGAGGCATCACATTCCAACACAAAGGTCTTTATGAAATCGGGAAGGGCGAGGACTGGAGTGGTGCACATGGCCATCTTTAAGGTTTGAAAAGCTTGAGCAGCGGTTGGATTCCAAGTGAAAGATTTCTTTTTGAGTAGAGCAGTGAGAGGTGCTGCAATCTTCCCATAATTCTTAACAAACTTGCGATAATACCCTGTTAAGCCCAGAAATCCATGCAAGCTCTTAAGAGTCTTTGGGTGAGGCCAGTCTTGCATAGCTTCAATATTTTTAGGATCCACCCTGATGCCATCTTTTCCAACCAGATGACCCAAGTATTCTACTTCTGAGGCGTCAAAAGTACATTTAGACTGTTTCAGGAAAAGTTGGTGCTAAGAGAGTAGATGGAGAACTCAATCTACATGATCAATATGGTCTATCCAGGTTTTTCTATAGATGAGGATATCATCAAAGAAAACTAAGACAAAATGGAGGAGAAAAGGACGGAAGACATGATTCATGAGGCTTTGGAAGGTGGAGGGGGCATTACACAAGACAAAGGGCATGACCAAAAACTCATAGTGGCCCTCATGTGTTCTAAAGGCAGTCTTGGGAATGTCTACCTCTTTCATACATATCTGGTGGTAGCCCGAACAAAGATCCAGTTTAGTGAAGAATTGGGCGCCACTCAATTCATCCAGGAGGTCATCAATGACAGGAATGGGGAATTTGTCTTTGATGGTAAGTTTGTTGAGGGCACGAAATTCAAGACACATTCGCCAAGAACCTTCTTTCTTCAGGACCATGACCATAGGAGAAGAGTAGGGGCTCGCACTAGGGAGGATAACGCCTGCATTAAGGAGTTCCCAGACCATTTTCTCAATTTCATTTTTTTGGGAAAAGAGGTGACGATACAAACGGATATTGGGAGGAAGGATTCCGTATACAAGGGGAATGGAATGATCATGAACACCACAGGAAGGAGGGAGTCCTTGGGGAGTGGAAAAGAAGACTGATGTTTAGAAAGGATGGCTTGGAGATCTTCTGGGACTGAGGGTGTCTCGGTTTCTTGTATGGCATGGAGTTGGGCGATAACACCAGAATGACCTTTTTTTAGCATATTTTCCATGTGATGGGAACTAATGATCTCAGGTGAACCGATGGTGATTCCTTGGAACTTATATTGGTGGCCCTCCTAGTCAAATTGCATGGTTAAGTCTTTAAAATCCATGAGAATTGGGACCCAAAGTCCTTAGCCAGACTGCACCCAACACAATGTCACAACCTCCCATGTCGATAGCAAACATATGGGATTTCAAGTGGTAGTCACCAATTTGGAGACGCACATTTTCACAATGCCCTCCACATTTCATGGAACCACCATTGACAATCATGATTTGGAAATTATTGACGGCATGGATGTATCAATGAGTTTCTTGGGCAATGCGGCAATGAATAAAATTATGGGTTTTGCCACTATCAACCAAAATGATGACCTTATGATGCTTGATGTAACCGGTTAGCTTGAGGGTTTGGGGAGCGGAGAAGCCAGTGACATCATTGAGGGAAATGACCGGTTCTACTTCGAGAGGGTTTGAGGGAGGGGTTATGTCAGTGGATTCAGGTGACTCAGACACAAAGGGAGTTTCTACATCCTCTTCCAAAATATCCTCGGAGATGGCCATAAAAAGATTTTGTTCTTTACACTTGTGGCCCGGGAAATATTTGTCATCACAGTTATAACAAAGTCCTTTGAGTTGGCATTCATCCATTTCATCCCTGGTCAATTTTTGGATCTTTAGTGGAGCAGAGGGAGTAGTGGGATTTACTGGTTTAGGGCGAGGGATAAAGGAGGGTTTTAAGTTTTGAGAAGATACAACCTGTTGTGCTTATTTATCTCTTTTAGTATCCTCCGCCCAAATCTGAGGCTGAGCCATGAGGACATGGGCCTGAATCTCATCCTTGAGGTCGCTGATAAAACACTCTCGGAAAAAGGCACTAGACATGCCCTCTGTTCTAAAAGCCAGGCGCTCAAAGGCAGCTATAAAGTCTTCCATTGTTCCTAATTGTTTCAACTTTGTCAAATGGCCCAAATGGTTGGTGTCAGTGTCAAAGCATTGATAAAGCTCTGCCACAAAGTGTGTCCAAGAAATATACCCTTGACAAGAAGTTTTTCTCCATTGCCACCATTGTCAACGTTCTTGACCTAGATGGAGAACACCATACCAGAGTTTGGCCAAGTCATCTATAATGTTGTATAAACAGAAATAATGTTCCATTTGGGTTACCCAACCAGTGGGTTTCGAGCCATCAAATTTGGTCACATCCACCTGTGGAAGGCGTAGGTCACGTTGAAAGTGATGGTTCTGAAAGTTATGGGAATGAGAGGAATGGTCACCTTCAGTATGTGGAGGTGAAGAAGAGGAAGGGTTATCTATAGGGATATGCAGTTTGGTGTAGAGTGCCGAAAAGACTGATTCAAGTTGGGTGGTGAGGTCTTGTTTGATTTCCTCAATTGAGGATTGCATGGTTGTATTGATGGTGACAACATTGACACTGAGTTGTTTCACTTCGTGTTGGGTCTCAATGAGACCAGATTACAAGGTATTGAAGCAAGCTTCCAAGTCTTGGCTACGGGTATGGGCCATGAGGATGGGGGAACTGAAAAGGGGTGGGCGGGGTCAAAATTTTTTCCAAAAAATGATATGGATGAATGTGATAAGGGTGAAGAGATGAATCCAAAGGAATAGGTCTCAAATGATGGTGAAAAAATTTCCAGACTTTTTTTTTTTTTTTTACACCTGCAAAGTTATACTCCGGTCTGAAGAATACTGCAGAGAGGAAATGCCCAAATGCTTAACCAGAAATAAATGTGTATTTACCTGGAAACCCAAACACAGTTGTGCGACAATAGATCTTGTCTATTTTAATTTGTTTATGTTTATGTCCCCAAGGGTTAGGTATTCAAGGGTTCTACAGACAAGGGTTTTCCCTGTGCTATAGCTCTCTAATATATGTGTGGGGTCCAACAATAGTACTCGGCCCAATATCTCAGGGAACTGACTAAGGAGGATAGACCGTACCCTTAGCCATACTACCCGACTACCCAGGTACTAGAGAGTATCTTCTCTAGTGTTGTTCTCGATGACACTATAGCAGTCAGGTGGCCAATTGGTTTATCTAAAGAGGGCTTTGGGTAATCTAGGTCGATTCGTACACAGGTGTTGTCTGATGCGCTACCACTCGAAGGGGTACCAATAGGGGTTACAAGGGTGGCCAACAGATGTGCGCTTAAATACCACTTGTATTTCCTGTGTGTATGAATCCCTCAACTGTGGGTTTATGAGCATAACGATAGATCTTTGTGGCTTAAAGACGCTGAAATATGTCTCTACCCTGAAAAAAAAAATAACCCACACTTTATGCCAATGAAAGTTCTCTGATACCACTAGTAATATACCAGATATAAAATGTATGCAGAACAAAAATAAAATGCTAGTAATGGCATAATAACAGAAATATAACCAAAACATTCACCACAATAACACTGAAACGTTATGAGAATAATAATAGAAATAGCACTTTGAATCTGAAAGCAATGTTCACGGGCCTCTTCGAGGGGGAAACCTCCATTTGAGCAGAGCTCTATTACAATAATATCCAAGCTAGGGTTCTCATACCCTCGACTCCTATTTATACTAAAAAGAAGCATCT
>ML792858.1:220358-241659 GCA_009831015.1 Picea engelmannii | reverse complement strand
CTGGTTATAAATGACAACAATGGGTAATGAATAAATGTTGAATGCTAATTGATGAGTTTTTGTGCAAGAGGGAAGTTTTGGGAAAAAGAGCCCCACACTCATTCACCCCCCCTCTAAGTGTGGTAGGTGTGTCCAACAGATCACTCATCTCCAAAAAACTTGTCATTTTCATATTTAATGGTTTAATGGTTATTGGCCTCCTTCATCGGCGTTGTACCAATGGATCCACTCAACATGGAAAAAGAATTATGAGATTCCTCTCTGCTCCAAAGGTGTTTTTTTAATTCATATTTTTTATCATGCTGCTTATAAGCAAGTTTTAGAGGAGGGTCCCTGGTTTTGGGGAAGAGTGGGGATTTTTATATCTCCTTGATTTCCAAATTTTGATCCTAACTCTATTTGAATTACTAGAATGACACTTTGGGTACACCTCCCAAATTTTCCATTTCATTCTTAATGGTATATTATATCAATTTTTGAGGATATTGAGAATACTTTGGGCAGTTACATAAAAGCAATTTTGGAGATTTATAAAGAGATTGTGTACATACAACTACATCTATGTTGAAATACACCTGAGTAAGAGTCTTCCAGATAAAATGACCCTCAAATGAAATTTTTAGGTGGATTCAAGTATTGAATTATGAGAACACAACATTATAGTGTTGAATTCATCAACTTATAGGACATCTACACGATATTTATCCCCATGCACGAGCTCATCCTTCAAGGGAAAAGGGACCAAATCCAAATAAAAAAATTGGAATTTTCCTAAGAAACCAATGTCAGATGATGAAGTTTCTCTTGCTAAGGAAAATCAACAACCATTGACTTGAAAAAAAATTGATATAGTCTTCCTAGAAGAGTTGATTGGGGAACCTTGTCCTCCCTCGAAGGATGGAGTAGAGGCCATTGATATTGAGTTTTCCTTCTCAAGGATTTGTAAAACAATTGCAAGAAAACCATGTTATTTTCTAGTGATTGTTTCTCTTCTAGGATAGTAAGGAAGGAGTCATATACAAATTTTCCATTTGCAAGCCTCAGATAATCCACTGAGACATTTTTTTTGGATGAGGTATTTAAGGGTTTCAATAACCATCACATAAAAGGTTAGTGCAAAAGGGAATCCTCGACGACTAGAGTGAAAAGTAGTCTTGTGTGAGAAATTGATCATCAACCATCTCTTTAAGGTTAGTCATTAATTCAACCAACATTATAATCCTTTGATCACATACCCATTATTCCTTTTGCATCGACTTTCTTGGGACTACATCAACATAAGTTTGCATATACAACTTTCTTTCCTTTGTTATAATTCCTTGAGATTGAAAAACCAATTTGTAATGATTAACAAATTCCTTTTCAATGTTCCCATGGTCAATGATTCTATTGTTTTTTTTATTTTGAGGGCCTTAATATGCTTCACAAATTCCTTGGATGTCAGATCTTTGAAAAATATCATAGTAGGATTCTCACATGTCTTAAGCCAATGGAACCCAACTTTTATTTGGCCCCCCCTTACTTTATATGTCTCATCAACCTTTAGTATTTGTCATTGTTTGATCAGTTGTTATTCACTACAGGGATAAGCTGAGGCATTCTTGAAATTTCCTCGAGCTCTTCTAATATTGCCTTGTATTTTATTCTTCTAAATGTCATCAACTATCTACCATAACATCTAAGAAAGGAAACGATTTTTCTAATGGAATATTCCCACCAAATTAGAATTCAACCTTTGTCCCCTCAGGGCCTTGGAATTAGCTTCCATATTTTGGGGTGGATAACTTCCCCCACTACCCTATTGAACAATGGGTTAGCTTCCATATTTATAGGACCATGCAAATAATTTTTTCTATTCTTAAATATGTTAATTGCTTGGCTAGCAATTCTATCCTCCACTCAATTCCCATTATGATGTGTTGAGGTTCATTCTTCATTTCTACATTAATTTTTTGAGTAAGTATACATTCCCTGTATTTAAGAACATCTTAGTTAGTATGTTCATGGGATACCTTCATTGAATTTTACATTTACGAGTGGTAATATTGGTCAAGTGTGATGGGTAATTTTCCTTCTCATCATTCACTTGAGTGGATTCTTCCCTTTGGGTTTAGTTATTAGTTTTGATTCTATATTATAGCAACAAAAAACTTAGATTACCCATCTTCCAATGCTACAATGATCCACTATCAAATTATTTATTTCCTCTAAGCAATCCTCTAGTTATACTACCCTTTCCCTTTGCATTCATATAGTTCATCTTGCCGCCTTCTAGAGGATTCACTAGAAATAGCCAACTCCTCATTCACTATTGCAACTAATTAAATCAATAATTATTCAATATTCTCCTTTTTTTGAATGCAATTGTGTTGGCTCACTAATCATCAACGACTATTTCTCCTTCTAGGTGTGACCTTCCTAGTAAGGCATCACGTGTTCTTAATTTGCCATGTGTTTTAATTGATATGAAATCTATCATAAATACCTTTCCATATATGCGCACTCACGTTGTTAATATTCCAAAGGGTATATTCTAGTAGGATATATCATCCTTAATCAAAACTATGGTGGTCACAATTTTGGTTTCTCTAATTATTTTTGTCTCCATCATAATGATTATTCTATAATCACCGTCTAATATTATTAAATTGGGTAGAGTGAGATATTTTATTTCCATATGGAATTGAAATCATTAATAGTCCAATTGATAATGTTGTAGTGGCCCTTGGAATCTATTGAATTAATTCAATATGAAATGTTCATTGATCACCTTGTCGAAGAGATTGATGGATTTTATTGTCAACCAACAACTCTAGTGGCCTCAATTTTGATTTCTCTAACATTCCCCATGTATCCTTCATCATATTGTTTACTATGGAACCATCATCCAATAAAATATTGGTGAGAGAGCGATCTCCTATTTCCATATGTATTTTTGTGCTCCATCCTTGTCTAAGATCATAATGTTTGTAACTTGTACTCCTTGTTTCATCCTAACATTGTCGTCCACCACCATGTCCCGATTCAGGAATATTAACCCAATTCTCTTTCGATGTTCATGCAGAGTGCACCCTTGATACAAGGATTCCCCATCTCTTAGGATCGACTAACCGGCCATGTCCAAGTGATGTTCACATGGAACATTTCCCCACTTCATTCTTCAAAGTTCTCATTTGAATATTTGCTACTACCACCAAGATCTGCACCAGGGGCACATGTTGATATCATGAACAAAAACTATATATTATATAATATATTCATATAACATATAATATAAAATATGACATATAATATAAAAAATATTTATAAAATGAAAATATATATATTATATAAAATATAAAAAAAAATTATAAAATGAAAATATTTTATATATTGTAAACATATATATGTTATATGTATGTTACATATATAACATATATATGTTATATATGTAACATATATATAACATATATATGTTATATATGTAACATATATATGTTATATATGTAACATACATATAACATATATATGTTACATATATAACATATATATGTAACAGTCGAACAGAACCTTACTGACCTAACCCCATTCGCATTCGCACAGTCGAACAAAACCCGACCCCTAACCCCATTCGCATTCGCAATCATCCCATTCAAACTCGACCATTCAAACTTGATCCATTCCATTTGCATTCGAAATCGCCCCATTCGCATTAATCCCGACCCCATTCGGCCAACCCCATTCGCATTCGAACTCGACCATCTCATTAGCATTCGAACTCGCCCCATTCACATTCATCCCAACCCCATTCGACCGACCCCATTCGCATTCATACCTAAACTCGCCCCCATTTGCATTCATCCTGATCCACAAAGGCAGACATAGACCCCATCAAGAGACACGGTGACCCCAGCAAGGAGCCACAGATACAAAGAGCGACAAAGAAGCGAACTAGACCAATAATGACTTCCATTCCGGTAAATTTTTGTCACTCTGTCCTTTTCAAAATTTGCATTCTAAAAATTCTAGGGCACACATGCATCATCACTTGAATGATATATTCTATATATTCAATCTAGGGCACCATGTTTGAATTAGATATTCTATAGATTTGAGTTAGGGCATATTCGAATTTCAACTTTTGTTCCTAGGGTTTTCCTGGTCAAAATGTTATCAGAGGGATAACATGAAAACTATGCCAACCATCTAAAACACTTCAAGAATCCATCTAAAATACCATAACTAAAAATTTGGTAGTCAAATAGTGTGAAATATCCTACAGACCAAGTGTTTGTCAAAAGTCCACACTCAGGAATTCATATAAAATTGCTACAGCAATGAGTAAATTCATAACAACTGTTATCACTGAAATTTTGTCCGCAAATGGTTACAGGAATCCAGCATCTTCAAACATCTATTAGTTCATCCATGTACCAAAAAAATGCATTTCCAAAAGGTCCAAAACTATACAACCAGTAACAAAATCAGCATGCACTATGAATACACAGGGAGCGCGCGCACCTGTGCCATTCAGAAATGCCAGAAAAGCGCACATGTGCATGATGCGCGACTGTGGATGCAAAAAACTGCGCACCCCTTAGAACAACGCATTTAAGATATTGGTCGGCCTTCCACCCACTTCTGGTTCATCTTCCAAGTCGATTTGACACCCAAATCTCGGCTAAATCTGACTGGGGGGCTAGTCAAAGACCTAAGGCTGCCCTAAAGGGCCCCTTATTCACACTAAAACTGGTTGAATAATGCCTCAAAGCTATGCTATAAAAAGAGGCCATGGGTGCACTACATTTTCAAGGAATTCATTTGTATTGTTATGCTGCCTATATTCTCTTGAAGGATCCTCTTTCCTTGTCAAGAGCATACAATCATCATTTCATTTGAGCTATTCACATCACCTCTTGAGTGAATGAGCTTGGGATTCTTTCACCATTTCCTTCAATTTTTCTAGTTGTAAGAAGATCTCAATCTTGGGGGTTCAAGAGCCCTCCATTGGAGGAAGTGGGGACCCAAAGTCCCCCTTTCTCTTTGGTGTTTTCTTTCCACTAATACAATCCTTTCCATTGGTGGCATGAGTCTTGTTTATTTCTTGTTATAATTTCCTTATGCACTCTAGTTTAATTTATTTTATTTTTCTTAGCTTATTTTTTTGTTTATATCACATGCTTGATGTTTCTAAATCTTGCACTCACTGTTGTCTTGCCTAGCTAACCCAACTAGGCTTGTAAGCACCTCTATTTTGCTCATTTAGGTGACAAAAGAGGCGCAACAGATTGGTGACTCCACTGGGGAAAGGTATCAATTTCCTACCCCATTTGGGTTATTTTAGCTCTTCTTTTTGTTTCTTTAACTTGCAGGGACCATAATCAGCCCAATCCGGCCTGCAAAAAGCCAAGTTCAAAGCTAAGCAGAGAGAATTTCATCTGAAATTTTCTTCACGACCGTGTAAGAGATAGTGCACGCATGTTTTAACCCACAAGCATGTCTTTAGCGCACGTGCGCCAAAACCGTTGTATTGCCCAGCGCTCTCTGCACACATGTGCCCATAAGTCGTATTCAGTTCACGCATTGGCGCTCACATCGCCTCTATCTACTCTACGACCCCTGCATCTATCCAAAAAATCAAATATTGTAAGGGTTCTTGTGATTTGTTGAAGGCCCATATCCTTCTTAAAATTGATTCCTTGTAGATTGTAACATGTACCACACTTAGATACCCTCTCCATATGAAGGGATTAGTCAAAACATAGGCACTTAGGGGGTTAAAATCATTATTTTTCCTCTTTTTCTTTCATGTTTCCACATGGATGGCTTGCTTTGATTAAAGTTTAAGTTGGAATCATTCTACATCACATATAAAACTTGCATTGGGACCAAAAATTGGGTATCAATCGTTGAGTATGCTCTTCTCTCGCGCCCCAAAGTTATCTTGAGAATTAGAAAGAGATTGAAGGGAAATTTCATCTCCCTTAAAAATACAAAATCTTTAGGAGAGGACAACATCGCCCTCGGGACTCCTCTTAGTTTATTTTTTCAAACACATCTTAAAATTGTAAGCGCCCATACATGCCCACATGCTACAAAGATAGGATAGTGTTGAAATTTACTTTCTTAGATTAAATCACTAGGGAAGTTTAAAGGTTTTGTAATGGGCACATACATGCCCACATGTGCACAATCTAGGATAGTTTAAAAGCTTTCTTAAATTAAATCACAATGGGGAGTTAAAGGAATAGTAAGGACCCAGATGTCCACATGCTAGTTTCCTAGGGACTTTAAAATTCCGCAAGGCTATACCAATGACACATAGTAACTTAGGTAATCAAGACTTGTAAGGACCAAGTGAAGTCTACATGCAACAAGGTGACACCCAAATTATTAAAAAATTGGCACACTTTCACTTGTTCACACACAAAGTTCACCAATCACCCACATAGTTTCATCTAGAAATAGTGGAGGTTGAAGTAATTTTCCTCCAACGGGATTCCGAAACGCCCCACCCCTTTTTTTGATGAGACTATCCACTCCCACTTAATTCCAATGAGGTTGGTCTACACCCCCAATCTCTCAAAACAATCACACCTAAAATATTTCTAAAAACACACTAAGTTTTCCTCCATAGGAGGTACCAAAAGAAAGTTTTTATTCTAGGTAGGATTTCGAGGATAGGCATCCAAATAACTCTCCATTATCTGGTTCTTACATAGTCAAAACAGTAGAAGTTGAAAAATAGGGAACTTTCAAATCCTCCAAGTCAAGTGTTCCTACACCATAAGGCAGGGAGATACCCATGAAGGATTGAAGGTCAAGGTCTGTTTGTTCTGTGTGTCCCCCCTTGAGGCACCCACCTCTTGGACGGGATCCAGCCTGTGACCCATTTATGAGGCCAAAAATCTAAATGTCGCACTTTGACCGAGGTACCTAGTGACCAAATTTTAGGACATATACCCAGGTGGCAATTCTGGGCTGCAATTGCACCTTGATCATATTTTGTGTGGCTATTGGGAAATATCACCATCTCTTTCAGGATATGCCCCCTCTACTCCTCATTATAACTGATTACTCCATCCTTCACTAGTTCCTCTTCTGGTGGCTTCAAACCCCACTATCGAGTGATATTGGAAGGTCCAGTGCTTTTTGAGAGGAAGGCGTTACGTATTTTAGGACACGAGCATTTATTTTCTTTGTTCTCCCACATGGACAAAATCCACCTATCCACATATATGCTTCTTTATCAAAATACTTTATGTATGATGCCCTTGTGATTACATTTGATTGTGAAATATATTGTGAAGGTCCAGAAATTACAACAAAGGCTCTTGTTCATTTATTTCTCTCATCACCATTTTCACACATCCACTTAGTTAGTCGGACACCATAGGGAACCCATAGAATCCTCGTCGTTCCAAACTCTTGCTAAATCTCCCTCCTATTCTAGGGGGAGTTCCTAGTCTTTCCAACTCATTGGCTCCACCTTCTCACACCTATGTGAGTGCCACTATCTTGGGATCAGCTTTACTTGGTTCCACTTTACTTGGTTCCACCTCCCAAGGTCAACCATCCACCTGCTCTCCTTTACACGGAAGCGGGGGGGGCAACTTCTTCTCAAGGGGGAAGTACAAACCCACCTAGTCCCCCTCAAGGTTCAGGTACACAAAACACTCACACCATGGCTGGAACTAATCCTCCACCACCACTCCAGATTCCATACTTGGCTTCTCTCAACATACTGGATCTAAGCAAACTCACAAATGATCCTATATTGCATGACCCCACATGGCCTGCAATGCCTACCAAACTACCTTCGGACATCCCCAAGTTTGAAGGAAAGGCAGAAGACGACCCTGCCAACCATGTCATGACCTTCCACTTATGGTTCTCTTCAAACAACATCATGGACGATTCCATACGACTAAGATTGTTTCAATGCACACTCACTGGCCCATCAACCAAGTGGTATGTAGATGAAAAATTAGGGTCCCATGTGACTTTCGAGTCTTTGGCCAAAGCATTTTTTACCTTCTTTCAATTACCAATCCACCATGACAATGGTCTCGAACTACTCTATGATTTTAAACAAACCTCAGCCACACATATCGCTGACCACATTCATGAGTGGCGTCGACGACATAGTTTATGCAAAGCAGAAACCACCAAACAACAATGCCTTGATTGGTTTCTCAGATCACTTGTCTCTCTCCTCGGTAAAGATGTGGCTTCCACCTTCCCCCAATCAGAAGAAGAAGCCATTAGCAAGGCTCAACAATACGACCTCATCTATTCACAATCATGATACTTGTACATAGTACTACCTGATCTCCTGAGACCAGTGCCATTCGGCCAAGACAAACCTGGGATGTCTCACTCAATATATGGATTGATTGGTAACACCACACACCACAATCCACAACCCCAACAACCACCTATGTATGGCACACTGCAATATCCGTCGGTATATGGAGGAAACCATTAGTATCCTCCTCCCCCTTATCAACAACCATACCTTGTTTCCCTTCCTCCACCCATAAGTGGACCCTTGTCGGCACCCATAATACACCCACCTATCCAACCAATTTTTGGTACTCCCTCTACCTCAGCTTATACCCTAAGAACTAGTGAAAGCGCCATGCATTCCTATGTACCTTACGGATCATTTCCACAACATAATCCATACTTTCCATTTCCTGGCCCTCCACAACCCATGGCTCCACCACAAGGACACCCACGGGTTGGGGTTAATTTTTTTCATCCCTCTCCCGTTCAATGATATCAAAATTTTGAACAAATGAATACAGAAAATCCAACCCATCAGTTGAATAATGCCAAAAAGAAAGGAAAAAACCAAAACAATAATAATCCAAGACAAGGAGGGAATCACCCCAAACAAAATCAACTTGTTGGGGGCAACCAGAACCCAGGGAACCAGAACCCTCAAGGGGGGAATAAAAAAAAACGCCAAGAAAAAAATAAAAACAACCTTCAGACCAACTTCCCTTGTTCCCTTTGCAATGAGTTTGGTCACTATACTCACCATTGCCCCCAAATAGTTGACTTTAAATGGATGAAAGACTTTGTGAATGGACCATGTCCTCCAGCACCGCTTGCCCCTCAGCAAGCCCCACAACAATATGTGCAGTAGCCACCCCTAGCCGTGATGTAAAACCCCATCCCCCACCAAGGGGTGATGAACACCCAACAAGACATGCAGCTTTCCTTACCACAGATGGGACAGTATCCCAATCCGGGAAATCCTGCAGATTGCACTATAGTGAGGAAGAAGTCCTTCTACAAACACGCAGTCGTCAATACAGCACACCCCCTGAGTCTGCTCCCACCACCTCGGAAGAACCCCTAGTCACAACTGGACCCCCTTTGATGATTTCTCACCCCAATACTGAAACACCTCTTCGTATTCCCTGCATCCCATTGCATAGGAATGTCCACAACCCTCAGGCTAGGGTGGATCATAATTACAGTTTGGTTGATGACTTGGCACAATCTCCTACTGCCATGTTAGTATTATAAGTCCTTCAAACTTTTCCCACTCAGCGGAAGTCATTACTTTCTGCCCTGGGGTAATTCGACCCTACTGATACTCGACTCATCACATTTGATCTCGATAGCAGAGAACCTCGCCTCCCCACTCTTATCGCTTTTCAAATACCAGTTAAAATCTGGAACATTACAGTTCATCAATGCATCATTGATGAAGGTGCATCCACATTCATCATGTCCAAATCTGTATGGAAAAAACTTGGTTCCCCTGAAATCATACCATCTACCATTACCTTAAGAGCTTACGACGAATGACCATCTTCTCCTAAAGGGATATTCCAAAATGTCCTCGTCAAACTCGGGGGCAAAACCATTCTTATTGACATTGAGGTTATCGATGCCCCACTCAATTACAATATCTTGTTCGGTCATAGCTACATGTATGCTATGAAGGCAGTTGCCTCTTCCATATTTTGAACCATGATGTTTCCCCATAACAGGAAGATCATCACCATCGATCAGGTTTCACATTATGAACCTAACCCTTCTGCCAAGGTTGATAACATCCTCCCTTTCGTCCACACTAATCTCGATACTTACCCACTCATCGAGATGGGCCCCGGAATTTTCAAAGACCAATCCTTTCTAGGGACATACCATGGAGCACCACCACTCATTCATCCTTCCAATCAGGTATGTGTCGTCTCATCCAATGGAGCTGAAATTGGAGACACCCTTCCTCCCAATGAGGCCTCTCTTATCTCTAATGTCCCACTAGTCGCAGAGCTTCTTCCTCAGGAATTGCCTAAAAACCCTCCAGCTTCACCTGTTCCTAATTTCACCTTACCCCAAGGTCACATCTCGATTTGGGAGAGATCCCCCAAGCCCTTACTCAAATCCCCTTATTTTACCCTCCACCAGGCATACAAGCTTTCCAAGTAGCCGCCACACTTACCCTTCCTAATATAGTGTTGGCAATCCCAATATGGTATCTACATCCACCAGCAATGGTCCCTCAACCATCTCTCCCTCCTCAAACTGAAGGAATCCCGATGCAGATTCCAGTACCTACTCCCACCACATCACCATCACCCCCGCTCACTAGCACCACTGCTACAACTGGGGGAATATGAAAGAAGAAAGATCCCACCGCTCCACTACCCCCATATGCCCAACCTCCTTGCGCACTATGTGAGAAAGACAGGCACCCCACCAACAAATGCCCATCTCTACCAGAGTTATGCAATCTAATACAACTCCCTCGAGCACCAACACCGCTCATCGCTTCATCAAATACTGTCACTATCTCCCCTAACACAAGTAGCAAAGGACTGCGAACCAAATTCGCATGTGTCATCTATTCAAAATATGGACATTACACACATCAATGTCCAGCGCTACCTCAATTATGGCAGACACTCACAGCAGTACGTCGGAGCTTTCAGCAAGAACCCTCCTCATCTGTGTCATCCCGAACACATGTCACCGACATCCATTATGTCATGACCTCAGACAATGAACGTATGAGATGCCATTTCTCTCTCTGTGAATCATTTGATCATTTCACATACCAATGTCCCATGATCATGGAATACAGGCATTGCCAAATGGCCCTGATTCAACATCCTACACCCCCGACAGAATCAGTGATTAACCCTACTCCATCACCATAGGTTCTTCATATCCTTTCTCCTGAGCCTAAGGCAATTCCTACTCCTCCATGGTTCTGGGATGATTTATACGAGGATTTACCCCCAAATCCCCCCAATTCTCTAGTACATTTTCCCACCGAAATGTTATGCCCGACCACCATTTTTAACCCACAGTATCTCGATATTTGGTTTATTTCGAGCGAACTATCGCAACCACCTTGCATTCCCCCCCTGCTTCTTTTCCAACAGAAGACAACGACACGATTATAGTCATCGATTTCATTCCTCTAGATCCCCTATATTCTCTTCAGTTCCACTATGACGAAGACATCCTCGAGGAGTTAACTTCCCCTGATTTCCCATGGAATGCGCTCCACCACAAAGAACTATTTCTTTCACAGGAAGCCTTTATGCCTCCTAACCAAAACCCCATATACGCAATCGAAACCAAATATTTTCTTCCATCGGGGCATATAGATTGGTTCAATAACCCTATCCCTGCCCCCGACGCTTTCGAAGAAGGAAATCTAGCCAATATTTCCCCAACCATCAAAATCAATATTTCCATCAAATCTGGAGTCATAGAGGAAATCACCATTGGCACCACATGCTCTCCTGAAGAAATCACTGCCTACAAAGCTCTCTTCTAGGATTACCGAGACATTTTTTCCTGGTCATACACAGAGATGCCCGACCTTGATCCCTCTATTGTCGAACATCGTATAGACACCTGGCCTGATATCACACCTATCTGCCAAAAACAGCATCTGCTACACCCATCCAAAGAAGCAGCCATCGAGGCCGACATTGACAAATTATGCGTTGTTGGGTTCATCTACCCCATTGCCTATACGTCATGGGTCTCTAACCCCGTCCATGTTAACAAAAAAAAGGGCACCATCTGTGTCTGTATATACTTTCGCAATCTCAACCACGCCTATCCCAAAGACAACTTTCCAATGCCCTTTATCGACCAAATTATCGATGATTACGCCTGTCATGAGGCTTTGTCCTTCATGGACAGTTTCTGTGGCTACAACCAAATCCAAATTCACCTAGCCGACCAGTACAAAACCACATTCACTACCCCCTGGAGCACTTTTGTGTATCGTGTCATGCCTTTTGTCCTCAAGAACGCCAGCGCCACTTTCCAACGAGGCATGACATACATCTTTCATGATCTAGCTCATATCATGCAAGCATACTTGGACGACCTCACAACTTGATCCAAGAAATGCACTCAACATCTCGATGATTTACGAATCATCTTCCAAAGGTTTTGCCAGTACAACATCCACTTGAGCCCCCTCAAGTGTGTGTTTTGCATCACTACTGGACACCTCCTTGGGTTCATCGTTTCCCAAAAAGGCATTACCTTGGATCCCCTCAAAGTCCAAGCCATTACAAAAATTTCACCTCCTTGGAATTTACACCAACTGCAGAGCCTATAAGGCAAAGCTAACTTTTTACAACGCTTTGTCCCAGATTATGCCACTCGCGCACACGGATTCCTTCGCTTACTATGCCACGACATCCCATTCCACTGGGATGAACATTCCCAAACCGCTTTTGATGATCCTAAAGCGGCACTCTCCAATGCCCCGTTGATTAGTCCACCCGACTATAACCGAAACTATATCCTCTACATCTTGACCTCAACCGTCTCTGTAGCGAGAGTTCTCGTTCAAATAGGGGATGATGATCGTGAGCATGTAATTTACTACATTAGTAAAAACCTTTCAAGGACACCCTTGAAATACAATCACGAAGAGAAACTAGCCCTTGCAGTTGTCCTCGCAGTCCAGAAACTGTGAGATTACATTTCGCTTCGAACTACCAAAGTCGTAGCAGATTCCAACCCCATGCAATACTTGCTCAATCGTCAGAAAATTAATGGTAAATTTTCCTGATGAATCATCATCCTTCAGGAGTACAACCTTGAATTTTCAACACCCAAGAGAAAGAAAGCCCTCATCCTCGTCGAACTCATAATGACTTTTTCTTCTGATACTACTAGTACCCTCATCAATACCGACTTCCTCAATGCACATCTCTTTTACATCCCCTTGGATGACCCTTGGTACGATGATCTTCTCATCTACCTACGAACACAAAAATTCGGAAGCCACCTCTCCCAAGACGATCTTCGATGTATTCATCACCAGGGTCCTTTCTACCTCCCTATCGGTGATATCTTATATCGGCGAGGGGTCGACACTGTACTCCGTCAATGTTTGACTATCGACGAGGCCGATCAAGTATTGAACGACTGCCACAGTGGCGCTTGAGGAATCCACCTCTCAGGGATATCCACCGCTTATAAAATCATTCGCGCTGGTTACTTTTGGCCTACATTGTTTCATGATTGCATCCATGTTGTGAAGCGATGTGACAAATGTTAGCTTTATGCCAACAAAGCACGAGCACCACCTACTCTTCTACACCCAGTCATTACTGTCGGACCCTTTTGCAAATGGGGCATAGATTTCATGACTTGCAACCCTCCATCTAGCAATGGACACAAATACATCGTCGTTGCAGTTGATTACTTCACCAAGTGGGTTGAAGCCATGCCTACCTTCAACAACACCGCTGACACTGCAGTACATTTTTTCTTTAACCACGTCATCTCCTGCTTTGGGGTACCACTCCAACTAGTCTCTGACCATGAGAAACACTTCGAGAATGAAATTTTTGTCCAACTCTCATCCATGTTAGGATTCTCCCACAAGTTTTCCTCCCCATACTATCCTCAGTCCAATGGACAGGTAGAAGCAGTCATCAAGGTCCTCAAAACCATGTTGCAGCGCACCTTTAACAAGCATAAGACCAATTGGCATCATATGTTATTTTCTATGCTATGGGCTTATCGCACGGCAATTAAAACTACCATTAGTTTCACACCATTTCATGTAGTCCACGGGGTCGAGGCCACTCTTCCCATCGAGTGTGAAATTCCCAACTTACGCACCACTATTGAGCTATTACCCGACACTGCTCCAATGGAGCAACGTTTGCTGAACTTAGATTCCCTGGATGAAGATCGTTGATCTTCATTACAGAACAATGAGGAAGCCAAGAAACGGTCAAAGGCCACCTTTGATCACCATATCAACCTTCTCTCATTCAACGAAGGTGATCTCGTCATTGCTTACGATGTCGCTCACGATACCCTCGGCCATGGAAAATTCGAGTCACTATGGCATGGACCTTACATCATCCAACATTTCCTCACTAAAGGCACATACATTTTGTCCTCCCCCGAAGGTCACCCTCTCAAAGAACCCGTCAACGGGTTGTACTTAAAGAAATTTTATGCCTGAGCGTAGCCATCCTACACTAGGCTTTTTCTTGTTCATACATTTTTTTGTAGAGTTTTTAATCTTCTTTTTTCCATACCTTACGTCTAAATATATCATTTGTGTTATTGAAAGATGCCTCCTCCATCAGCCTACCACATCGGTTATGCCGACGGAGCTAGTCGTTGGACACAAAATCTCGCTTCGGCCGCTTGGGCCCTCTATACACCCTCACAAGAGCTGCTCCACTCTAGCGGCATATGTTTGGGTTCAGCAACCAATAACCAAGCAGAATACATAGCCATCATTGGCCTCCATGCTGAGGCCAGTCATCTCCATATTTGTTACCTTAGTGTTTTACTCGATTCCCAACTAGTTGTCCTCCAGCTCAACAATGTGTACCATGTCTGCAATCCTTGCCTCTTCCGCAAATACCTGCAAGTTAGACTTTTATCTTGACATTTTGATTCCATCACATTTACACATATTCCAAGACAATTTAATCAAATAGCAAATAATATGGATAACCTAGTGTTAGATTGGCATTTATCACATCAAAACACCAATATGCATACATAAATCATCAACATTCTTTCAACAGCATATACATTAGACACCATCAAAAAACACTACAAAACATCAACACAAGTGAACACCACAAAGATCCCAAAAATGTATATCCATATATATATATATATATATATATATATATATATATATATCGGTCAATGTGTCATCAGTGTTTACAAAAAATAGTACATCAAGTACAACATCCGTAGGTAGGTAAACCACCTTACCCCTATCGATACAAAACGGTGCCATACCACCATACACAAAATGGGCTCACCAGCCTATGTAGATACAAAAAATACACAAATACAGAGGCACTCATGGCGCCTCTAGAGCTCCTCCACCTGGCCCTCTCTTTGGAGGAGGGGCCCCACCAGCTAGGGGTCCCTTGGGTCCTGGAGGCAGTCTCCCATTCATCGTCGCCCCCACTACATCCGCTCTCCACACCATGGTCTACCACGCCACCGAAACACCCACACATTGCTCCAGGACTCCCTCGTCTAGGATCCATGACCACATGCCCTCAGGCACTCCCCATAGTACCGCCTCCAAGCGGCGGAAAACATCCTCAAACTCTCCCCTGGCCTCCACCGGAGGAGCATGTGACGGCCCTACCCCAGGGTCATCAAAACGATGTCTTCGTCCTTCTCTCTCATCCTCAGCTAGCCTCACACCACCCTCATCCCGCCATCGGCGCTCGAACCAACTCAACCTCGCACCTACGAGGTCCAACATTTGCACACACAACAAACAAATGGTATCATCAGCATCCATCTATACATAACAAACATGTTATACTATCTAAATATCCAACCATCAAAAATCACATCATACCTATGTGGTCGAACACCTCTCCTGGAGGTAACACCATCTCTGGACCATCCCGGAAGTCCACCCCAAAATACAGATATCGCAGTATAATATGTGGCATCTGACGCCACACCTGTGTATCCTCAAACGTGAAATAGTGGCCACCCTCCCCACCACCGTGATGAACCAGGATCGTCGTCCACCGCCTCAATCGCAGCTCTCGCATGCCAGGTGCGCCTAACATCACTCTAGGGGGAAACATCGGCACCCTCTCCAAAAACCATGCCACCAAGATAGACCCAAATGCAAAATCCCCAATTTAGCAACACGACACCTATCAAGCTACCCTACCATATTTGCATGGAGCATCAAGCCCCAGGAAAAATGCTCACTCGCCAGTGCCCTCTCCATGATCCTCAGTTGACCTTCATTGATCCGTTGAGTCGCAAGAGACCCATAAACTCTCACGATCATCGTTTCCATGCACCGATGTACAAGGGAATCCATCACCCCAATTCTCACCACGGAACCCAACATGTAGTTCTCCCCTGAACAATATCTTCGGGCTAAGATAGCCAATTGTGCATCCCCGGGTACTACGGGCTTCGCCGGTAATGGAGTTCCCCGAAATGGGATCCCAGTCAAAGAATATATATCCTCCACCGCAATGAAGGCTAGCTGCTCACCCCACACCATAAAGAAATGCAGATCCGGACTCCACATCCTAATCAGAAACTACAAAAGATACTCATGTGCCCACGCTAGCGAACACTCAAAAAACTTCAACAACCCACAAGCTGCCAAAGTGTCTCGGACTGTCGGCTCCTCATCCCTCACTGCCTCCCTCAGGCGTGACCAGTCCCTCTCTCTCCAATGAACTGACATCATCCAAATGAACACCTGCATCCACATATATAGCACTTCATTAGCCATCACAACCCATAAAAACATCAAAATCTCCAAAAAAGATAAGTTTTACACCCTCCATCTTTGCCTCAAAGGCGCGGCTGTTTTTTTCTTTTTTCTTTTTCCCACAGGTGTGCACACATGCATGCTTATTCATCCCCCAATTGTGCACTCATGTGTGACTATTGGCCATACAGAGGTGCATTCATGCACCCCTGTCACACATACAGGCGTGCATCATAGCACGCCTATCCACTACATAGTTGTGCATGCATGTGCAGCTGTTAGGAATACAGACGCACATGCATGCATTGTTGTGCCTTGCACAGGCACGCATTCCATGTGTGCCTATTTTCCCCGTTAGGGTGCCCCCGTGCACGGATGTCTGAATTATAGGCGTGCACTCCTGCGCGCAAATTTCTCGATCGCACGCACACTGGGGGGCCCACACCCACAAAACCCCATGTACGACCCTCTGTACAAGCCCTGCCCAAGAATAGAAACCCTAATTCTATGCAGGAGGATATGACAACTAACCTGAAGCTCGTTGGTCCTGAATCGGCTGCCTCGATCTCCCAAAATCTCCAAATCTCCTCTAAATCGTTCGTCCACTCAATAAGACAACAGGTACAAATGAGGTGGCATTGTGAGCCCTACAACTATATATAGTCCTTTTTTCCAAACTTCTAGACTCAATTCTGGGAGCTCTGGGCGTCCATTTTGTGATCCATCTTCAGCCATGGGATCAGGACCCCATCCCCTACACCATTCCATTCCCTGGGCCATTTTTCATCCTCAGCCCCTAGGGGGCATTTTTCTCATCTGACACTCAGGTACGCATGCTTACATTCACATATTATTGAATAATTGTTATATGATCTTTCTCTTCAGATATTGTTCACGTCGAGTATCCGGTTTTCATGTGTGCAGGTACTTGAGCATTACACATCAGCAGTATCCTTTCAAGTATATTATCGACACTGGCATGTAGTCATTCCCTCTGAATATCAAAATGCATCTCCCAGTCACACCCTCCGATATTTGCCTCTAGGATCCCTATATCCGGCTCTGCAGTACTTCCACCTCCACTGCATTTCGGTACTATCACTCGGTAGCACTCTCCCCCACATGAGTTGTCCCATTCATAGTCCCCCTTGGCACTTTGACACTCATGTTGTTTTCACTCTTTAGGGATGGGAGTCTCGATAGTCTTACACAGTGTCGAGAACCAGCCACATACTCCTTCTCCTCATTTTGCTAGCCTTCCCAATGGACTCCCGGGTTACTTCATCATGGTTCTAGTTTTGACTGCACCTCTGCAGTATCCTTAACCATCCATTTCATCCACCGTCAGTTTTCCCATTTCTAAATTGTCCTCCATACATTTCCCTAATACAGAAACTCGCCTATGGGGCCCCAACCCTCCACTTTTTTTCCAAACAAATTGTGCCATCCTCAGGCCAAGCCATATTACACTGGGGCACCTGTTTCTGTATCTGCACTGTTACCCCAACTTATTTTTTATTCTTTTGGTAATTGTACAAACCCTTTTTTCCGCATTTACATAGCTTTATGTTGTCGCCTTTAGTAACCCTCCTTTTTCGACACAGAAACCCTTGTCTCCCTTGGTTGGAGCATTTTTCACTTCCTCTCATAACTGACATTCCCCATAAACCTCGGATATCTTACAGTCCATACACCTTTTTGATCTTTGCGTTTGTCCATTTTGTCACGCCTCTGGCACAATTTCCCTCATCTAGTTGTACCCCTGACGCTAGATTCAGTTTCATGGTTGTTACCACTTTACCTATCTCCCCAAACAAAGGTAGTCTTGAGTCTCACTACTCCTGGACTTCATCAATGTTACTCATCGGTTCCTGATTTTGTCCAAGTAGATTTCATGAATCCCTCCACTTCTCGAAGTCCCGTCTCCCTTTTCATCGACATCGACACAGTTTCCAGCAGGAAGACAGTATCTTGACTCTCATTACCTTTACAATGAGGAGTCTCAGACGACACAGAGAGAACCATCATTTCTCTCTCATGTTGTTGACCCCCACCACATTCGACTTCAGCACTTTCTCATGTTGCGGTGGGTATTACTTTGCGACTAGTGTAGTTTTTTTTGTATTTGTTGAAGACCTCCGAACATTATTAGGCCATCAATGCCTGCGAATCCGCGACACTCCTTAGGTGTCATCGCCTCTTTTCAGAGTTTTTTCACCATCAGAATTGTCCTCTGCTATTATCAACACCCCCCCAATGGCGCTGCAGTCATCTGCACCAACACACAGCTTCAGTTACTGTATTACACATTTTTGAGTTACATGACACGAGCATGGGGCATGCCCGCCTCGTTTGTACACAGTTTATTTTTACACCTCACGAAAGGTTTGGGTCCTATAGGTTCCCCTCTCCCTCCAACAGGTCTCTCTTGACACTCTCATTATCACTCTTTCTTACAATGGTACTCGCAGTTGAAGAAACATTGATGAATTTCAGCTATATGTATTCTCCTAACCTCATCCATCAGGGGGAATCTGTTATCACTGAAACTTCGTCTGCAAATGGTTACAGGAATCCATCATCTTCAAACATCTATTAGTTCATCCATGGACCAAAAAAATGCATTTCCAAAAGGTCCAAAACTATACAACCAGTAACAAAATTAGCATGCACTATGAATACACAGGGAACGTGTGCACCTGCGCCATTCAGAAACGCCAAAAAAGCGCACATGTGCATGATGTGCCACTGTGGACGCAAAAAACTGTGCACCCCTCATAACAACGCATTTATGATATTGGTCGGCCTTCCACCCACTTCTGGTTCAACTTCCAAGTCATTTTGACACCCAAATATCAGCTGAATCTGACTAGGGGGTTGGTCAAAGACCTAAGGCTACCCTAAAGGGCCCCTTGTTCACACTAAAACTAGTTGAATAATTTCTCAAAGCTATGCTATAAAAAGAGGCCATGGGTGCACTACATTTTCAAGGAATTCATTTGTATTGTTATGCTGCCTATATTCTCTTGGAATATCCTCTTTCCTTGTCAAGAGCATACAAGCATCATTTCATTTGAGCTATTCACATCACCTCTTGAGTGAATGAGCTTGGGATTCTTTCACCATTTCTTTCAAGTTTTCTATTTGTAAGAAGAGCTCAATCTTGGGGGTTCAAGAACCATCCCTTGGAGGAAGAGGGGACCCAAAGTCTCCCTTTCTCTTTTGTGTTTTCTTTCCACTAATATAATCTTTTCCATTGGTGGCATGAGTCTTGTTTATTTCTTGTTCTAATGTCCTTATGCACTCTAGTTTAATTTATTTTATTGTTCTTAGCTTAGTTTTTTGTTTATATCACATGCTTGATGTTTCTAACTCTTGCATTCATTGTTGTCTTGCCTAGCTAACCCAACTGGGCTTGTAAGCACCTCTATTTTGCTCATTTAGGTGACAAAAGAGGCGCAATAACAACCTCTATAAACATTTCAGTGGAAAATTGTTTGATGAAAGGCCAACACAGTAAAACCAAGAAAAAGACCAAAAATAATTGAGTGGGAATTTTACAGTTTTAAATGCACACAAAGCTATTCATTAATACCTTGCTCATTTAGGAAATAAGGATCGGTATCCATATTGGCCATTCCTCATAGATTTATTCTCATCTAGTATAATCTTTGAACACCCCTACACTCATAATTGATTTTTTTTGACATGGACTATTCTTTTACCAGAATCCTAATAGTCTCATATTTTTAACAAGCTAGGTGACAACAACAACAAGGCAAAGAGATTGCTACATGAACCTATATGTGAATGATTTCTACATAGCAGTTGTGTTGGGTTGAGATAGTTTAGGTGCTGGTTGGAGGATTTTTTCCATTTAATTATTTGGATAATGACATCTAAGTGCCCCTTCACTCCTTCCTTCCAAAATATCTTCAACTAAGCATGGAGGGGAATTCCCACAATTCCAACCATGATTCTATCCACTTAAATTATTTTCTATGTATAGGCTTCTATCTTGAACAAGCCCTAATTAGAGCACTCCTCCATAAATCCCCTTTAGGGTTTGACCAATATTCAACGTGCCATGTGGAGGTTCCTAATGCTAGGGTGCACCTCCCAAGGCTCCTATAAATCCTAGTGCACCCTCTTCCACTCTTTGAATGAGTGCTCAACATTAAATGTTCTAATTCTTCTTTGATGTGGCACTTATACTCTTTTTTTCATTGGGTTAGGGTGAACTTGTACAAACTTAAAACAATGTTTAATTGTGACTTTAGGTTAGGACCAACCTAAAAATAACTTAAAGTTGTTTCTATTAATTAAATTTTCTTTCATTTGGATCCCCTCCTACTAGGGATGACCTCATCATAATCAAATATAACATCAAAATTTGTCCTTCCAAGTGAATTTGACCTTCTTTTTTCTTAAGTAGTCATCCATTAAGGTCATTTATTTCCTTATTTTGTAGCCACAATGTCAATGAAGCATGTGTTATGCCTCCAGTGGACCTTGTTTGACCATAGAGATACTTTCTAATGCCACATGGCACAATTTCAAGAAATATGT
>ML792858.1:173686-186585 GCA_009831015.1 Picea engelmannii | reverse complement strand
TATTGCAAGTACTCATTGATACATCTGAAGTTGTGAAAGTCTGAGGTAGTACGAAGGGTTGAAGGTGAAATTATCGGAATTACAGCGAATACTAAAAAACCCTATTTTTTTAGGCTTACGCGGGATGACAGTGTATTAGGGTGCGTACATACTGAGGCGTACATGGGCTGGCAGTGTATTAGGGTGCGTACATGTTGATAAATCCATGGAATCTTGAGAAGATGAAGATGCAGAGGTTCTAGATTCTGATATCAAGCTCCCAGGAAGGTCTACAATGCTCAGATACATCATATCTATCCATTGGTTCAAAAGGTATGTCTTATTTCTATGAATAGTTGGATTTTGATGTATGCATGAGAAATGATTATGGATATTTGAGGATTCTCCCTAGAAAGACTAGTGGTTGCATGGGATCTTTTGTATAAGTTATATCTACAGAAATACAGTGTTGGTATATTTATCATTGATACTTCTTGTTGAGGCACATCTTGTATTTCTTGGCATATGGCTAAGGTTTTTTGTGATATATGGTTGAGAGCTTGTATTGGTTGATGTATTGAGAGGTTGAATATCAAAAAGGGTTTGAAGTCTAGATCATGTGAGGTTTATTATACTTCTTCATGATTACACACACTTTTGGCACATGACTAGAGATATATATGTATGAGGATGCATGCACATAGTATAGATACAGTCTGGATGTAGTGAGAGGTTACAAATCTATGTGAAAGAAGTTACACAGGGTCAGAAGTTTTCAGAAGAAAGAAAATCCTAGTTTTCAGAAGGCATGCACATGTTGCATAACAGTTTTGCTACGTACATACGTGGGTTTCATAACAAATAGGGCACGTACATAAGCGTGCTACAACACTACAGGTCACATACCTGTTGTATTTTGTTGATACATGTTTAGTTCAGGTACAGATTGATTACAGGGCAGTTGTACAAGTTTGTTGCAGGTCACTAGTACAGGTTGATACAGTTGTACAGTGGTATATCTCACAGTGATAGTGTGACAGTGGTTCCATCATTCTACTTCTACATCAGGGTGGTCATATGGGGCAAGGACAGGTGCTTGTAGCCACCTTCCGGTTGTAGCTGAAGAACATAGGGGATTGTAGCCTCCTTCTGGTTGTAGCTAGAGAATTGGGGAGTTGGAGCTTCCCTCGGGTTGTAACCTGAGAAACTACGGGGTTGGAGCCTCCTTCCAGTTGCAGCTGGAAAACAAAGGAATTTGGTGCTTCCAATGAATGTAATTCTTCAAGACATATAAGAAAAATCATTATGTGGTTTTCTCCCTCTTTGGGTTTCCACGTAAAACACTGGTGTACTGTGTATGTGTATGATTGTTCATTTGTTCATTGCTTATTTACTCTGCAGTTATTGGATGATAATGCTACATTGATATAACACTTGGATTATATGGTTAAAAAGGATTAGATTTCTCTATTATTGATTCACCCCCCTCTCAGTAATCCAACACCATCGTGTGAAAGCAAGAGATCTGGTTCACCTAGAAATCCATCATCTTCAGGTTCAGAAAATCCAAGAAGTGCACAATGTCAATCGACACATATTCGCCATGGACACAATATTATATATCTAGGTCTTATTCTCTCACAACTTTACAAGCATGGATATTAATCCATAAAAAAAACCCACTAATACAAGGCAAATTTCATGAAATGATGGACAAATAACATTGTCACACAGACATATCATAGCAACAATCCACTCTCAATAAACAATCTAATCTACTCTCCTACGCTAATCCTAAATCTACATAGGATTAACACTCAAATCTATCTCATGTTCTCGGGCCCACCCGTGAGGGAGTTAATCTTAGTCCAACCATGATACCATGTAGAGAAATGGGAGAGTAGACATTGTTTCCCCCACACACATCAACATTGTGTTTACATGATCTATTAACATCAAATAATGTTACATATAAATACATCAAGCTTTGGCTTAAGATAGATGCACTATATTAACAAATTAACAAATTGTTGAGAGAATATCTCAACAACACACCAAACTAGGAGCCAACTAGTTGGAGAGAATGTCTCAAATCCAACTAGATATAACAACCTCCTAAATATAGAAACATGCTCCTTATATAGAGACAAACTCTACTTCATAATGGCCAATAATAATAACAATCACAAGTATGATTGCACATAAGACAGGTATGAGTTAATAATTCCAATACCCACCATTATGTCACATAGTTTTGCAAGTGGTTTCATTATCTCTTTATCAAAATTGTGTTGTCATTGAGACTATTACTAGGAGTCACCATAAAATATGTTATATTTGTGATGGTCATATAAGTATACGATCATGACCATACAATATACAAATTTAAAAGTTAAGCCTATTAAGTTAATCAAAATATTTTGTGATTTTTATGAAATTACTAAATGGTAACTAGGATCATATTGAATTTAGGTGGATCACGTCAAAAGAAACATATCATGAACATCCTTAATATGGCATAATGAAATAGTAGACAATCTATTTTTTAGAAAGAGTTTCCTACTAGTTTTGTGGATACTAAAGTCCATCTTTTGGTACATTTGATCAAAGACATTCAATTAGTTGGTGTTGTGAGTTGTAGATGGATGTTCTTCTTAAAGAGACACATGGAAACACTCGAGGGTTTTGCAAGGCAATGAACATGTCCTAAAGAGCTCATGACCAAAGGGTACATTGTTAATGAATATTTAATTTTTTTGTCCAATTTCCTAAAACAAATGCATGTGGATGCTCCAATCATCTGGGATGGTGATCATGATGAAGAGCGATTAAAAGGGGAGAAACTTGAATCAAATGGAGAAACATGGATTTTGTGAGGTAATATACTTATTTGACATTTATATAGTTTTGATTGTGTTTTTTAATAAATAACTATTTTCCTTATAAAAATGAATAATATTAAGTGCTTATTGATATTTCATATGTAGATGAATGGGATAAAAGGAATAAAATAATTTTGTTCAATATGGAAGCTACAAAAAATGGGTGGTGATGTAAGATAACATGTGTAAAATTGACAAGAAGATTTACAATCATTTAGAAAGTCAAACCCTCATATTCCACCCCTTGATGAATTATGTGGTTAATGGCCCATAGTGTGCACAAACACATGGATGAATGAACAAATTTATAGAATGGGACCAACCAACAAGGAAAGTGATTTCGATGAATTGAACATAGGAATTGGATGTGAAAGGATGGTATGTGATGGATCATGAGATTAACTACCTTTAATTAAGTGAAACATATTTATGTATTGTTACAAATTCATAATAACTATTGATTTTTACATGCAAATTTGTCTATGCATGAAGGTATGAATATATCTTTCAATGTGAGGATATGACCATCAGTTTAGAGTGGAGAGTGCATATCATGAAAAAAAAAACATGTAATTGTGGAGTGTTTGTTGCATTTGATCAAACAAGTCATGCAAGTTCAAGAGATACAAAACTAATAGAAGAAGAATTGGATAATATTAGCACCATGCATAAGATAATTTTGTTGGAATATAGGTCCTTTATATGTGTGATATTTAAATTTATAGAAAGAGATATGTTAGAGATGACCCAGTTAGTGAATTACATCATTTTTTTGCGACTGGAAAAATCAACAACTAGTCGGGCTCGTTCTCATATGACATGAGGTTGAGTTATCTGCTACTCCCACTATAACCTCTAGGTGTTCCCATGATGCCACATACATGGTACACAATTTAAGCCATAGTTTTTAACCAGATACTTCACATAACAAATTTCCTTAATAGTACACCCCATCACCAACTTCCCTACACCTCGGGGACATGAATTACATCATATTGACATACACAAAATAATGTCATTATCTCAAACCAAACCATATGTTCTTATAGAATTTTATGAAAGTTCTTTCTTCCATCTTTATCTTTCTAATGAAAATTAGTGGTTTTATATTCCTTGCATATCTAAGGAAGAAGTTTTTTTTTTAAATGTGCTTATTTAAATGTGTGTGTGTGTGTGTGTGTGTGTGTGTGTGTGTGTTGGATATGTGGTATATTCTTTGCATGACTAGAACTAGTGTCTACATTGCACCGGGGTTCAGGAGTAGCACCCTCAAAAAAAACATTCCTCTGTTTTTGTGTTCATTTTTGGGAGGTCTTCGATTTTCGTGTCCATATATGGGTGGTTTTTCAGCACATGGTTTTTCATCGATGGTTTTCTATTTTTGGTTAAGGAATTAGGGTTGTTTACTAACCCGGGTCATTGGATTAGGGTTTTGGATGTCGTTGGATCCTATATGTATATTGTATTGTAAACAATGTATGACATGAATGAATATAGAATATGTTGGTTTTCCTGGTTTGGGTTTCGAGGGAAAAATCTATGTGTAATGTGTACATTGTATTTTCCATTGTATCTTTTTTGTTCTTTTATTGAAAATTTGTTTGCACTAAAATATTATACAAGGTTAAAATCTACATTTGGTATCAAAGAAATTATTGGCTTCAGGGGGGCACCTTTGTGGTCAGGGGTTTGGCTCAAGACTGTGATAAGCCTTGTTACAATGGGATATCTGCAGTATTGATTCTTCAGGTGAATATAAATGGTGAGTAGTTCGAAAATAGAGATCGATAAATTTAATGGGAAAAGTTTTGAGCTGTGGAAGCTCAAGATAGAATATATGTTGGTAGACAGAGATCAATGGGTTGTAGTGGATCTAGGTACTGCACCTATAGGAATGTCATCAGATGACTGGAAAAAGTTGGATCACAAGGAAAAGAGAAAACTTTGATTGTGTCTCTCAGATTCAATATTATTGAATGTGTCAAGGGAAGCTACATCCAAGGAGTTATGGGATAATTTGGGGAACTTCTACCAATCTAAGTCCCTGGTAAATAAATTGTTCCTGCGAAAAAAGTTGTATAACCTAAGGATGAGAGATGGAGACTTAGTGACAGAGCATCTAAATGCTTTCAACACTATGGTAATTTATTTTTTATCTGTTGAGATTAAAATTTCAGGTGAAGATAAGTGTATCAGTTTACTGTGCTCTTTACCATACTCGTGGGATAGTCTAGTTGTGTCCATAGGTAGTAATACAACTACCTTGAGTTTGGATGATGTGGTCTCATCCTTGTTATTGGAGGAGATGAGATGAAAGAACATGGAAGGAAAGAGCACATATGAATTATTTGCAAGAGGGTGCTCCTAGTAAAGGAACAGATCTAATTCCTCAAGTGGGAGATCTAAGTCTAAGGGTAGATCTAAATCTCCCAAAACATTTTTAAAGGTATGTTGGAGATGTGGAAAAGAAGGACATTTCAAGAAGCAATGTAGATCCAAAAGCGTTGACAAAGTGAATGGATCTGAAGGTGCTCCCTCTACAAAAGAAAAAACCTCCAAGGAAGAAGGAAGGGATGTGTACTTGGCTTCTACAATCACACATGTTGATCATGAGGCATGTTTGGTTGAATCGGGTGCATCCTTTCATAGGACTCCCCACAGAAAGTGGTTCTGTGAATATGAAAGGTATGATGGAGGTAATGTTTTCCTAGGTGATGACTCGACAACCATAATCACAGGATGAGGAAAACTTGAGTTAAGGCTCTTAGATGGAAGGATTAGGACACTACCTATTGTTCTACACATTCCAGGATTGACCAGAAGTTTGATTTATGTAAGTAATATGGACAATGCAGGGGTAAAAATAGTATTTGGAAAATAAACCCGCATGATGGTTCAAGGAGAAATGGTGTTGTTGAAGGGAGTTTGGATTAGAACTCTGTATAAGATGCAAGGAAGCATTATTAGTAATTGGTGTAATAGTTCCATTGCTCCTGATATTGGAGCAGAAGAAGAAATAACTCCTACAATCTTTGGAGAAAAGGTTATGTTGTGGCATCAAAGACTGGGGCATATCGGAGAGAAGGGTCTTCGACTAATACATGGTAAAGGTATGGTTGAAGGTATGTCTAACTACTCTCTGGATTTTGATTTATGTGAACATTGTGTATATGGGAAGCAGAATCGGGTAAGATTCCCCTATGGTGCAACGAGGGAAAAAAGGAATTTTACAGCTAGTTCAAAGTGATGTGTTTGGACCTGTGTTGGTTACATCATTGGGGAAATATGTGTATTGTTTCTCAGTTATAGATGACTTCTCGAGGAATACTTGGATATATTTCCTCAGGAAGAAATATGAAGTCTTTTACATGTGTAAAGAGTTTAAGGATCTTGTTGAGAATCAAATAAAGAAAAGAATTAAGGTGCTAAGGACAGATATTGGTGGAGAGTTTTGCGAGAATTAATTTGAAGAATTTTGTAAGAAGTGCGGTATAGCAAGGCATAAGACTATGCCATATACACCTCAAAAGAATGGAGTTGTAGAAAGGATGAACAAGATGTTGATGGAAAAATCAAGATGCATGATCAGTGGTGTCGGGTTAGGGAAATAATTATGGGTACAGGCAGTGGTTAGTCCATGCTACCTGGTCAATAGATCACTTTCATCATCACAAGATGACAATAATCCATAAGAGGTATGGACTGGTAAGAAACCTTCTCTCACACATATCAAGGTATTTGGTTGTGATGCCTATGTTCATGTTCCAAAGGAAAACAAGAGTAAGCTAGATAAGAAGGTTGAAAAGTGTATCTTTATTGGGTATAAAGATGGTCTTAAAGGTTATGATATTTGGAACCCAAAAACTAAGAAGGTTGTGTATAGTTGAGATGTGGTATTTAGAGAAACAAAGGATGTTTTCAAATAGGAAGTCCTACCAAGGAGGAACCAAAGAAAATAGAGTTTGAGCCAAAGGATGATGAATTAGACTCTACAAAAGAACATGAATCAAAAGAAGAAGATCCTCATACTTTAGTATTGAGGAGATCGGTGCAAGAAAAAAGGATTCTGGAAAGGTATGACATATAGAGTGACAGTGATTGGTTGATGTGACAATGACAATGCCAATTTGGTAGATGAAAGTGGCAGTTACAACTTGATTAGTGGTAGTGACAAGTTAAGTCTACACTTATATTTCAGGGTGGTGGGATGGGGCAAGGAAAGGGGGTTGTAGCCTCCTTCCAGTTGGTGCTGAAGAAATCAGGGAGTTGGAGCTTCCTTAAGGTTGGTGCTTGTAAATCAGGGGGTCATAGCCTCCTTCTAGTTGGAGCCAAATAATACGGGGAGTTGGAGATTCACTCAGGTTGGTGCCTATAAATTAGGGGATTTGTGCCTCCTTTCAGTTGGTTCTGGAGAATTTGGAAGTTGGTGCTTCCTATGAATGTATTCTTGATATATATAAGAAATCATTCTGTGGTTTTCTCCCATTTGGGTTTCCACGTAAATCCTGGTGTACTGTGTATCTGATGTGATATTGTTGTATTGTAATGCTTATGGTTATATGTTCATGATATATTGAATGCAATAATAAATGATATATTGATGATAAAGTTGAAGATTATATATTTTAATTGAAAGTGGTAAAAAGTGCTCATGTTGATTCACCCCCCCCCCCTCCGCTCAGTATTCCAACAATTAGTATTAGAGCAGGTCCTTCAAGAAAATAGTCTAACCACTGGAAGGAAGATCATGGAGTATGATAATATTGAATTACCATGGTTTGATGGTCATATTGGTCTAAAGTATGAGATGTGGAACAAAAAACTGAAAACATTTTTACAATCACAAGGGTATTATGTTTGGAAATCAGTTGTGTCAGGATACATCGCTACAAATAAACCGAAGACTGCAACCAAGAAGGAATTGAAAAGAAACAACAAATGGAAATGGATTTCATCTTGGAAGGATTATGTGTTTCAGTTAAAGAAAAAGTGGGACAATGCTCATCGACCAAAGAAATTTGGGATAAGCTACATAATTTATGCTTTAAAGAATATCATTCTACCATAGATCCAGAGCATACCAATCAGAATAAAGAAGATGTTGAAGCAGAACTAGAAGAAAGATGTTCTTCATGTCAGATGGATTCAAAAGAAGAAGATTTTGAAGAAGGCATAGTAAATCAGCTTGAAGCAGAATTAATCAACGCTTTAGACGATCTGATAAATGAAAGAAGGAAGAACAAGTCACTCAAGGAATAATTGATCGAGCTAAAGAATGTGTCTCAAAATCCCAACTCTAAAGAAGTCTAGTGGATGATCACAAATCTAAAAGTCCAATTAGAAGAATCCAGAGTGATTGAAGAAGCATGCAAAAGTAAGTTGGAATAAAAGAATCTTTTGGAAGCCGAAATAGTAGCACAAAGAAAGGAAGCAGAGAAGAGAGAAGATATTTTGACTAGCCATCTCAAGGAAAGACCTGAGGACTTAAATAAGTTTGAATCATAATTCAGTCAACAAGAAAGAAGACTTGAAGAAGACATTGTCTCTTTGAAAACCCAACTTGAAGAAGCAAAGAGAAAGGAAGAAGTCATGAAGATCTATATGATGAAGAAAGAAAAATATTGTGAGAAGCTTGAAGAAGAAATTGTCACATTAAGAGTTAAAATTGCCAAGCTCAGCAAGAACACCAAAGAGAGAGAAAGCTCCACATCATCAGTAAATAAATATAAAGATAAAAGTTACAGGTTACTAGAAAGAAAGAATAAAGAGAAGGATAAGAGTTATGCAGAAGTCATCAAAGACTCTATAAAGAAGGAAGAATGCAATCCCTCAAAGGATAACATTCCAAAAATAAAGAAGACTCAAGAATAATATTACAAAAGAGACATATATCAAATAAGACCCTCCTCTTTCAAGTATCAAAGAAGCTTCAATCATTATGAAGGAAACAACATAAGAGAAGGTCATGATCAACCAAGGCATGAATTCATAAGGATGACATCACAAAGATGATCATTCACTTCAAGGTATCAAAGTTTCTTTTATGGTTATTGTTTTATCTATAATAACCTTGGACATACAATTGTAGATTGCAAAGCTTATGGAAGAAATGGTCAAGAAATAAATGCTTATGTGGCCCCACACAATATTGAATTACACAAGTGAAACAACTATGACATATAGCACATGACTGTAGAAGCATGATGGATACTTCCATGAAAGAGAACACCAATATCAGATATAAGAAGGTTTGAAAAAGAAAACAAGATCAGGTGAATGAAGAACAGATGAATGAAGTACTTCCAAAACTCATACTCTCAGGATTTACAGTAGTACACGATCAGAACAAATCTATAGGAAAAAACGAAGATGTCAGATACATGAAGGTTTGGAGAAGAAATGAAAAAAAAAAAGAACATGTGAATGAAAACCAGGTCCCAGAGATCATACTCACAAGACTTGCAGCAACACAAAATCATGATGAATCTACAAGCAAAGAGAAAGATGTCAGAATCCAGGAAGAAGAAGATGTCAAAATTCAGGAAGATTATGAAGATGGAGACTATTCCCCTTTAAGGCGAATTCCTCCACCTTTCTGAACCATCCAGATTGGAGACTCCCAAAAAATATGAATATTGAAGAGGGGGAGTCTAAGCAACAACTCTACATATCAGAGAACTATGTTTCAAGCAGTATGAAGTGTTTGCATATTTTGGAAAGGAAATTTCATAATGGTTTAATGATAGAAGTGCATAATGTCTTGTAACAGTTTGATTGTTTTAGAAACAGATTTCAAAACACATTCCCATGCAAGTATCAACTGACAGTTATGAATTATATCATTGGCACACTTCTTAGGTAGAGGTTCATGATTGTATAGAGGATTCCATGTATGAATCCATGCAAGGATATATTTAGTACAAATTGTTCTAGACATGTAAAGTTTGATATATAGATTGAGAAGATTGTTTGAGAAGAAGGAATATGCAATGATCAGTTATAGCAAAGTCGAAGAATTCTTCAGAAGAGTAAATATACATATGGGCCAAAATTATGTGCATAATCATGGACAGTTTATGACATATGGACATAAATGGATTTATGAGATCATTGGCAGGTCTAGACATATATATGACAGTGGATGAAATCATATTGAGAAGTGGAATTAGTTAGTCATGGGAAGGAAAGACATGAAAAGGAAAAACAAGACAGGGGAAGAGAAATAACCAACAAAATCCATACCATTGAAGGAAAATTGTTGAAAAGTATGGTCGTTGATGTGAACTTGACAATTCATGAAAATTTGAAGCCAAGTAATTTTTGAATGCTTTTTATATATGTCAGTGAATTACAAGAGGAAGCACCAATGTACAAGTATCCCTAGAAGAGAGGAAAGGAAGTATATATAGGAATCCCCATATTGATCTACATTATATATTGCATAGAAGTCAAGGGGAGAGAAATCTTCAAATAAAGAGATCAGGAAAGAAATATCAGAAGCATGAAGATAGGGGGAGTGCATGAAGTCAAAGAAAGATTGTTCATAGAAGGTATATTGATAGGGGTAGTTATCCTTTTTCCCATGATGTCAAAGGAGGAGAAAGATAAATATCAGAAGCACGAAGACAAGGGGAGTAACCCCAAGAGGATAGAAACATGAGGAAAGAAATATCAGGAGCATTAGTCACAGGTGGATTATGAGTGTTTCCATCAATGTCAAAGGGGTATATTGTTGGATAGTTGGTTGTCATTGATGTCAACAGACATGGTTGTCATTGATGTCAACGGAAGTGATGGGTGTATTTTGAGAAGTCTCCAAAGTTTTCCCCTTATGGCATAGCTTTAAGAATGGCCCTCATAGGAAGACGCTTTGAATAAGTCTACAATAAACCCAGAAGTGTGGTCATGAGGCTTGAAGTTGAATGAGGAAAATGAGGGTGAAGAATACTGTTTAAAAGTCAACAAGAAACATGTGTCTAATTTACTTTTCCCTTAATTAATTAGACAATAAATATTAATCTATTATCTCATTCATAACTGAGTGATTTGGAATTGTAACAGAATTACAAGTGTAGTTAAGTGAGTTAAGCTTAGTTGTATTAGTGTGAGTTCAGTGAATTAATTATTCATTAATTCACAATCAGTTAACTCGCATGCAACTGAAGATTCGCCACGATTAACTACATGCATGTTAGTTCCAATGGACACCAGTTGAGATAACAGGTGAAAGGGACAGTTTGGCTATCAGTTGTGATTTGTTCACACGTGCAGTGGATATGCTTATGAGCATGTGCAAACGAGGCAATTGTATTCATTCAATTCATTGTGAGAATTCGGATTGCAGAGTTTGTGCAGAGGAGGCAAGCTGTCTGGACACATGAATTGGTGCATGTATTTGCTAATTTGTGTATGACAGTGTGAGACGATTGTATTGTACTGAGAGCTCTTGGATTAGAGTTTTGTATGAGATTGTTTCATGATACATGATATACATAATATATGATAGTGGGGTTTTTAGTTTTACACTTTCCCGGTAAAACTTATTGTGTTATGTGTTATTGATATTTCACTTTGTGCTTATGGTTGTGATCGTGGTTTAAATTGTCTCATTCATAACTGAGTGATTTGGAATTGTAACAGAATTACAAGTGTAGTTAAGTGAGTTAAGATTAGTTGTATTAGTGTGATTTCAGTGAATTAATTATGCATTAATTCACAATTAGTTAACTCGCATGCAACTGAAGATTTGCCACGGTTAACTACATGCATGTTAGTTCCAATGGACACCAGTTGAGATAACAGGTGAAAGGGACAGTTTAGCTATCAGTTGTCATTTGTTCACACATGCAGTGGATATGCTTATGAGCATGTGAAAACAAGGCAATTGTATTCATTCGATTCATTGTGAGAATTTGGATTGCAGAGTTTGTGCAGAGGAGGCAAGCTGTCTGGACACATGAATTGGCGCATGTATTTGCTAATTTGTGTATGACAGTGTGAGACGATTGTATTATACTGAGATCTCTTGGATTAGAGTTTTGTATGAGATTGTTTCATGATACATGATATACATAATATATGATAGTGGGGTTTTTAGCTTTACGCTTTCCCGGTAAAACTTATTGTGTTATGTGTTATTGATATTTCACTTTGTGCTTATGGTTGTGATCGTGGTTTAAATTTCTTCCACAAAAGTAATAGTAGAAGCGATTATGTATTTAACAATAGAAAAACTTGTTAGATCAGGAGAATCGCAGGAATACATTAATTTGTATCGAAATTTCTACATGGTATCATAGCCACGGAGGCCACGGAGTCACGGAAGTGAGGTGTGAACATAATTGCATTCTCCCAGGTACCGTCTCTAGCAGGGTGCGAACTCTAGTATTGAAAACTTCTGGTGTTTTCAAGAACATAAATTCTCGCACCCTAGACAAAGGCAGGGTGCGAACTTCATTGGAATTCTCGCAGGCAAATACACTAGCAGGGTGCGAACTTCCCTCACCCTAACAGTGGAGCAGGGTGCGAACTTCCAGGGCATTCTCGCAGGTGAATACACTAGCAGGGTGTGAACTTGACAGGCAAGTTTGCAGGATATACACAGGCAGGGTACGAAGTTCCCTCAGGTTTCTCTCAGTTAGGGTGCGAACCTCCCAGGGCAAGGGGAAAGTGAAGGGGTTGAGTTATGGGTTGGATAACATTCAAATTTGCAAGATTTTCTTGGTGCGACACTTGATTCAAGATCAAAATGTATTTCAATGGCTTGAGGTTGGAGTATGCACTTGAGGGAATCTCTAACTACACTGCTTGGAAGGACAGGATGGAGGCAGTGCTCGAAGACAATGGCTTGAAGGGTTACATTGACGCAGATGTTCCTAAGCCGGATGCGACAGACACTGCAAATCTTGATGCATGACAAAAGAAAGTAGCAAAGGCGAGGAGGATTCTGTTGGAGGGAGTACGAGACCACATTGTCTCAAGTCTCCATGGGAAAACCACACCATATGCAATGTGGAAGGTTTTGACAGATCTGTTCCA
>ML792858.1:110312-149601 GCA_009831015.1 Picea engelmannii | reverse complement strand
TTAAAAAGATGATACTTATTCTGCTCTCTATAAAAGACTGCTTTACGGTCATACAAATATGGACTCCCAAGTACAATCCCACAAATGTCGAGTGGTACTACATCTAGTTCTACCTCATCCATAAACTTTTCAGTAATTGCAAAATTTAATACACATTTCTTTGTAACTTGTAATCGTGTATCATTAGTAACCCAACCAAGAGGATAGGGTTTTTCATGAGGCATAGTAACTAGATGCAGTTTCTTAACCATTTCTTCTGATATCAAATTTACTTGTGAACCAATATCAAACAATGTATCAATATTTGTGTGATTTTCTATGACTCGAACATGAAACAGTGCACTTCTTTTCTTATCATTTTGCTTAGAAGTAGATGGCAGATTTGTACTTGCATTAGGACTTGAATTTGCATCAATGGGAAGTGAGATACCTTTATTCTTACCCTGGATTCCGACAGCTGTAACCTTCATTTCATCATCTAAGTCGGATCCCAAGTCTTGAATAACTGCTGCAGTAGCTTTTGCTTTGCCTTTATCTTTGTTTCCTCCGTACTTCTTTGGCCTTAACTCTAGATGAAGTTTCCAACACTTAGAGACATCATGCCCCTTCTGACAATGCGAACATGTAGGCTTTTCACCCTCTTTTTTAACAGTAGCCATCTTCTTTTTCCCCTTATCTTTACCTTTCGATTTGCTGTCAAATTTAGATGATTTCTTCACAAAAGTATCATTAACATGCTTCCCCCTAGCTTCTAAATGTGTGGCTTGAACACATACATCATCTAAGTTACTGGGGTTAAACATCAATAAAGTATGTCTCAAATAAGAATGCATGCCACCAATGTACTTAAGAAGAGTTTCATGCGTATCTAATGAAATATTCAATGCAATAGCCCTTTTTCTGAATTCATGAGCATAATCTTGAATATTTTGTCCTTTAGCTTGTCTAAATGTTTTCCAACTCATGGTTAATTGTTGCATATGACCCAAAGGATAAAATTGCTTCCTTAATACTTCAATGAATTCATTCCAAACTGAAATAATTTTACCATTCTTTCGAAGATCTTGTTGAATCTTGCTCTCCCACCAAGTAAGAGCCATCCCACTCATTCACAAAGTGGCCAACTAAATCCTAGAAGGGTCATCATTAATGCCCTGCACCCTGCAGTATACTTCAAGCTGCTTGATCCAATTGTCTAACTTTTCAGCATCTAAATCTCCATTGTAAATTGGTAATTCAAATTTTACATCCAATTTGAAATATGGCATATTAGCATTTGTATTATTCGAATTAGAAGTGTGAGAAGAAGAGGAAGTCTGATTAGTTTCAGGAGGATCACCATCACCTCCTACTCCTTTTCCCTTTTCTTCCTTCTTCACTTCTGCGTCTTTGGATGAAGATTCTTCTTCTTTCTTCTTCCTTTCTGCTCACTCATCGAGTAGAATTTCCATCATAGCTTTCATGCTGATAAAAGACTCCAAAAACTCAGTTTCGTAAACAACATGCTTTACCCATTCTGTATGTCCTTCTTCTTCCCCTCGTGGAGAATACATGGTTGTTCTCGAAAATGTCCTCCTCAAGCCAATCTCAGGTTCACCTTCTACCAGTTCTCCTTCACCAAGCTTAGATTTGGACCTGGTAAGCATTCATAAACTAGCACCAGCAGTTAACTCAGCTCTGATACCATAATATGATCTGTCGGATCTCAACTTATGCGCTTTTTAAGTTTGAAAAGAATGCTCTTATTTGAATTTCATTACCACAGGAAAAAGAACTTGAACAGCATGAAATAAAGCTTATAATCTGAAATGGAAATAGCTAGAACAGAAACGGAAAAACAGAAAATAAAAACACAGCAAAAGAGAGTCTCAAGACACTGGAATTTTTAACGAAGTTCACCCCCTTCACTGGGCTACGTCTTTGGGTCCCTCTCCAATGGGTACCGATCCAATATTAGCTTCAAAAATGGTACATAAATAGCTGGAATCAACTTCAGCAACTATGAACAGAAAGTTGTGCAAAGCCTTCAAGACTACGTTTCTGGCAATTACAAAATGGTCTTCTCAATACAAACAACCACTTAATGACAGAGTAGTCGACTTTGAAAAAAAAAAAACAATCAACATCTGGACTTCACAGCTAGAAAACCCCTCTCTCTGTCCTCTGTCCCTGTAGGAACAACTTCACTGTTGTAGCATAACAGTCTTCAAGACCTTCTCACTTAAAAGTTACAAATTGGCCTCCAAAATGGCGTGGAAATCCAAAAACACAGTGAGAACAGTCGACTATCAAATTACTAGCATCCAGAAATTGTTGTATGAAGAATTCCCCCTTTGTCATGGCCAAAATGTTGAGTTAAATAGGCTGAGACCCCCGACCTTGGCGCGTTTCCAAATATCATTGCGTGATTTGATAACATAGTGGGTCTATTCATGGCTGACTCTATGTTTTGTTGAGTGCTTGCGCATGGTATTGTTAACCAAATCCGCGCTCAACTCCAAACTGTTAGAGTTGTTCCATATGCCAACTGAACCATATGAAATATCCCACCAACTATGCCAGATTCGAACCAACTATTATATTTGTATCGTATGAATATCCACCATCTCAGAGTTGTGCCAAATCGTTGCAAACGGATGTGCTAACCGTCAGCTTGACTGGGCACCCATTGCCAGAACTGTTCCACTTAACTGTGCACAAAAACCGTCGACTTAATCTGTGCACTCAATTGTTTCAAAGGATGTAATAACCATCAACGTAGCTGCGCATTCAACGTTAGACCGCCAGGACGTTGCCACTTAACCATGCAATAACCATTTGATGTTATGACTAACCACGTGGGCTTTCACAAATGTTAAGGAATGGTCGACTCACCATGCAATATGTTGCCAATGGTACAGCTGAACCCTTTTGATGTGACATAAAATGTTTCTCAGCCGCACCATGCAATATGGTATAGTCATATAGTTGTTGATCACATATAACATACGTTGAATGTTTAGCATATACATTGGATGGAGTTTAGACATATACTAAGTCTAGTTTATGTGACATGTGGCAAACACCTCATTACATAATGCATTGAACCATGGTATAAGGCTTAGCTTTGATATGTTTTTATAACCCATAGCTAATAACCAAAAATGCATTAACCCTCTTTTGAGAATATGGTAAAGTCTTAATTCTTACCACAACTGAGCATTGCATTGCCACTTCACTTCCAAGTGTCAGATGAATCGGCTGCCATGTCACTTTTTTTTTGCCATTGTACCATTTTTTTCCTTATTTTTGGATCAGTATAACTTTGAAGACAAATGACCCCCTGGATCAGAGATGATGAGATGAATCCCCATATAGGTCAAGTTTATAAGTGGAATAAATCTTTGATGGCATGTCTCGTAAGTGGTTTAAGGTTGCCAAGTCTTTAAGTACCTGCGGAAAGTGTTTGTACTTTGCCGAGACATAAGAAAATCCAACTGTACAAACTATATATTAGGTGGAAAAGAAAATTAAGATTGTTGTCCCTATTTGCAGCAGTCAACAAAAATATATATCATCAAGTAAATAGTTGTTAGAGCTTCTAAATAAATGCCAAAAATCAATATAATGATGCAAGAGCTAAGCTAGGTATAACTAGTACAACTCAAGATTGAAAGAGAAATACTTTAGCATAAAAGTAAGGTTTTTATGAACAAGTGTTGCGGAGATCATTTATCATCCTTATTTCTGTAGCAAACAAGTTGTTACATCCGAAAAATCATCCACCAAAACTTGCAAATAATCCACCCAAACAGTGTGTTGGAACTAGTAGATTATAGGGGCAAATTACTAGCAAATTTTGACGGTTGAAAAGAGAGTTATTTAGAAAGTTGTTTAGATTTTTCTACAGCCCTAATGGCTGTAGATTAAATTTTTAACAGCAGCAAGAACTACTTGGATAAACAATATTCCCTTGTGGCCTTAGCAAGCTTAGAACACATAGAAAAAATTCCAACTCAAACAATCTCAATATCTCAATGTTTTATGATTACCAATGCAATAATTTATTTCTCCAATGCATGAAGATTAGTGTATTTATATTGGGTAAATGGAGTCTCTTGATTAAACAATTTGTATGATTTACTTCCTTGGGGTTTTAATCCCTTTTACTCCCCAAGGCAAACCCTAACCAACAAGGAAAACCTAGGAGGGTGCAAGCCCTTTTACTCCTCCTAGTATCCTTTGCACCAAAAATTATTTCAAACAATTACAATGGACTTGGAAGGGGTTGTATGCCCTTATACTCCCCAATAAATCATCACATTACCCTTACAACCAAGAAAAGAGAGAAATAGACATGAAATTCTTACCTAGTTGAAGCATTAACAAGATGAAACCCTAATTCACCAAGCAAATTACACCATAAAGAAAGAAACAATCCTCCAAGAGAGCTTAGCACATCATCCATCCATCAAATAGAAAAGATAAACAATAAAAAATTAATGTAACCAAGAGAGATAAAGAGAGTTTCCCAAGTAGGGCGCAAATTGCAGCCAATGCAGTCTTCTCACAATGGGAGAGCTATGTCAAAATGAAATAGAGTTGATCTCTATTTATAAAAAAATGTTCTTAAACATGTTTGTCCACAAAAATTAGGGTAAGACACAAGATAAAGGGTCAACGGCCCTTATCTTTCCCCTTTACAAAAATAATATTATTTAATTCATACTTTTCACATAAGAGAAGCCTTAGAAACAAGACGTCGCCTTTTTTTTGGGAAATGTTTGGAATTTTTGGTCAAGTCGTTGAGTTGGAGAAGGGAACGCTAGGCCTTCAAAGTCCAATAGTCTTAAACCAAATCCTTTATTCCTATATATATGGGCATAATCCTCCAAAACGTGTCAAGTATCTTCAATCACCACCAAACCCTAGCCCTAGGGTGATGTCAAGCCCTCAGAAGGTGACGTTTTGGCCCTTTCAAGAAATTTGTTTGGCATGTAGGGGCTGGGAAAGATCCTCCAAGGTGTCCTCTAGGCCTCCAAATTCATGTAATCATCATCCATAGCATGGGCCCTTGGTATCCAACCTATGGGCTTCAAGTCGCATGGAATCCCAAGCTAGGCTTGTTCTTCCAAAATTGTCCACCAACTGGGTCCTGCAAATACAATTGAATACACCCTCCAAGGTTCTCAATTCAAATGCATTATGATGAGTAAATCAAATAAATATAAGAGACATCTAAGCATGTACATCCAAACCACCTCATCAAAATAAACAAGTTCTCAAAGACCCTATGCAATTTTCCAAGTTTAGGTATGGGAGGGTTGACAGAGTGACCTATTGGGTGAATCGTACCTCAAGTTTAGGGGGTTTTCCCAAGGGGAACTCTTTCTAATTCATGTGAATGAGGTTTCATGGATGGGGAGAATAATTTTTGGCATGGGGTTCATGACATACAAGGGGTTTTAGTGTCTCATTTATGGGTTCCTTTGTAGAGGGTGTGTTGCACCTTCGTTTTCAATGCAACCTTTTTCCAAGCCCATTTATTTCCTTTTATTCTTTTAGGATGTTTCCAAGTTAAATCCAAGGTGGGGATTCTACCTAAGCATGAAAAAAAGTGGCCACCTTGAACCTACCCTGGTCACATCATGCTTCCCAAAGTTGAAAACATGTGTGGGGCTTCTTCCTAAGAATTAAAAACAATTCCCACACATGCTCTACCTTGGTTGGAATTTAGTTATTAGTTGTTTTTCATGGGTCCCGTCAGTTTCTTATGAGAGACATTTCATTGTCCTCGAGATCCTTGGGCTACAAGACTTTGGGCCTTCAGCCCCTTTGTCCCATGAAATGAGGGGCAAACCCTTCTTGGGTCAGTACACACGAAAATACAAAAAGATAAGGAGATGATGGGATGAAGTGTGGAAAGTGACAAGTATGGTCCGGAATGGAACGCTGACTCATCAAGAGGACCTCTCAGTAGTATACCTATCCCTAAGGGTGACCCACTTACTAGGGCGCAATGTCAACCACCAAAGTGAAACAGGTAAAAGAACATAATGTCCAAGCAAATGTTACATAATCAAAAGCAATAATAGATGCAACAAATTCAAATGCCTCAAATATTGAAATGACACTCACCATAATACTTGGATCATACCTCATAGAAAAATACCCAATGTCTTCCGGAGGCCAGCTGATGTGGTGGATATGTTGTGATGAACCTGGAGTTGTGGTGGTGGGGTGGGTCTCCATCTATCCAAGTGAACACTGCTAGTCAAGTTGTCTCTCGGTGCTCCATGTCTGCAACCTGAGGGCCTCAAGACATCATCTCCTTAGTTATCCCTAAGATTTGGGGATAACATGGCCAAGTAAATATTCTTACAAAACATGCAAACATGGAACAAGAGCTTGTGAATTTCTACAAATATCTCATTTTCGAACCCTTGCTAGACAAAAGGATAGCCATCTAAAACATTACATGTCACATTCCCAAAATTGTCTTGCAAGAGCATAATGAGTCCCTTATGCGGCCAATTTCTTTGGAGGAAGTCAAACAAGAGGTCATGGAAATTCCTAAAGGAAAATCACTCGATCCTCTTGAAAATTTGAAAATTTTCTTCCAGGCCTTGATTCCCAAATAAGAGAAAGAAAAAGATCCAATTAAGTTCAGACCCATTTCCCTCTACAATGTGGTTTACAAAATCATCACAAAATTCATGGAAAATCACTTAAAAATGCTCCTCCCCTCCCTGATCTTCCCAGAGAAAATAGGATACATCAAGGGATGTCAAATCCTTGACGACATCATTCTCACTCATGAAATGATCCACCCACTCAAATCCAAAAAATCTCTTAGATTAATCATTAAACTTGATATGTCTAAATCCTTTGACAAGCTCAGTTGGACATACATCTAGCATGTCCTCGGTGTTAGAATGTTGTGTTCGTTTAACCATAGATGATATCACAATATTGTCACCCAACCATAGGCACGCAGCCACCCCGGAGAACTGTAACCTTTGATAGATAGAATGATTTTGGAAGCATCACTAGACCCAAAAGATAAACAAGAGAGAGAGAGAGAGTGCACATTTCTCCTAAGGTAGTGCACCAAGCAAAAACTCTCAAACCACAGACCAATACCAGTACCCAGTTGTATTCATTGCAATTGCACTCCTCCTCTAGACTTTCACACCACTTTCTTGAGTGTGAGTGTGTTACCAAATGATCTCAAGCGCTTTCTATTTATACTAATATGGTCAGGTGAACATGAGTGTCTTCAAGGCATGGATCCATTCAAACAATCTGGCTACATGATTTTCCTTGGTATGAGTGTGGGAGGACTATGTCGGTGACGATTCAGCATGAAGAGCTATATCAATGGGGGATAATGGTCGGAACCCCAAGCACATCTGAAAATGGTTATGTCCAAAAGAGCTATGAAGGGATCTGTTATAGATTCGATTGATTCAGTAGTGTGGAGGAACCCCCGTAGGTTAAGCAAGAATATATCTGTGCTCTTCTACAATCTTGTTGGTTTTCTTCTTCTATATAGAAATTTATTGGGCCGAGGTTATAGTGGTTGCAGTCTCCTTATGTTCACCTTCTGACCAGATCATGAAAAAGCTAAACTTTGTGGTATGAGAGATTACTTTGTGGCACTTTTTTGTCAGGACAATAGTTGGACCTACCTCTGGTACCCTGTAGAGTTGACCCCCCAGAGTAACAATGACACTATGGGGTCAACACTTGTCAATAGCATGGTGCTTCTACATATACGACTGGCCTAACAAAACATCACAAAATTACAATGGGTCAACATCACATAGTACCTCATTTTTTAAGGCCTTGATGTCATAATACAGATGGCATTGTTGGATGACAGGGAGATCTCATCCCTCGCCAAGCCACCCAATGTTGTATGGTTGCGGTTGTGGTGTTGTTGTAGAGTTGACCCCATTGCTTGGCAACCTCTTCTGAGATGAGTTTATTTTGGCTTCCTCTATCAACATTGAAATGCAGCAGGGTCCCCTTCACCCACATTTGTGAATGGAAGAGGTGTTCCCCCTGTTAGAGTTTAAGCTATTATTAGGTTTCTTTTCAATTCACTAGATAACCATAGCATATATAGGATCACTGAGAAATAAACAATCACAAGAGACACATCATTTATCCTAGGAAACCCTCATGGGGGAGAAAACCCAGCAAAAAATTCCATAATATAGATAGCCAATACAATGCCAAGAGATAAATCAAACAATACAAAAAGTCCTCTCCCAAGAATGTGCCTCTCTCTCTCTTCCTTCTTCTCCAACTGCAGCTCCAAACTTGCAATATGATGAACAAGTGAGTGAGTGAAAAAATGAGGCGTTGGCCTCTCTTATTTATACAATCTGGCAGGTGTTGAACTGAGGTGTCTTTTCATTGGCAAGGCCAACTTCTCAATTTGGGTGGTTATAACCACTTTAATATATTCTGGGGGACAACTTCTCATTTAGCATATTACAATTAGGGTTTGACCAATCCGCAAAAGGGGATTTGGTCATTTACAATACCTGACATGATCAATCCACAAAAGGGGATTGATCTAATGAATAATACATCAATAGAATACTCTTTGCAGTTACAATATTTCAACACTCCCCCTTAACAAGAAGGGTATTCTACAACAACATCAGGTGAGAGAGAGGACATCATCATCAACAACATCTTGGAACACTGACTGGAGTATCTATAAATCATCGGAAGTTTTTCTCATCATCAATACCATCATTCTCAACAGAGAGTTGGAATGGTATCATCATCTACATCAACATGGATTATTATAAAAACTAATACATCATCATCATAGCACGATGTTGTTCACATCATCACAGCACAAGGTTGGCACATCATCACAGCACGAGGCTGGCACATCATCACAGCACGAGGCTAGCACATCATCACAGCACGAGGCTGGCACATCATCACAGCACGAGGCTGGCACATAATCACAGCATGAGGCTAGAACATCATCACAACAATTAAGCTGGCACAACATCACAACAATTAAGCTGGCACATCATCACAGCAATTAAGCTGGCACATCATCACATAAATTAAGTTGGCACATCATCACAGCAATTAAGTTGGCACATCATCACAACAATTAAGCTAGCACATCATCATAGAAATTAAGCTAACACATCATCACAGCAATTAAGTTGGCACATCATCACAGCAATTAAGCTGGCACATCATCACAACAATTAAGTTGGAAACACAACACTACTCCCCCTTTCAAGGGAGGTCCTTTCAAACTATACCAAGATTATCTCGAAAGTGCTCAAACTTTACACAAGATAGAGTCTTGGTCAACACATCAGCAACCTATTCATCTGTGCTAACATATTGGAGCTTTATGGCTCCTCTCTGCACCATGTCACAGATGTAATGATATCGGATCTCTATGTGTTTTGACTTGTCATGAAATACAGGATTCTCTATCATCTTTATGCATCTTTGGTTATCACATAGGATCATGTTTTCTTCCATATCTAGGTCTAATAGACATGTCAACAACTTCCAAAGCCATATGGATTCATAACTGGCAGAACACCCAGCAATGTATTATGCTTCCGTTGTGCTGAGAGAAATGCTTGATTTCTTCCTACTCTGCTATGACATCATGGCTGACCCCATACTGAAATAACATCCTTAGATGATCTTCCTGTCAGAGAAACTTCCAGCCCAATCTAAATCAGTGTACCCACTCAGTTTGAATTCATGATCTCCATCATAACTGAGACCACAATCTATTGTACCCTTAAGGTACCTCATCACATGTTTTGCAGCAACTAGGTGAATATGTCTGGGTTCTACCAGAAACTGACTCAAGGTCTTCACAACAAAACAGATATATGGTCGGGTGTTCATCAGATACATCGGCGATCCAATGATCTGTCTATACAGCGTAGCATCAATCAATTCTGACAAAGTGTCGACCAGGAACTTCAACTTGGTTTCCATGGGTGTATTCATGGACTTGCACTCCAACATATCAAATCTCTTCAGGATTTCAACTGCATACTTCCCTTGGTTAAGGAAGATCCTCTCTGGACTCTGTCATACCTCAAGACCTAAGAAATAGTGCATTAAGCCACGATCTTTCATCTCAAATTCTGTAGTGAGCTTCTTCTTACATTCAGTGATGAGTTTTTCTTCTCCAGTCAAGAATAAGTCATCCACATACAGCAACAATATAACTGGATCATCATTCATAACCTTTAAGTAGAGGTTAGAATCAGCTTTACTCTTGGTAAAGCCTAAGCTCGTCAGAAAACTGTCAATCCTTCCATACCAAGCTCTAGGAGCTTGATTCAATCCATACAGAGCCTTCTTCAACTTACAGACATGAGTATTCCTATCTTCTTCTCTTCAACTTCAAATCCTTGATGTTGTTCTATATACACTTCTTCTTCAATGACACCATTTAGGAAAATTGTCTTTACATCCATCTGGTGTAACTTCCACTTCATCTTAGCTGCAAGGGATATGATGGTTCTGATCGAAGTGTATTTGGTTACAGGAGAAAATGTCTCTTCATATTCAATTCCTTCCTTTTGATAAAATCCATGAGCGACAAACCTTGCTTTGTACTTCTCAATACTTCCATCAGCAACATGTTTTATTTTGAAAATCCATTTGGAATATACCACATCCTTGCTCTTCGGTCTGGGAACTATTTCCCATACACCATTCCTTATGATGGATTGGTATTCTTTTTTCATGGCATATGCCCATTCTTTCTTCTGAATGGCTTCTTCAAATAAGGTAGGATCCTTCTCTAAGAGATCACACATCAAATCCATATAGCTGGAGAATGGCTTAGGTCTCTTCACTTGTCTTGTGGTTCCTTCGGGGACACCATACTTCTCTCCATCTTGAATAATTTTCCTTGCCCAATATGGCTTTGTCTTGTGGGAGATCGTCATCTAGGGAGGTTCATGAAATTCTACTATGTCATGATCTTCTAGAATTTCCTCATCGGGGCAAGCTATGACTTCCCTCACTGGTTCCGTAACTCTGGGAGCCACAGGTTCCTCTTCATATACTTCTTCAAGCTAGCATCTTCTTGATTTCTTGAGTGTTTCATCTTCATCAAAGGTCACATCCTTGTTGATCTCAATATGATGGTGACCTGGTATATAAAATCTGAAGGCCTTGGAGACCTCACAGTATCCAACAAATATTCCCTTATTTCCTGAAGGGTCCAGCTTGTTTCTCTTCTCTTTTGGAATATGTACAAATACCGGACAGCCAAATATTTTGAGATGGCTTAGTTCTAGCTTCTTTCTGGAGAACATCTCTTCTGGGGTCTTGAACCCAAGTGCACTATGGGACAATCGGTTTTGTACATATATTGTTGTTTTTGCTGCTTCTACCCATAAGCACATTGGAATATCTTGATCATGGATCATGGTCTTCACTGCTTCCATTATAGTTATGTTCTTTCTTTCTTCTACACCATTTTGTTGAGGATTGTAAGGAGTGGTGAGCTCCCTCTTAATCCCGACATCTTTGCAATAGTTTACAAAATATTTTGAGGTGTATTCTTCTCCATTATATGACCTAAGTATATTGATATTTCTTTCATAAAGATTCTCTATCAAGGCTTTGAATTCCTTGAATTTACTGAACACTTCATCTTTTTATTTCAAAAAATAAACCTAGGTTTTACGAGAATAGTCATCAATAAAAGATACATAGTATACATACCCATTGATGGAGGATGATGGCATTGGGCCACACAGATCTAAGTGAATGAGTTCTAAGACTCCTTATTTAATGTCTCTCTTCGGAAAGGGGTTCTTGATGTTCTTCCCTTGTGCACATCCATTACACACACCTTCATGGTCAACCTTAAGTTCAGGTAGACCTGTGACTACCTTACTTACATACAATAATGCCTTCTAGTTGATGTGGGATAATATTCTATACCAAAGTTCACATGGATTCTCAATGGTGTGGTTCATGGATGCTTCTGAGTGACCCTTTAGCTTATACAAGCCACCTTCTTCTTTTCCAATAAGGATTTATTCTTTCATGGTTTTTCCTTTGGCCCACATAAGAAATTCTCCATATATAAAGGAAACTCTGAAGCCTTTCTTTTCTAAAGTTGATATGGAGAGTAGGTTCTTTGTCAAACCTGGTACATAGAGTACATCCTTCATCTTCATTGGAGTCCATGAATTAAGCTTGTAGTTTGATTCTCCTACTCCATTGATAGGATATTTATAATCATCTTCAAGTGTAACTTTCTAAGAAAACTTCTTTTCTGAAAGGCAAGAGAGAATATCTCTTTGGCATGTCATGTGCTTGGAGGCACCACTATCAATGAGCCAAGTGTCCTCCCCAGGTGATACCAATCCTGAGAGGGATGATATTAAGACATAGTCTTCAATTCGTTCTTTTATCATCTTCATGGGTGGCTCTTCATATTCAACTGCATGGGAATGATGCCTCTTGTTTTTCCTCTTGTATTCTTCTCGTCTAGTTGGACAATGTCTTGCAATATTTCCCATCTTGTCACAATGATAGCATTGATAAGATGAGAACTCTCTTTCTTTTCTTTGTCCTTTCTTCTGGAATCTCTTTGGTTGAGATTCTTTATGTATGAATTTGTTTTGGGATTGAGACTCTTTATGAGTTTCTTTCTGGAAGTAAGACTTATTTCTTCCTCCTTTAGTGTGAGTGGCTAGGGATTGATCTTCATCTCTTGATAGTAAAGCTTCTCGGTTAGCTACTCTTGATTCTTCTTGAATACATTCTTCCCAAATACTGTCTAATTTTACTTTCTCCATTTTGGCACAAATAGTTTGGATGAATGCATCCCAAGGTCTTGTGAGACCATTAAGGGTCATCATTATGAGTTTGTCTTCATCTATAGTATCTCCAATTGCTTCTAGTTGTTCTTTGAATTATGATATTCTGGAGAAATATTCCTGGATCATTTCTCCTTTTTGCATCCTTGTATTCTTGAGTTGAGTTCTTAGATTCATCTTCTGATTTATGTTCTTTCCTTCATATAATCTAGTTAGGGCATAAAACATTTATTTTGGAGTCTTCTTTGAATATACTTGTGGAATCAAGTGATATTTGATAGAATCTGCAATGATTCTTTTAACCTTAATTGTGTCCTTTTGGTGCTTTGATTTATCTGCAGCATCGGCGGGTTCTGGTACCTCTTCTTTGACGAATCTTGATAATTCATTCTCTTCAAGAATGATTCCAATCCTATACTTCCAGGCACGGAATTTTTCCACACCTTCTAGCTTGTCAACAACCTTAGTGCTTGCAGACATCTTTTACCTGGAGCTAGGAAAATGACCAAAAAATCAAAATGCTCAAAATTGAATTATGAACTTACTAGTAGGTGCACTTGGCTGAGGTGAGTAGCCTAGTGTGGTTAGATTTCAAAAAATACAAAATTTACCCCTTCAAACTTGATCAACGGATTTCTGGACTGGTGCTTCTGGTTTTCTGGTACTTCTGGTTTTCTGGTACTTCTGGTACTCTGGTACTTCTGGTTTTTTGGTACCTGGTGAAAACTAGGGTTTCACTTTCCATGAGATCTAACCATTGAAAAGGTGCGTTGATGATGCCAAAGTGTTCCTTGAGGAAGGGCGCACTTTTCTAAATGGCTTTGGGGATGAAATTATTCTTCAATAAAAAGCCCTAATTTGCATGTACGACAACAGTGACGTTTTTCTTCTTGTTGTGAAAGATGTTCTCTTCAGCTTAGCTCTAATGCCATGTTAGAGTTTAAGCTATTATTAGGTTTCTTTTCAATTCACTAGATAATCATAGCATAAATAGGATCACTGAGAAATACACAATCACAAGAGACACATCATTTATCCTGGGAAACCCTCATTGGGGAGAAAACCTAGCAAAAAATTCCTTAATATAGATAGCCAATACAATGCCAAGAGATAAATCAAACAATACAGAAATTCCTCTCCCAAGAATGTGCCTCTCTCTCTCTTCCTTCTTCTCCAACTGCAGCTCCAAACTTGTGCTCTGATGAACAAGTGAGTGAGTGAACAAATGAGGCGTTGGCCTCTCTTATTTATACAATCTAGCAGGTGTTGAACTGAGGTGTCTTTTCACTGGCAAGGCCGACTTCTCAATATGGGTGGTTATAACCACTTTAATATATTCTGGGGGTCGACTTTTCATTTAGCATATTACAATTAGGGTTTGACCAATCTGCAAAAGGGGATTTGGTCATTTACAATAACCGACATGATCAATCCACAAAAGGGGATTGATCTAATGAATAATAAATTAATAGAATACTCTTTGCAGTTACAATATTTCAACACCCCCTCTTCAGGATCATATGGTTCTTATGGTTGGATTGTTGTGGTCGTGATGGTAGCAGTGGGTTCTACATCAATTATCTGTTTCCTTTTATTGTTTTCTAAATCAGATTCTATTTCAAGGTTCAGATATTTTTCTTTGAGCTCAACCACCAATGATTGTTTTGAATGAAATTCATTGGTGTTGTGCCAAGGGATTTTGTGGAAGTCACACCACTTCCTAGTGTCCTTCTTCGTCTTATCGTTACCCTTATTTTCCTATGGCTTGGGCTGGTTGTTTTGAGGTTGGTTGTTATGTGAGTTAGGGATATATTTACCATACTTTGAATGTTGTGGATTTGCAGACCCAAACTCCCACTCGTTATGGTACTTAAATTTCTGCTCGATTTTGACAACAAATTGATAAGAAGCTCCCAATGATGAGATGTCTAGAAACTCCATTTCAGTTTGGATGTACCTGTGTAGAGCCCTATGGTATTTTAGAACCAGATGTTGCTCAGAGTATTTGATACACAAATTGGTGTGCAAGGTATGGAAGGTATTTGTGTTGCACATATAGTGTCATTGATGTCAAAGATGTAATGTACATGGTGCATAAACAGTATGGTGCACAATATAGTACAACACATAGGTAGTGGAAGTGCATGAAAGGTAAATATAAATGCAGAGGAACATTGGAAGGTGCAAAGACAACCACAAGAATGTATGAAGTGAAATCAAAGAAAATAGAGTTGAATAACCCTTGTAGGCATCGATGAATAGTGACCCTCAGATCGAGATGAAGCTAGTGCGACGGAGTGGAATGCGACAAAATATGTGGAAATTGCACAAAGGAGGGGATTGTGATGAAATATGTGGGGTCACATTAAGTCAGTGTGGCGAATGGCACAATGGAATGCGACGAGATGAATGAAGAGACTGGGTGAGTGTACTACAAGGAAAGTGAGACAGGATCAAGGCTTGTGGTTTGAGCCTTGGGATCTTATTATTTTTGCACAGTAGGTTCTCTATAGACCAGAATGTGAGTTGTTGCATCATTCATGAGGACAGTCTCTGATAAGACTAAGTTCTATTGTTGGAGATGAATTGGAGCTCATTTGTAGGAACATTTGGTTCATTTGATTTAGTCAAAGAATGTTTAGCTATAACTGGATCTTGATCTGGAAAATATTTTTCCACAATATAAGTGTCATGCCTCCACATACTTTATTTAGACAGAAGTGTAACTAATAATACTTTCGTATGTTCAAGATATGTCCATAATGTAATTGATACACATCCACATACAGGAAGGGGAACTTAGGAAAAAAAAATATAAATAAGGATGTGCTTTGTTCGATTAAAAGTGTGGATGATAAAAGAAGAAAAATGACCTATAAATGTTCAACGAAAGGGAACTCGAGACATATCATATTGTTCTTGAATCGAAGAGAAAGATCCAGTTTTGTAAAAAATAATTAAAATGAAAACAGGGTGCAGCTAGGGTGATTTGAAGCTCACTGAGGATTGGTGTTTTCATTATCTACAACGAGTTGGTGCCTGAAAGGATTGGTGTCCTCATTCTCTGCAACAAGTTGGTTCTTGATAGGATTGGTGTCCTCATTGTCTGCGACAGGTTGGTTCCTGAGAGGATTGGTGTCCTCATTATATGCAATAGGTTGGTGCCTGAGAGGATTGGTGTCCATATATGTGGTAGGTGGGTGCCTGTCAAGATGAAAATTTGTAAATTATAATTTTGTTCTTGCAAAAGAACATAAATAAATATGTTTTGTGGTTTTCTCCCACATTGGGTTTCCNATATTGCTGATTAAATAACTTTAAATTGTTGAAAGGAAATAAAGTTGAAGAAATATAATGGAATATTGATTCACCTCCCCCCCTCTCAGTATTCTTGTAAGTTATAACAATTGGTATCATAGTGTAGGTTCCTTCAATAACAGCCTAACAGCTGGAAGGAAGATCACACGGAAAGTATGGCAAGTCAATATTCATTTTCTTCTTCAACTAAATACCTACTTGATGTCTCTTGATATGGAAGTCTGGATGATTGTGGTAGATGGTTATAAAATCCCAACTACTCTTCCAAATAATGAAGCTGGTAAGAAAGATTACTACAGCAATGCAAGAGCTATGAATTCCATCCAAGGAGGACTTGCATAAACAAAAAATTTCAAAGTAATGCAATTGGAATCTGTAAAGGAAATATGGGATAAATTGGTAAATCATTATGAAGGAGACAAGAAAGTAAAGTTGGCCAAACTTCAATCTTATAGAATGCAATTTGAAATCCTAAGAATGAGTGAAAATGAAAATATTGCAGGTTTCTTTCTCAGAGTTGATGAGACTATAAACATTATAAAAAGGCTAGGTGAGAATATTCAAGAAGATATAGTGGTTCAGAAGGTACTGAGATCTCTTCCCTCAAGACTTGATACAAGGGTTTCTGCTACAGAAGAGATGCATGAACTAGATAAACTGACTATGAACATGCTCCATGGAATTCTAACTTCTTATGAGATGAGGACTAGGAAAGAACAACCATATATAAAGGATGTAGTATTCAAGGCATCAGTCAAATATTCAACATCCCAAGATCATGATTCATCAAAACACTTCTCAGATGAAGAAGAAGTTAACTTTGTAAGCAAACTGAAGAGGGGCTCCAAAAAAACATAAATGTATGTTACCATTCAAATGCTTTCATTGTGGTAAAGTTGGTCATTTTGCATCTAAATGTACTTTCAAGTAAAACAACACCAATGAAAAAGAAAGAAAAGGCAAGGATAAACCTAGGGAGTTTCAAAAGAAAAACATTTTTTAAAATGAACATTTTTTAAAATGAACATTTTTTATTCAAAAGAGGATAGCAGCATCTTTTCAAACACCAAAGAAGAAGAACATGAGTGAAATATAATTCAAGATGAACAAATTCTCATGGCTTTGGAGCAACAAAAACCTTATAAAAAAAACAGACATAGAAGAATGTGAAGTTGTAGTAGACATGGAAGGAGAACTCATTAGTGCTCTGGAGGAAATTTCCCGACTCAATAAAAATAATAGAATAAGAAAAGAAAATTTACAGTTTATAAATAAAAAGACAATGAGATCAGAAAATATATGATCATCTTAAAAATCCTGCTAGAAGAGGCCACAAGAAGGGAATAAATATTGATGAATCAGATAAAACAAAAAGAGAAAATTTGCGACAAACTAGAAGCAAAAATAGTTGTTTTAAGAAAGGATGTAAAGAAACCCAAGACTCAAATGAAATTCATAAAAGGATCAAAAACTCTAGATAACATTCTTAGGAATCAGAGATCACCAAATGACAAGACAGGGCTAGGATATAAGGAAAGTCTAAAAATTTTCAAAGGTGAATCAAGCACCAACATGTCAACTAGTGAGAAACCTACAAGTTATACAAAAGCTCTCAAGGGTCAGCCTAACAAATCAAAAGATGATATGAAGAAGCAGTCATAGTTGGATCAACCCAACTATGCAAACAAATATGAAGCAAGGAAGCAACAGGTGCCTGAATCTTATCAAGCTCACAAACAAAGAATGATTCCTACAAGTAAATTTTTCATTCCAAGGAATCCAAATTTTTTCTATGGATATTGTTTCTCTTGTGACAACTTTGGACATAAGGCTATGAGTTGTAGGAATTTTAGACATAACAGAAATGTAGGAATGAGAATCCCTAAACCTCGAATGGTTGTGTATCAAAATTCCTTCTCCCCTCTACTAAATGACCTTGAATGCCACATATGCAATAATTTTGGACACAAGGAAAGTGAATGGAGAATCAATATGTTTCCTATCAAATAAGAAGATTTTACCAAGGTTTGTCGAAAGAAAAAAAAAAAAAAAAAAATTGTGGACTAGCTCTATATGCCAAAAATCAAGAAAATCAATGGTATATTGATAGTGGTTGCTCCAAGCACATGACAGGAGACAAGAGTATGTTTGAATTCCTAACTGAAGAAAAAGGTGGTAATGTTACTTTTGGAAACAATGCTCCATCTAGAATTAGAGGAAAATGAACTATTGTACTAGATGAGGATAAGAAGGGAAATACCAAAGAACAAAATGTGTTGTATGTAGATTGTCTAAAACATAACTTGTTAAGTGTAAGTTAAATGTTTGACCAAGGACACAATGTTCTCTTCCATTCAAAAGGTTTTAAAGTAATGGATGTGAATACAGGGAAGACTGTTGTAAAAGAAGTCAGAACTTCAAGGAATGTGTATGTTCTAGAAGAAGGAAAAGAAAAAGATTGCATTGGTAAAATTGATGAGAGTTGGCTTTAGCACAAAAGACTAGGTCATCTTAGTTTTAATCATCTTTTTAAGATAGGAAGAAAAGATGTTGTGAGAGATATGCCTAAAATTTCCAAACTTCAGAATATTGTATGTAAGTCATGTCAGTTTGGAAAGCAGTCAAGAGTTCAATTCAAGGTAAGAGAACACTCCACCACTCGACCTCTTGATATAATTCATATAGATCTATGTTGCCCTACTATTAAACAATCACCTTGAAGTGAAAGATATTTCATTTTTTTAATTGATGACTATACCATAATGACTTGGGTTGGATTGTTGAAGCATAAATTTGAGGTTTTTGAAAAAATTAAAATATTCAGAGCACAGGTAGAAAATGAAATGGATTTAAAAAGAAAGTGTCTAAGATCAGACAGAGGAGGAGAATTCACTTCTAATGAATTCAATAGTTACTTTGAAAATCATGGGATCAAGAGACAATTTTCTATTGCCAGAACCCCTTAGCAGAATGGAGTAGTAGAAAGGATGAACATAACAGTTCAAGAAATGGAATAGGCATGATTGATGAATCTGAAGTACCTAAAACATTTTGGGGAGAATTTGTTCACATTATTAATAAAGAGCACATAAGAGTAAACAGTGGTAAAACCCTTATCATCTATGGCATGGCAGACCAGCATAAATAGAGCACTTCAAAAATTTGGAAGCAAACGCTACATTAAAAGAAATGAAGATTACTTAGGTAAGTTTGAATCTAGAGTTGATGAAGGTATCATGTTAGGATACTCCTCCAGAAGTAAAGGATACAAGTGCTACAACAAAAGGCTCCATAAGATAATTGAGAGCATAGATATAAAGGTAGATGAGGGACCACTTCATTCAGTGAGACATCAACACCATAATGATCAATACGATGAACCAATCAACAATGTGTTACAAGATGATGGAATGGAAGAGCAAAAAGAACAAGATTATTCAAAAGGAGAGGAGAGGATGGAAACATCATAGCGAAAGACCCCATCAAGGTATGTTCAAAAACATCATCCAAAGAGCCAAATTCTTGGAAACAAGGAAGCAGGTGTACAAACTAGAAGAAAACTAATAGATACATCTTGTTCTACAAACTTTGCACCACTATCTATGAGTTAACCAAAAAAAATTATGCAAGCAAGTCACGATGAACATAGGGTCAAATCCATGAATTAATAACTAGACCAAATAGATAAAAATGAGACTTGGGATATTGTCCCAAGACCAAATGAGAAGATTGTAATTGGAACTAAATGGGTATACAGAAACAAGTTAAATGAATATGGACAGATAGTAAAAAACAAGGCCAAATTGGTATGCAAAGGGTATGCTCAAGTCGAAGGAGTGGACTTTGAAGAAACTTTTTCCCATGTTGCAAGAATTGAAGCTATCATGATGTTTTTGGCTTTTGCATGCTACATAAAATTCCAAGTCTACTAGATGGATGTAAAATCAACATTTTTGAATGGTGACCTTCATGAAGAAGTTTATGTGGAGTGACCAAAAGGTTTTTTGCTAACTAACAAAAAGGATTATGTATGTCGAGTAAAGAAAGACCTATATGGGCTAAAATAGGCTCCAAGAGCTTAGTATTACAGACTGGACAAGTATTTTCACTAGCAAGGTTTTAAAAAGGGAACAACTAAAAAAAACTTATACATCAAGGTTGAAGGTAATGACCTATTAATTATTGTAGTATATGTTGATAATATTATTTTTGGCAGTAACATTGAACTAATGAGTAAGAAGTTTGCAGTTGCAATGAAACAAGAGTTTTAGATGTCCATGTTAGGAGAACTCTCTTTCTTTCTTGGGCTATAGATTCATCAATCAGAAAGAGGAATTTTCATTTCTCAAAGTAAATATCTCAAGGAAATATTGAAGAATTTTGGCATGGAAAACTGTGCACCAATGAGCACTCTTATGACCATCAGTTGAAAAATTAGAAAGGATGATGATGCTCCAAAAATAGATCAAACCATGTACAGGTCTATGATAGAAAGATTACTCTATCTCAGAGCTTCAAGGCCTGACATCATACAAGCAGTTGGTTTGGTAGGCATATTTCAAGAAAATCCTAAGGAAACCCATGGTCTTGCAGTTAAAATAATATTTAGATACTTACAAGGCACTGTTGATTATGGCTTGTGGTATCCAAAATATACAAACCTCATTCTCAAAGCTTATATTGATTCATACTTAGTAGAAAGTATTGATGATAGAAAAAGCACTAGTGGAGGCGCATTTTTCCTTGGCAGATGTTTAGTTTCCTGGCTCAATAAGAAACAAACTTCCACTTATCTCTCTATAATTGAAGTCGAATATATAGCCACAACATCCTGTTGTAATCAAGTGGTGTGGATTAAACATAATCTTGAGGATATTCAAGTTCCCTATGATCAACCTGTCTCCATCACATGTAACAATACCAGTGATATTAATCTATCTAAAATCCTTGTTCAACACTCTAAGACTAAGCATATACCAATAAAATATTATTTTCTCAGAGAAGAATTTCAGGATCAGGTCGTCAAATTAGAGTATGCTTCTTCCAAAGAGTAGATTGCAAATATGTTTTCCAAGCCATTACCTAGAGAACCCTTTGAGTATCTCGGACAGAAGTTGGGAGTGATCTCGTATTCCCTTCTTCAATAAGAACATGGCTCACTACTTTTAAAAATGCCCCATTTGTTGCAATATCAAGGAGAAGTTTTATTTTGTGTATATGTACAAAATTGAAGTTTGTTATGGATCTCGGTGGTATTTTGTTTAAGGATGGTTCTATGCGCGTAAAGAGGCCTAGAGGAGAGAATGTTCCAATTCCTTCTTTTTCATTGTTGTCAAAGGGGGAGAATACAATAAAGGCTATTGATCTGGAAGTTGTGCACATTGAAAGGTGGAGAAACTTGTTTGATCTGGAAATTGTGCACATTGAAAAGGGGAGCAACTTGTTTGATCTAGAAATTGTGCACATTAAAAGGGGGAGCATCTTGCAGTTGCGCACATAGAAAGGGAATAGAATAGCATAAAGGCCATTTTTTTGGCAGTCACCTTTCATAATAGAGAAGAAGGCTCTTTTGCTTGCCATCAATGACAAAGAGGGAGTTTTTTGTGCATATGTTGTCATTGATGTCAAATATGTAATGTGCATGGCACAAAAACAATATGGTACACAAGACAATATGGCACTCATGTAGTGGAAGTGCGTGAAAGGTAAATAGAAATACAGAGGAAGGTTGGAAGGAGAAAATACAACCACAAGATTGTATGAAGTTAAATTGAAGAAAACAGAGTTGAATAACCCTTGCAGGCGTCGATGAAAAGTGACCCTCGGATCAAGACGAAGCCAGTGCAACGAAGTGGATTGCGATGGAATATGTGGAAGTTGCACAAAGGAGGGCACTGCGACGAAATATGTGGGGGGGGCTTAAGCCAGCGGGATGAATGCCATAGTGGAATGCGACGAGATGAACGAAGAGACTGGGTGACCGCAATGCAAGGAAAGTGCAACAGGATGAAGACTTGTGGCTTGAGCCTTGGGCTCTTACTCTATCTGTGTAGTAGGTGCTCTATAGACCAGAATGTGAGTTGTTGCATCATTCATGATAATATTCTCTGATAAGACTAAGTTATGTTTCTAGAGATGAAATGGAGCTCATTCATAGGAAGATTTGGTTCGTTTGATTTAGTCAAAGAATTTCTATCTCTAACTATATATTGATTTGGTCAAGATTTGTCCACAATATAACTGTCACGTGTCCACATACTTTATTTAGACAAAAGTGTAACTGAAAATACTTTGATCTGGTCAAGATATGTCCACAATGTAACTGATATGCATCCACATACATGAAGGGGAACTTAGGAAAAAATTATAGATAAGGATGCGCTATGTTCGATTAAAATCGTGGATGATAAAAGAAGAAAAAGGACCTATAACTATTCAACGAAACGAAACTGGAGACATGTCAGATTGTTCTTGAATTGAAGAGAAAGATCCAATTCTGTAAAAAAAATTAAACTAAATCCAAGGTGGAAAGGTGGAGCTAGGGTGAGTTGAATCTCACTGAGGATTGGTGTCCTCATTATCTATGACAAGTTGGGGCCTAAGAGGATTGGTGTCCTCATTATCTGCAGCATGGTTGGTGCCTGAGAGGATTGGTGTCCTCATTATCTGCGACAGGTTGGTGCCTGAGAGGATTGGTGTCCTTATTTACAACAGGTGGGTGCCTATCAAGCTGAAAAAATCTAAATTGTAAGTTGGTGCTTGCATAAGAACATAAAGAGAGGTGTTTTGTGGTTTTCTCCCACATTGGGTTTCCACATAAAAATCCTGGTGTTATGTGTTTCATGTGTTATATTTTTTTTTCTGCGTATATTGTTGATTAAATAACTTTAAATTGTTGAAAGGAAAGCAATTTGGTGAAATTTGATAGAATACTTATTCACCCCCTGTTGGACAAGCAGTTTTGGATATAACTTTGGGAAGAATCTAAGAGGAAGGAATTGCGCAGAAGGAAGGTTTCGCGTAGAATATCGAAAGGGCATAGAAGGACGTGAAGGATGGAGATAGCACAAAGATGAAATGATAAAGCAAGTGAGTGAGAAAAAGAAGCGCAAACGATGATAGTGTGACTTTCCATAAATAGAAGGACAATAGAAAAGTTGTATAAAGAACAAGAAGTAGAATATGGAAAATAGCCAGTTAGTTGAAGTTGGCTATGCCATGCATTGTAATGGGTTATTTTGGGATAGATAAGAATAGAACTTGAAACCCTAGATTTTGGGGTATAAATATGTAATGGGATTGGGATATAGAGAGAGAGATATAGATATATAGAGGGAGATATAGATATCTGTGTATGTAAGCGTGAGAGTGTGCACATGAAAGATAATTAAGGTTATGGAAGAATCATGAATGTAATAGTCAGAAAGAAGATGAATAAAGAAGGAGTTTAGAAAGGATATTGTGTCTTGTGTTGTTACTTGTCTTTCACCATTCATGAATGATGATGTACTTCACAAAATTAATTTATTCTATGACTTGGTTATGCTGGAATGTTCATGTATGGATGTGATAGTTTATTTAAATATCAAGAACATACATAAGTTAAGATCATGAAGAATGATTCATGCATCAGCCTGTCTTTCCCTTACTGCTGCAAAAACCTGGTTCTTCAACCCCAATAGATACCTCGAGTAAGACTTCATCTGCGCAAGCAGGTGATGCAAAAAGGTTTGGTATCTTGAGGGTTTTGTTGGTCATGGTCAACCTGAACCCTAGGTCTGATAACTTCTACACAGACAAAAATAAGAAAACAAATGGTTCTCTTGTCGAAACCGAGAATTTGAGACTAAGGGAATTTTTTGGAGGCCAACTAAGAAATAAATCATTGAATGGTTGGAACGAAAAGAATGAGATTTTATGCGACAAGAGAACATGAACCCTCAGATGAGTGATGAGAAATGGATGCAAAACTATGTGTTCACAGATCAACATGAAATTTTCTTTGGTGAAATCCCATAAATTCTAACCGAGTGGCTAGAAAAGTTAGTAGAGAAGACATGAAGGTTTAGTGTTGTAGCACCGAAGAATTGGACTCTGGAACTGGAAAGACAGTTAAATTTGGTAAGTAACCCAACTACTCAAGCAATTTATTTTTGGTTGGATAGTATACTAGGCGGTTATGTTAAAGAATTTTTTGTAGATTGCATTCAGTCATATAGTGTTGTAGAAAGGAAATTTTCAAAGGCCCGCGTGGGAGGTTCTTGAAATCATTGAATACGTGGATAAAGATGCTACTATGTGAAAACATGTTATGGTAATGAAGTCCGACAACTAAACGGGCTTTGCGCACATAGGGGAGTTGGAGGATAACACAAGGATCAACTGAGTAAAGGGAGGAAGCCATGAAAGAGGAAGGAAGGGATTGAGGATGCAAGAAGGTAGTACACTAGAGGAAGACTATGAATCTGGAGAGTTGCACGGAGGAAGAAGGTATAAAAGGAAAAATATTGGGGTTGGGAGAAAAGAACCGCACAGTGAGCCAGAAGTATGGGAACCTTGCACACAAGTCTGAATTATAGAAACACCATATATAGGAGGAGAATAAGAGGGGTTCCATTCCATTCTAGTAATAGAAGAGCCAGTAAGTCCTACTCAAACAAAATCCTTCATTGAATCCATGACCCCAAGTGCGTCACCACAATCAAAAATAGCATTTGAATACTTATCGAAAGCCATCGTAGTTAGCCAAGGAGGATAGAACAATACCGGTCGAAATAGTGGGAGTAGTGCACAGAATCAAAATCAGAGTGTACCAACATCAGCAAGAGGAGGGAATACACAGACCAACATGATGGGGATAGATAATACTCTTAGACTTCATGAATTCAAGGGAGTGGGGTCATAGGACCCAAAACAACACTTGTTTGACAGCAAGACAGTTTGGGACGCTAAAAACATACAGAACGAAGAAGTGAAGATTGTGCAGTTAGCGACAACATTTAGGGGTCGTGTGCTAGTATGGTATATGAAGTTACACTGTATTACACCTACCAGAAAGTCTAGGACTTTGGAAGAAATAAATCAAGTGTTATTAAAGGAGTTCAAAAAGACGAATTCAGAATCGTAGCATATTACTGAACTGAAAGAGATCAATCAGGTGCAAATAGATTCAGTATGGTATTACGATCAGTGCTTTAAGGATGTAATGGGGAGACTGAATTTCTAGATTCCAGATCAGTAGCATCAAGAGTGGTTCATTGCAGGATTACTACCCTGCATTCGTAGACCACTAATCAACAGAAGGTTGCGTCACATCCCAAGGCACTGGAAATCGCAATGAAATTAGAGTTGTCGTCGACAAGAGATAGTGGGAGAATGGTGCAATTTCAGACATAGTTAGCCGCATAAAAAATTCAAGTGGATGATCTTACCAAATGAAGGGAAAAATGAGAACAAATTTGGTGTACCAAGTGCAAGACGGAGGGCCACCACAAGGATGAATACTTATCTTTCACACAGTACTTGTAAGTAGGAGCATCGAATCCACTACCCAGGGGAGGATACTACAGGATCTATAAGAAATGGGGACATCATCCCACTGAGTCTCCATTACTCTAGAAATACCAGAGTACTCTGAAGAACTTGTTTTGCAATTTTTGCAAATCAGTAGGACATGAAGAAAATGATTGTCGTGTGTTCAACCTACTAAGGGAGTGCACATTGGATATATACCGGATTGAGGAAGATAATACTGACATGGATGGGAGTGGTTCACAGTATAACAATCAGAGAGGTTTCAATCAGGGGAACATAGAAAATTTTGGCAGGCTACGGTAGAGGGAATTTTGGTCGCAGAAGATGAGGATCGATTATCTGTTATAACTGTAATCAACTAGGACACTTGGCCCGAGATTTCCATAACCCATTAACTACGTTTAGATATTGCAGAGCACTGGATCATGAAATGGAGGACTATCCCTAACTAGTTGAAAAATGGCAGGCTAGAGGAAACCCAAATCAGAATCCGCATCAGAATCAAAATGTGCAAATGATATCAATTGAAAAACACAGTGAAGGACAAAAAATCGCAATCGTTACATGTGGAGGATCTTGCATAGGCATTGATATAGAAACTCAAAGAAATCAAAAAGAGCAGTGGGTAAGGAAGTCAGTGGGGCCTGTGCCAGCATTCAACCCACAACAGGAAAAAGAGACATAGCAGAGCACACGAAAGGAAATACTTGAACCACATGGGGAAGCATCCACATCATTACTACCTTATCTAGAAGACCCAACGGTACCTAAAAAGTCAAGTGCGCAAGTAAGTGCACTAACTGAATTCTTAAAAAGATGTGTAGAATTGATGAGAGATTGAATTGCATTTAGTATATTATACGAAATGATTGATCATTGTGCAAAAGCAAGGGACACCCCTGTCACACAGCAAATGGTAAACCAAGTACTGCGCAGGAAGAGAACAAATGGGGAATTCAAGTTTAATGCGTAGATTGGGGAATATGATGTGGATAATGTTATCCTAGAATTAGGATCATATGTCAATGTACTATCTAAGAAGCCATGGGAGATGATGGGTGAACCTGAATTAATATGGTCCCATGTCCAGTTAAGGCTTGTGAATCAACATAAGATAGTCTTGATAGGGAGACTAACGGGGGTACCTGTAGAAATCGATGGGTTGCGCAGCATGGCCTATTTTGAAGTAATTGAGATTGTAGAAAATAGTCAACCATATCCAACTTTAATGGGACTAGAATGGGCGGTTGATAACCGGGAAATTATTAACTTGAAAAGAAGGAAGATGATCTTTGAGGTCGAGGATCTAAAGGTTATTTCACCCTTGGACCCATTAGAAGGGAAGAGATATACAAAGTCAGTAAGAGAGAACAACATGGACAATTTATATAATTTGATTGCGCACATGGAGGATTATGTCAACCGACAACAGATGGTGCGCTCAGTTAGAGAAGTTGTAGTTCGTGAGCATCAGATTCAGAGGTTGGTCTAGAGAATTGGAAGTAGAGGATGCATGAAGTATCAACTAAAAGATGTGCACATATAAATTGATCTTTGTGTTGGATTGGCACAGAAATATATGACCCACCTAGGTATGATGGCCTAACTGATATTAATGTTTTTATAAAATCATTTGACTTATAGGTAGTTGAACAATAGAGGTTGTTATCACTATATGTCATCTTAAAAGCAACTCCATCTAGATGGTGGGCCGCACACAGAAAGAGTATTAAGGACTGGGCATAGTGTAGTAGAATCATGTAGATACGCTTTGGACCTAAAGAAGAAGTAAGTGTGTAGAAATACACAAGAGAAAGTGACTCGACGGATCATGTGGAAAAATGTAGGGTTGTATGGCGATCAATATTGGAAACCGAATGGTTGCACCAATTCATACACATGTTGGATACAATCCCAAGGAACTGGTATTTAGAATTGGAGAAGCACAGAGAGATAGCAACATGGGAAGGATTGGTCTAGAGATTCAAAGTCACATTCACATTTCAACATGAATCTCCTTCCATATAGGAATCCTTATAGGCCATCCGAGCAAAGATCTTCTCGAAGGTAGAATCGGTGGAAGAAGAACCCCTAGGCAGTGTGCACACAGCCAAATTAACAGTCCAAAAACCATTGGAATGATATAATGGCACGGAGGGGGAATACAATGAAGGGGACCCCAGGAATGTCCAGGTACCAGAGACAGAAGGAACACACGTACTAGTAGGCCAAAGATGGTATCTATCACATACACACAACCAATAAAAACAAAGCAAGTCAACATTGGGACAACGAAGAACCCTAAGTTTGTGCACATAGGAGACTATTGGAACGATGAGACAATTGAGAAGGTGGCAAACTTATTATGAGAATTTCAGGACTTATTTCCCACTACATTTTCAGAGATGAAGGGGATATCAAGCAACTTAGGGGAGATGAAGATTCCACTAAATCCTGGAGCTAAGAAAATACGACAAAGACCATACATGTTGAAATCAAGGTATAAGGCGAAGGTTAAGAATGAACTAGACAGAATGCTCGATGCTGGCATCATTGAATCAGTCAAAGAATCTGAATCTGAATCAGGACAAGAACATTGGAGTATTAGGATCGGCGTCGACTTAAGGAAGCTTAATGATGCATGCTTACATGACCCGTTCCCAACACCATTCACTCATGAAGTACTGGAGAACGTACGAGGTCAAGAAGCATATTCATTTACTAATGGATTCTATGGGTACCATCAGATAAAAATCACATAGGAGGAAAGACATAAAACAACATTTGCGACAGAATGGGGCAGTTATCAATACACGGTGATGCCATTTGGATTAAAGAATGCCCCTGCAGTGTTTTCTAGAGTGGTTGTGGCCGCATTCAAAGAGTTTATCCATAAATTTTTGGAAGTGTACTTAGACAATTGGAAGGTATTCAGTCTACTACAGGATCATATTGAAGTTATTCTGCTCATGTTAGATCAATGCAGACAGTGTCATATTTCGTTGAACTTAAAGAAATGCATCTTTCTGGCACCATTTGGAATTCTACTAGGACATATCGTATGCAAGCAAGGCTTGTTGGTTGACCCAACCAAGATTGTCGTTATTCTATAATTAGCATCGTCAACCTCAGTCAGAAATCTAAGAGCAACTTTGGGCCATACAAGTTATTACAGGAAGTTTATTCAAGGCTATGCGTGTAGATTACAACACCCATGGAAAAGTTGTTGAAGAAAAAATTCGAGTTCCAATGGAATGAGGATTTCCAGAAGGGGTTGGATACACTGAAGCAGAGATTGGTCATTGCACCCATTTTAGTATTCCCAGATTGGAACAAAGAGTTTCATGTCCATGTTGATGCATCATCCATTGTGTTGGACGCAATATTGTCACAACCAAGCGAAGGTGCAATTGATCATCTGATTTCATTCGCGAGTAGGAAACTGTCTATATCTGAGAAAAATTATAAAACTACTGAATGGAAAGGCATGGCCAATGTCTATGCACTCCATAATGTCGAACACTACCTACTTGGGTATCACTTCAAGATGTACACAGACCATTCTACATTAAAATACTTAGTCAATAAGCTTGTCTTAGGAGGCAAAATATGCAGATGGTTGTTACTGTTTTAGGAATATGTTTTTGAGGTCATTGTAAAACACAAGAAACTGAATGTTGGACCATATCTTGTCTTACAGATATTGACAGGAGAGGATGCAGGTAATTTAGATGATAATTTCCTAGATGCACATTTATTCACAGTCAGGATGGCGGATGATTATTTCACAGACATTGTGGAGTTTCTACATACAGGTGTGGCTCCCTCCAACATGAAGGTGGCATAGAAGAAACAATTGGTAGTCAATGCAATAGACTACCAACTAATTGTAGGGAACTTTTATAGGTTAGGGGAAGATGGAATCTTGAGGCGTTGCATACTAGAACACGAAAGAACAACCATTTTAGAGGACACACAGGGTGGGATTGTTGGAGGACATTACAGAGGGAAATCAATGGCACAAAAGATTTTATGTGCAGGGATTTGGTGGCCTACACTATTCAAGGACACGAAGGAGTATTTTCATTCTTGCGATGTATGCCAAAGAGTGGGTAAACCATCTCGACGCGATGAAATTCCCTTAAATCCACAAGTTACATTGCAAGCATTCGATAAGTGGGCTATTGATTTTGTGGGTCCCATCAACCCACAAGAAATGAGATCAAGAGCAAGGTACATCATCATTGCGACCGAGTATTTAACCAGGTGGGAAGAAGCAACACATGTTACTGATTGCACTGCAGATACTACTGCGCAGTTTCTATTTGAGAATGTAGTCACTAGGTTTGGATGTCCACACATATTACTTAGCGACCAAGGTACGCACTTTATTAACCAAACCATTGCTACATTAACTAAGGAATTGCATATTCATCATCATAAAATTACACCATATCACCCTCAGGCTAATGGAATAGTAGAAGCTTTCAATAAAATTGTGGAGAATGCTTTGACCAAGATCCGCAATGTTGGAAGAGAGGATTGGAACTTACGCATCCTTGCGATACTATGGGCATACAAAACTACAAGTAAGAAGATGACAGGGCAGACACCATTCCTGGTCTATGGACAGGAAGCATTAATTCCAATGGAGTCCATTGTACCTAGTCTGTGCATTACAACCATCACTAAGATTTCAGATGCAGGTGCAAGAGAGGAGATATTGGCGCAGTTAGTCCAGCTTGAGGAGGATAGGTTTTTGTTCGGATTCCATCAACAGGTGCAGAAATCCAGAGAGAAGGCATGGCATGATAGACATATTAATACCAAGAAATTCCAAGTCAACGGCTTGGTACTGCTCTATGGCAGTAAGTATCTACAACACCCAGGGAAGTTTCACATGCATTGGTTAGGGTTGTATGTGATTCGGCAGATAACAGAGACAGGTGTTGTGCGGTTGGGAACCTTGGATAGACAGATCTTGGATGGAATGGTGAATGGAAGTCAGCTGAAGCTCTATAGAGACAGTCAATATTTTGCGCAGTGACCTGTGCAGCGCAGAAACCCTTGTATTATAGTAGATGTACCATAGTAGCATGAAAAACAAGAAAACCCACATAAAAGTAGAAAAAGGGAAAAACCATAAAACGTTAGTGATAGGAGAAAAGAAGAGAGTAAGCATAATCCCAAGGTATCAGAACTTGCACAGTTGAACTAATCATCTTACACGAAGTGAACACTGCATCAAGTTCAACGAGAAGATAGGGACAGGCTCACCTACGACGAGCAACACATTATTGCGCATGGCGGTATGAAAAGACCATTACATAAAGTCAGGCATGAAAAAGACAGATGGATGGTCAGTTTGACCGGTCATTATAATGTCATATAAGAATTTACTCAAACAAGTCGTCAAAAATCCCAGTCGATCGACGGTATGCGGGAGAACTCACCTGAAGGATTTGGTAAATAAGATGCAATAATAACACAACTCATCAACTCTGGTGGTGAAGGGGATGAGTTAGTTAAAACAGGATGGGACAGATACATTCGACACGAAACCAAAACAACATAAGAAGATCGTAAGTGGAACTCAATTTTTGCATATCACTTTGAACAAATAGGAGAGACCCAACAAGAATAGAGCCGAGCTTCAAGTCGTTGAGCAGGAATTTTAGACTAATGGGGATAGATCCGCCAGGAATACCACCACCCTCCCTAGGGATAAGTAGGGAAGTAAATATGGTGAACAAACCTACCAACCCAAATTTTATGGACCAAGACATTAACAAAGCACAGCCAGTGTCAGAGTTGGTTGGGGACCCATACTCAGGTGTTGAGCACATACCAAAAGAAGGGACTCACAATGTTTCCTGTGTAAAATTACACGACGACCAGACTAGAGTCAATATCCGCTTCGAGGATTATGAATGCTTCATGATTGTAAAAGAGAAAGAAATGGATTAGGATTCCACTAAAAGCAAGGTTTCCCAGAAATTGACCTCGTATATGACGCCCCAACTAAACCAAAAGATGTGGCCAAAATATGCAGGTGGAAAGGAGGAGGTTGTCGGTCTCAAGCAAATTACTGACAGAAAATATGCTTAAAGGAAGAGGAGGCTTACCACCTATTGTGCCTCCGAGAAGCAATGTTGGCCCCCTTGGCAACACGCCTCCTGATGTAGTCATCCGGATTGAAGCTACCATCAGGGGGGAAGAGGCCTTCAAGAGGGAAAAGGAGGACCCTCTGAGGCGTATTGCGATGAAACATAAAGAAACCAAAGGAACAAGACCGGATAAGCAGTCAGAAACACGGTACAGTAAAAAAAACCATCATTGTCACAAAGGTGGAAATAGTTAAGGCTACGGCGCAACAGTTCATTGCAGCATGGAAGAACAGGAACAGGCCTGAGTGGCTCGGGACGAGCCATAGGTGAGTGTTGGGGGCCTATTGGATAGGCAGTTTTGGATACAATTTTTGGAAGAATCTAAGTATGAAGGAATCGCATAGAAGGAAGGATTCACACAGAAGATCGAAAGGACGCGAAGGATGGAGATAGCACAAATATGAAAGATTAAATAAAGAGAGCGAGAAAAGGAAGTGAAAACGATAATAGTGCGACTTTCCAGAAATAGAAGGACAACAAAAAATCTATATAAAGAACAAGAAGTAGAAGGAAAATAGCCAATTAACTGAAGTTGGCTATGCCATGCATTGTAATGGGTTATTTTGGGATTAGATAAGAATATAACTTGAAACCCTAGATTTTGGGGTATAAATATGTAATGAGATTGGGATATAGAGAGAGAGATATATAGATATAGAGAGAGGGAGATATAGAGATCTATGTATGTAAGTGTGAGAGTGTGTGCATGAAATAGAATTAAGGTTATGGAAGAATCATGAATGTAATAGTCAGAAAGAATATGAATAAAGAAGGAGTTTAGAAAGGATATTATGTCTTGTGTTCTTACTTGTCTTTATGCATTCATGAATGATGATATACTTCACAGAATGAATTTAGTCTATGAATTGGTTATGTTGGAATGTTCATGTATGGTTCTGATAGTTTAGGTAAATATCAAGAAAATACATAGGTTAAGATCAGGAAGAATGATTCATGCATCAGCCTCCCTTTCCCTTACTGCTACGGAAACCTGTTTCTTGCAGCCCCAAAAGATACCTCAGAAGAGACTTCATCTGCGCAAGCAGGTGATGCTGAAAGGGCTAGTTTATTGAGGGTTTTGTTGGTCACGGTCAACCCGAACCCTGGGTCTGATAACCCCTACACAGACAAGAAGCATCCAACACCCCCCTCTCAGTATTCATGTAAGTAATAACAATTTGTGAACTTTGGCATGGTTTGGTTCCTCTATTGACACAATGTGGTCCATCACATGTACTAGTTGTCAGAGTTTCCAATAGAGTAATATTATTCCTTGATGGCATCCACAAAAAAATCCCAAGTGGGTTCGGCCTCAAACATTCTAGACTCCTCTGTGGAAATTTTCTCACAGTAAGTTTCCCACCAATATTTTAACATGGGGGAAAACCTTGAGGGGTGCAAAGGTGATATTTTCTCTATCGAAAAAACTATGGATAGAGAAATAAACTTCTAGCATATTTAACCACTTTTCCAAAGCATTCACATCTATCTGACCTTCAAACAAAGGAATATCAAAATAAACTTGTACCTTGAAAGGGGCGGCGCTTCCAAATTGGTTGCTTGATGAAGACGTGTTTGCTGCTATCAGCAGTTGTCAAAGAATTTGGGAAAAATTCTCCATCATTTTGTCCCTTTGTCGCGTGAGGGATTCCTCAAGAAACATATTGATAGTATCTCCTACCCCCTCATCTCTCTTTTCTTCTACCATAGGAGGTTGTTTGGGCTAGTTTTCCTCGAGAGAAACTAGCTCGAGACCCAACTCTCTATACCCTGACATCGTTAGGGACATGCACTAAGAAACAACAAGGAACAACCTGCCCTGATCCCACTGATCCAGATTATTTTGAGAACGAAATGAAGACATGAATATAATAAGGAAATACACAAAGATATTGCAAGAAACACAAATATATAGTAATACACAATTTCTATTAATGAAAGAAGTGTACAAAAATTGTAAAAATACAGAGTGAATCAACTCGCTAGAATGGTGGCAACTTATCTCTTAGAAGAGATGTGACGGCTATGCTCATTCGAAAGAAGATGGTGTGTGTACAATGAGGCTCCAAAGGCCTTTTAAACATAAATCATAAATGAAAAAACCCTGAACATCCAAAACCCTAACCCCGAAAGATGAAACGCCAAAAGGTTTGTGGGCCCTAATGGGGGTAGTTGATACGTCAACTTCCCAAGGGCATAAATTTTTCATATGATATCTATTTGGGGTACATGAGAGCTCATTGGAAAGGTCTAACCGATAAGTACACACTTTTATCGGGCCCGGGCCAAAGTTTGTCTCTATCGCTTAGGCCCCCAATTGTCAAAAAAACGTCATTTAGGGCCTCAAAACGACCCCGGAGTTTAGGACCTAAAAAACTGTAGAAAAACTACCAAGGTGGAAAACTGTATTTTGAGCCAGTGGAATAGGTGGGTGGCCATCGATATGCACCTAGATCATCCACCTTCACCCTTTCTCATGGCATCCGAAAAGGAGACCTTATTTCTCGTTTCCTTTTTATCTTAATAGTTGAGGGTCTAGGAAGAGCCCTCAAAGAAACTGTAGCAAGTAACAAAATCAAGGGACTCAAATTCCTAGGGTATCACCTTCATGTATCTCATAAATAATTTTTTTATGACACTATTTTCATGCGTGTTCCTACTATTCGAGAAGCCAAATCCATCAAGAAGGTTCTCTCTAACTTCATGAACACCTCGGGTACTTCCATCAATCAAGAAAAATCTCAATCATTTTTCTTTAACAATTCTCTCAAAATCCAGGTCTATATTTCCAGGATTCTTGGTTTCTAGTGGAGCTCCCTTCCATCCAAATACTCAGTTACATCCCTTGTTGCAAATTCCATCCGCAACTCCTCTTGGGAGGATCTCCTCTCCAGAATGGACTGCAAACTTGTCAATTGGTCATTCAACTCACCCAACACCCCACGACGCCTCGTCTTACTCAAGTCAGCTCTGCAAGCAATGATTATTTATCTCTTCTTTGCTCTTGTAGCTCCAAAATTCATTCTGAAAGTTGTACGCAACCTTCAAAGAACATTCTTGTGGGGAGGGCCTCGCAAAAAAATAAAGTGAGCTCTTGTAGCCTGGGATAAACTCTATCAAACCAAACTCTCGAGAGGCCTAGGACTCATAGATCCTAAAGTTCTTAGTACAATTCTTGGAGCCAAGGCTTGGTGGAGATGGATCAAAATCAAGGGTAATATTTGAAGTTGAATCTGGCATAAGAAATATTTCCCCAACACTGAACCTCGGGATCTCATTCACCTAGAAGGCAATATTTTAGGGTCCTTGATCTGGAAATTTTCTTGGAATAAAAAACATCTTATTCATCAACACTACTTTTGGGAGGTCGGGGATGGGTTTCACTCCCTGTTCTGGGACAATGCCTAGCAACAACACCCTTCTTTTCGAGCTTGAGAAGATTTCCAATCACTAAGATTCAACGTGATCAACCGAGGAAAAAAAATGGCTTCAACAGTATTTCCTTCCTCCAAAATCAGAAGATGAATGGAGATCATGGATTCCCAAAGATCAACGACACCCTCTCTCGCCAGATCTCAACTAGGATAGATTTTGGAAGGAACTATCAAACAGGGAAATCAAGATCCAAGATGGGTAGGATAATCTTTGTTGGGGGTATCATCCAGTAGGATGTTTCAACCTCCAGGAAACTTATCACTTAGCAGCGGTCCATCGGGATCAACCTCCTCATAACCTTTGGATCAAAATCTGGCAGCAAAACTTATGGCCAAAAGTATCCTTCCTCCTTTATATGTTGTCCCATGGAAAAATCCTAACCTAGAATAATATGTCTCGGTGTGGATTTCTTGGCCCAACCTTCTGTCCCCTTTTCTTCTAGGAAAGAGAATCCATGGAGCACCTTCTAAACGTATTCTCCCTATCTTCTACCTTATGGGATCAAGGATCCATAACCTTCTAGACCTTGGATCGTAATAAGAGCAGCTTATTTGAAAAAATTAAAAATTGGAGGACAACTTCCTTCGCCAACCCTATGCTCAATCAAGCTTGGGAGCTCCTCCCTAGGATTTTTCTATGGGAAATATGGAAGGAGCAGAACCACAAGATCTTCCAAAATTTGCATATGGGAACTGATTCATTATGGGGGGAAATTGAATGTATCATTTATGAAACGACTCTCAGCACCCTGTGGATAGATTAGGATTGGCAGTATTCTACCCAAGAGGAAATCATCCTCAATAAAATTGATCTAAATCACCCCCCTTATTCCTTCTATTCTCAAATTTTAGCTCCTCTTGTCAACTCTTTGGCCTTGTGGGATCTACCCCCCCTCCCCGCATTGGCTTCCTCAAACTCAACTTCGATGAAGATTCCAAAGGAAACCCTAGGCCTACCGGCCTAGGAGGTGTATTTCACAATGACATGGGGAAGCTCCTCTGGCTCTATGCAAATTATATTGGTTTTGATAGCAAAAACACTGTAGAGTTGTAGGCCCTTAAAAGAGGTCTTAACATTGCTATTCGTGAGGGATTTCATAAACTTGTAGTATAAGGGGACCTCCAAAACATCATATGCATGCTAAACAAGGCTCTCCCATCAGTAAGGTCTCCCTCGGCTAGAAACTAGAAGGAATTATAGAACACTTTCAATCTCCCCTCTCCAAGATTGAAGTAATAATACCTTCCCATGTCAAGCACTCAGCCAACAAAGTTGTTCATAGACTGGCCAATGAAGGAATCCTTCGAGAAAAATAGTCATTGGACTCTATATGGGATCCCTCTACTTGATCAACCCTCCATGAAGAATGTTCAACTCTAGCTCGAGCTAATCTTACTCCCATAGATCATATGATAGGGACATGAAACTACATGGGAGTTTCACTTTGAATATTATGCACACATTTCCTACCCACAACCCTCCCTGAAACACCTAGCGCTCCACCCTCATAAAATTTCAAGCATGCCTTCACCATTGATCATTGACCTTTGTTCATGAGCATACTCCCCTCGATGTTTATTTCCCCTATCCTTCCCTAGATTTTCTAGTTCTAGACAAATTCATCGCCAATTATGGAAATGAACAATGTTATCATTGAATTTTTATGGATCTAGCATGTCTTCATTCTCTCCTAGATTTTTAATTGACCTCCGGTCGAATCCACGATCTTGTACTTCTCTATCTCTTGACTCTTTGATGGCTCCCTTTGTTCTCCCTGTTATTTTCTAGTTCTCCCTTCATACCCATTTTCCTTTCTGGTATGTCATCATGGAAAGAGGGGGCTCTCATCATCGCTCATATGGTAGGCGAGGAAGGTCTACAATCTTCATAGCACAATTGGAAGCCAAGGACTCAACAACAAATTACTAGGCTCACACACCCCCCGAAATACAAGAGGAGCTCGACTTGGTTGAGGCATATGTAATTGTTTTAAGGCATTTCATTGAGGATGAGGTCATCAACAAGGATATATGTTCCTAGATCACAAACCCAGGGTCCTCTCATGTCAGAGAATCCAAACACTACAAGACGATAGACTTATATTGGCACATGAAAACACTCACGAGAAATGTGTTGGTTGAATGCAATGAGGCTCATCAAGAGATTCTTCTTCAACTCGGCGTTGTGCAGCTTAAAATCAAACTCATGGACTATAAATCAATTTTCTCACTGAGAAGGTTGTAGGCATGGACTTCACCAAGTTCGCCTTTCCTCAACCCCAGGTTCCCATTGTTGATGATCATGCTCCACTGGTTTAACTTTGCTTTTGTTAACTATTGGTTTTTTTTACTTTCTAGTTTCAAAGGCAATGAGGCTTTAGCCCCTCCTCATCCTAGCTATCAGTATGTTAACCATACTCTTCTCAGGATTTACTATCATGCCCTTGGGTTTTGGCATTCTATGATATGTGGTTTAAGGTTTTACCCACTCCTCAATACCATATGGACAGACAAGATGTTTTTTTGTTGTTGGTCTGGCTTCCTAAGTGGTAGACCAACAACATAGATATTGTACAGTTTCTCTTTCAAGTTGATATAAAATAGTGGGGATAGATTTTTTTTAAAATATTGAATATTTAATAGAAAAACATATAATATTTATCTTTTTAACACCTAAAAAAATATATAATTACAAAGGCTTATTTTGATGAGATGGTACCCTCCTCCCTTGTGAGGCCTTAGTTGGGTATTAATATCACCATCCTGTTAGAAAAACAGGACCGCGGGGCAATAAAATAAAACAAATGCGGAAACAAAACACAGAAGATACACAATACAAGAGAGACACAGATTTACGTGGTTCACCCAGTATGGGCTACGTCCACCAGAGAAATTGCCAGGTCCTTTCTTTATTATTATCCAGCAAAATGAAGGGATACAACCTACAGCAAAACCCATTGTAACTTCCTCTTCTTTCTCTCACAGACTCCTCTCTCAGAATACAATACTCACCAACATACATAGCCGCAATACATTTCCCTCATAAAAGAGGGTTGCCTTCTAGGGAAAAAAACCCTAACATAATCTCTATCGTTAGATCTGCGACCTTATAATGAATGGTCCAGATTTACAATGAAATTACAATATACTTTTACAAGGCAATTTTTGCTTCGGGGGCTTCGCCCCCGAACCCCCACGGACCCCATAGAGGGGGTACTCCGCCTCTGCACTCCCGCGCGTGGAAGAGTGTACATACTTCTGGGGTGTAAATACTTCATGGGGTATAAACACGGCTGAAAGTAAAAGACCTCTAAATCAGGAAGATAATCAGGCTCCACAACCAACAATCTCCCACTTGGAGACTGATCTCAACAACTCCACCACTGTTGTATATGTTGGACTCTGAACCTTCTTGGACCTGGAAAATTCTTATCTTCATCTTCATTCTTGAAGACCAATTGAAACTGAGCAAGAACTCAGTTTCTCCCTGGTTACTCCCTTTGTTAACATGTCTGCAGGATTTTGGCTAGTGTGTATCTTTTTCATCTTCAATTGTCCATCTTCCAAGGCGAATCATATGAAGTGGTACCTCAACTGTATATGCTTAGTCTTCGAATGGAAGGCTAAGTTCTTTGCAAGGTGAATGGCACTCTGACTGTCACAGTACAACCTATTGTTCTCCTGCTTCTTTCCCAATTCCTCCATAAACCTTTGTAACCAAATCATCTCTTTACTAGCCTTTGTAGTGGCAACATACTCTGCCTCTGTTGTTGAAAGTGAAACAACCTTTTGCAGTTTCGAAATCCAACTTACTGTTGTTCCACCTATAGTAAAAACATACCCTGTGGTGTTCCTCCTGCTGTCTTTATCACCTACCATATCTGAATCAACATATCCCTGTAGAAAAATGTTTGAACCTCCAAAACATAATGCATGTGTAGTAGTACCTCTCAAATACCTGAGAATCCACTTTACTGCCTCCCAATGTTCTTTA
>ML792858.1:85286-105526 GCA_009831015.1 Picea engelmannii | reverse complement strand
TTTGCCTTGTGGTTATTGTTTATGTGATGTCCATAATAATCCTCCTTTTTTGCCCTCACTTTGTTACTAAGATTATCATCCTCCCTCCCTATTGTACCTTTGGTACTAATATCATTTCCCTCCCTCACTATAGTACTAAGATCACTGACACATATATTGTCATGCCTTGTAGAGCCTAACTTTTCCTTGTGATTGTTATGGTGGGCTCTCTTCAGCTTGTGGTCGTTATCTATGTGACACCCATAATAATCTTCTCACTATTGGGCTCTCACTCTAGTATTAAGATGGACATCCTCCCGCACTACAATACCCTTAATACTAAGATGACCATCGTCCTTCAATTTGGTACTAAGATCACCAACACTTCTACTGTCATGCCTTGTGAGCCCTCTTTGCCTTATGATTTCCATTGTAGACTCTCTTTTTCTTGTTGTCATTTCTATAAGATGTTTATAATAATTACAAGTCTTACTATTGACTATAATGGCATAGCCCATGATTGAGATTTTTATCCAACATTAATAAATTTTCAAGTCTAAAAAATATAGATTAGAGGTAAATTCCAAGAGTTCGGCCCTCCAACTATGATTTAAGACACAAAACCATTTGTAACATTTCTATTTCTTCTCCCTGTTATATGAAAATTATTTTATTTCACATGAATACTTTTGAGGGAAAAAAAACATGAATTAAGAATAAAATCCAAGGATTAAACCATAAAACCATAGGTTAAGTCACAAAATGTGTTTGTATTAAAAATGTATTAAAGATGGACTTTGAACCTAAAAAAGATGAATTAACAATTCTTCTTCATTGTACAATGGTATAACTTAGTGTTAAAATATTGCAATGTAAATTTTGTTTTGGTTATTGGAATGTAAATTTTGTTTTGGTTATATATAACTTTAGTTGAAATATTTAAGGAAGTTGTAAAATTGATTGTAGTGTAAATTTTGTTTTGGTTATATATAACAGTAGTTGAAATATCTAAGTTAATTGTAAAATTGTGTTTATTTAGGATCTCGAATTTTATATAGATATGTACATAAACATATAATTATTATTATGAAATGATAAAAATGTATCAAGAATGTATTTAGAACAGAATATTGTTATTATGAAATAATAAAAATGTATCAAGAATGTATTTAGAACAGAATATTGGTACATGGATAGGTTTGAATGATGTTTAAATTTATTATTAAAAATTATTAACTTTTAGTTTAGATTAATAAAGGTGCTTTAAACAAGAGATTATCATATAGTTTTTTTTCCTAATAAAATATTATGTGATCTCTCTTCTTTTTTAGAATATTTAAATAGAACGTAAACATTAACCATAATTGAATTTGAACCTATGACTTATGATCTCTTTTGTATAGATATTCTTAAAACTAAATCAAGTGAAAATTAAATTAATTTTTAAAACTAAATAATAATAAAATATTCTTAAAACTAAATCATCATTACAAATTAATTAAATCAAAATTAAAAATCTTTCAATTAAAGAGTAATGTGTTTGATTGCAAACCAAAAAAACATTAATATTCCATACATAAGATAAAATATATTTGAGTTTGCTTTTGATGTGACATTAATTTGTCTTTTACTATAAATTTGTGTATGCAATGTAATGTTTAACATAGGAAAACAAATATATATTTTTGGATATAATAAAAATATTTGTGTTTTTCATTTTTAATTGGTTGATAGAATTGAAGTGTTATTGCTCCCTTCACTTCTTTCAATATGTAGAATTAATTACATAATCAATGAATTTCACCAATCACCACATCTAAATATAAAAAATTGTACTATGTATTTATTATTATACATTATTATATTTATTATCTAATATATTATTTATTATTATTATCTTTGACAAAAAATATTTATTACTTATGCATTTAGTTATATTAAATTTCATTGTTCAACATATATTTCCCAACTAAATTGATAGGAACTGTGTTGCCATATAACCCTTGTTCTATACCTAACAATTCAATAAAAATAATCTTTACACATATCCAAGAAAAAGAACATTTACATACGAAATAACCTTTAAACGTTGTCATAAAGTTAAACGAGAAAAATAGAAATAAACTCAGCAGAAACATTTGGAGTAAATGTACAGACTAATCCTCCTTTTAAGGCATCCCCAATTGTTTATTCTATTTAAGTGGTTTTTTAGCCAGTATCCATCCTCATCCTCAGACATTTCGATTTTGAAGAAATGTAAATGTCAAGGTGAGACACACTGGAATCGGAAAATTGAACTTGGGGATGCGGGGTATCGAACCCCGTACCTCAGCGCTCAACCGTTTGAGCTACATCCCCAACTGTTCATGCTATTTAAGTGACTTTAGCCAGTATGCACCTTCATCTGCAGTTTTTAGTATTTATGCACAAGATTCAGAAGATATTACTTTCTCAGTTTCAACACAATCTAATAAGCAAATAAGATATTACTTTCTCAGTAGTCTTAGATAATTATAATGAGTATTTTAAGAGTGGCAAAAGGTCAGATTTACTAGATTCTTATTAGCTGCATGATTGAAAAATGCATTCAAAGACATAATTGGTAGGGTATTTGATGAAGGATAATTCTTTTACTGTTGCTGGATTGTGAGAATGGATTTTGTTCTATTTCAAAGAATGCTAGGATAAGATTGCAGAGGAAGAGATTAATGCAGTTAATATTATGTAAAATGTATTATGTAATGTTTGGATGCAGTATTTATTAGTTGTTTTGAGTAATGATTGCTTTATAAATTAATATGGAGAAGTTGTTGTTACTTAATGTTATGTTATATGATTTTAAAAAATAAATAAATAACTATATGCATATATGTTATACATGACAATATTTGAAAAATTAAACTTCCATCTTAAACTTGCATCTATCAATCTCTAAGAGTCACCAAATTTCTTGAAGTGTAATAATCAAAAAAATTACACCTTAAAAAATTTGATCCCTCTACATACTTATAAATCAAGTTTAAAATGGATCTATGCTCCTAATAATGCAGTTGAGTTTAGTGTTTGAAACTACTTTTTTTTTCCAACTGAAAAATTTCTCATTATATATAAAATATATAATTATTTACAAAAAACTAATCATATCCAAAGTTTCCAGAGCTTTGATCTACCCTCCTACTCAGCCAACAAGAAAATCAGACATACTCTGTCTCACAAAAAAAACTCCTGCAATACTCTCATCTACTCTCATCTTTAGTGCATAGGCAGTCTTATCCTCTAATACAAGACTTTGCCCTTATACAAAATAATTACCAAAAAACTCAAAACACCAAGAAAGGTTGCTCTATAACAATTCATATATTTATAGTCAAGGTAGGCCCTTCATTACCCTCTTCCCAAAGAGAATAGTATATCTTACCTTCAGGTAACTTGAGTGCCTTTTTTGATTGCTTATCAGCCTCCATATTCAGTTCTCGATAGATATGGTTAAAACTGAGCTTGTTGAAATATTGGAATAGCTCTCTAAATCGGTCCTTCCAGCAGTTTAGAACAATTACCTGTCGCTTCCCTCTGTTGTTGCACCAGTCAATAACAATTCTAGAGTCTTCAAGAACCTGTAAATTATAAATGTGAAGTCTTGAGACCAGATGGAGAGTTACCCATACTCCTAGGAATTCTGCCCTTGTGTTTGTGCCAGGGCCACAGTTACAAGTCCAAGTAATGGAGGAAGTATCATTAAGTTTAATCACACGGCTACCCCCACTGTTTGTACCATTTGCTAGCGGGGCTCCATCAAAAAATCCCACAGTTGCACCTGTCACAGGAATAGAGTGAAAGTTTCTAGGCAGTGGCTCCTTCTTAAAAACTGAAGTTTTATTAAAAGAGCCACCAAACTTGTAGGCAACCGATTCAATAGCTGGGTTTCTATCTCAAATAAGGCTCTATTTCGCTCCAGCCAGATGTTCCAGCACATCATAGGTTTGAAACTACTTACAAACCCTTGTTTGATGATTTTTTAATAATGATTATTACATATTTAAAACTATTTTAATAATTAATCTCACTTGCTTTTCTTTGTGTTTTGTACCATGTTAGAGGAAGGATAATCTTTAATGTTACTTACAAAGCCTTGTTTGATGCTTCTTTAATGATGATACTCAAATATATTTCTCTTTGGAGAGGAAAAATATACCCTAAAAAACACAAACTTGTATGTTTAGGTTTTTTCTTTTCTAAAAATATCGGACTACCTAATATTAAAATATATGTAATCTATGTGATCATAAATGGTATTTCACAATTTTTTCCCTAATAGAACAGAACAGACTGTGCTTAATAGAACAGAACCTACTGTGCTTGCACATTTCACTGAAATCCTGCAGGGATATAAAGACACATTTCTGGGACAAGGAATAAGCCTCTGTGGAATGCATTGCTTGAAATTGCTTCCAAGAGGACAGAATGCCAGCTTTTCAATGTTTCGCTTGAATGTAATCCCATTCCAATGAAAGGACGACACATGGAAAATGGAAACTCAGGAAAAATGAGAAAATATTCTCGTGATGAAAAGCAGTAAAAGAATCGCTTGGAAAGAAAAGAATTTTGGCAATTTTTTTAGAATCGAAAAATTTCCCCCCACCTTTTTTATCTAATCTGAATTCAAATTCGAACTTCATAACTATGGTGAAGAAAGATAAAACAAACCTGCCCTCTCTATAGATTTGCCAATATGACACTGATATTATCAAAAGAAAGACGAAATAAACCACTTAAATTTATTGTCTTTACAGATCTCTTTATAGAAAAAGAAACAGGATGACATATTTACAGAAAAAAAAACATAATAGAATTATAACATAGGAGCTGTCAGGTTACCATTACGCCACAGATCCCTGACTGCTATTGCTCTATTCGGCCAGTCAATACAATGCTGTGCATTCCTGCCATACATCTTGGAGTGCACTGGAGTGGAGGCGTTAAGCGTAAATGGAAAATGAAATTTGAAGTTGACTGGAGTGGAAGCGTTTAATGGAAAATGAAGTTCGATACTTCAGGTGAAAAAGTAATCCACGTCTGAAAATTAGTCCAAAGAAATGCGGTGAGCGTGGATCGAACACGCGACCTTCAGATCTTCAGTCTGACGCTCTCCCAACTGAGCTATCCCCGCTGATTGATTAAAGAGAAGTTTCGCGAGAGTTTGGAGTTGCAAATCAAATATGTGTACTCATCCTCCGCGTATTTCTTAGCATATGATTCGATGACATGTATATGTAAAAAGTAAGCTCAAGGGGTTTAGATAAACCCCTATTAGGGTTTTATGAAACGAATAAAGGAGTTGCATGTATTAGGTTTTAGTTTGAATGGTTAAGAGAAGTGTTATTTTCTCCATCTAAAATTAATTTTTACAAGTAACATGTTGAGTTCTTAATAAATATATTGTTGTATTGGTTTTAAGTCTTGTCGTTGTATAAATGTTAATTTTTATCTTCTCACGTACCTAAATGTTCAGCGTAAATATTAAAGAGACTTACTTCAACTAAGGCAACCAAATGATTTCATCACTTACACTAGCTATGGCAAGGTTGGCATGTTGGATGATGAATTACAATATCAATAACAAAAACTAAGGGGGGCGGTTCGATCGGGGGTCTGGGACGAGGGTTTCCCTAGTCACAAACCCCTCGTTTTTCCTTTCTCTTCTGAGGTCATGCGCGGATTTTCCCAGCGTCCTCTTTTTCCCTGAAGCCATCTTCTCCTCGGCATTTTTCCCCTGATTCGGAGTCTATCTTTCTTGGTTTTTTCCTGAGGGGAGGTTTCCTATCTTCCCGTCGATTGATCTTCGTACGTGGATCGGGCTACTGTTTGGAAGGAGGCGGTGGTTCGTCGTTAAAGGCTGCAGTTTCTCCTGGTGATACAATGTCTGTGCTTTGGACCTCTTGTTTTGCTCAATTCGGGTCTTTTTGCCCTGATCTATCCTTCCTTTGGGTGGTAATGTTGTTTCAGTTATCTCAACCTTTGTTTTAGGGTTGTAGTTTCGTTGTGGGTGCACCTGTGAGGGTGCCCCCTAGTGTTCTCTCAAATTTGTGTATTTCACAGAGGGGCTTCCTCTACTCTCATGTTGGCGTATGTGGTATCTCCATCCAACCTCCCTCTGTGGTATCAGGGTCTTTGTTAGGGTTTGATGCATTTCATGGGTTTCACACTACTGGTTTCAAAGTTTGAGTGACGTGTCTCAGACTTTTATCGGCCAGGGTTTGGATTTTATGGTCCCTCTCTTATTCTTGAGAGGATTGAATGCCTCTCAGACCTGGTATGTCACGCTTTTGGGTTCTCTTTAGCGATATACTGTGTGCCAGCTCTCGGCTCTGGTCTCTAGGGGTTTCTTTCTGCAGTTTATTATGCTTGTGGTTCATCCTTCGTGGGTGCGTGGATCTGGGATTGGGACCTGGTGCTTGGTTCTTTTGTTTTTATTCCGCTCTTGGATTGTGGTTCCTCTCTCTAGTTTCTTTGGTTTGTTCACAGTTTGATGTATGCTCAGATCGGACTCCTATTGGTGGCTATCGATGTTTTTTTCATTCTATTTGGTGGGGGTTGTGCCAGAGCTTTGAGGTCTTGTCTTGGGCGTGCGGTGTTGTACTCTGGCACTTTGAGGTCCTTTGTGAGGGCGTGCATCTTCTAGTCTTTCTATTGTTGGTCGAGGTCACTTTCGACGTTGATATTATCTAGTTCTGTTGATGTGAGGGTTTTCATACCACTATGACCTGGTCCATCCGACCACGAGGGTTTGTTGGGACTGCATTTTTGGGGTTATTTCGGTGACGGGCTCTCTTGACTCGGTTTTTTCGACCTATTTGGGGTTTCTTCCCAGTTCGTGTTTATTTCTTTAGGGATTTCCAGCCAATTTTTTTGTCCCTTTGGGAAATTTCTACCCATGATTGGGTCATGCTCAATGCACCTACAGAATGTAATTTAGTTCTCTTCGGATGAATAGAATTACACCTTTTTGTGTGGAAAAAAAATAACAAAAAATAACTATCATAATATCACTATTAAGGCTAAGTAAGGGAAGTTTTGGAAGTAAATTTTGATTCTTTGCATAATATGGTATCAAAAAATATAGGAGTTTTGTGTTTTTCTGAAGGAACCTCGCAATCCTCAATTCCCCTTCCCAACATTCCCATTAGTGCATTCTTATATGAAGCAACCAAGGTGAAAGAAGAGGATACCAAATAGCAAGGTCAAGGCTCAAATGACGACATGGGGATGGGGTCAGTTGGATAGATAGCCAACTATCAAGTTGGTATCAAGTAAGAATACTTTGGCGAGTGTGGTTTCATGTGATAATTTGTATTTGTAATGTTTTGCAAAATAATATCATTGTTAGCCTAATTTATTGTGCAATGTCCAAGTCAGGGCCATAGGTATAACTCTAGGACAACATGGTTAACATAGTTGTTGTGTTAGGCTCCATCCCTAACTCCCCGTAGTTAGTCATTAGTTAGTTGTCATTGTAATAAGTGGTCAACCCTCATTTTTATCGGGACCACAAGTAGTTAAGGTTGGTCAATGGAAGTAGTTATGGATAACCCATGGTATTGGCCTGTGGTATTGGCCCATAGTATTTTTGGTTGTGAACTGTATTTAAAGAATGCATCTTTCCATTGTAAGTTGTTGAGGATTATTTTAAGAGAGCTCTACTCATTTGGAGGTTGCCCCCTCGAAGAGGCAAGTGAACTAATCTTTTTGTGATATCAATTTTATATTTTTGCTTTATATGTCTGCTCTATATTTGATGTTCATGTTACTTGTATATTTGTTTGTTCTTTTAATTGTTTCATGTATATCACAAGTGGTATCAGATCACTTTCCTCGGCAGGAAGTGTGGCTGAAATTTTTTTCTAGGGTAGCGATGTTTTCTAGCGTTAATAAACCACAGAGATATGTCGTTCATCGCACAAATCCACGGTTGGGGAAAAATACATGCAGGAAATACAAGTGGTATTTAAGCACACATTTGTTGGACGCCCTTGTAACCCTGTTGGTACCCCTTCGAGTGGTAGTGCATCATACATCACCTATGCACAGACTTTCCCTAAGCCTCCCGGAACCCGCCTAGCTCAATCGATCTATCATCTCACTGTTATAGTGTCACCGAGAATAGCACTTGGGAAGATACTCTCTAGTACCTGGGTAATCGGGTAGTACAGATAAGGGTAGGTCAAGCCTCCTTAGTTGGTGCCCTAAGATATTGGGTCGAGTACTAATGTCAGCCCTGCATGTATATCAAAGAGATGTAGCATAGGGTAAACCCTTGTCTATAGGTACCCTAAAACAAACCATAAACCTTGGGAAAGACACAAAACAAAAAAAGAACCTCACAAAAAGAGCATAGACAAGATTCATTGTCGCACAACTTAGCCTCCTGCATTCTGGTTTTGAAAATCCTACATCTTTCATCCTGTTAAGAATTTGGACATTCTAACACTCGACATTGGACATTATAACTCCACATGAGTAAAAAAAAAAACGTATGGGGACTGACAACACCCTTTTCTAAGACTTGTCCCATTGGATTCCTCTTTTCTCCTTGATTGCAACGATACCTATCATTTTTAATCATTTTTGTGGACCTGATCCCCTTACTCCCTTGTTTGTGACCTATCTCATTGGCTTCCTCTCCCTGATCACAGTGATCCCTATAATTTTTAAGCCTTTTTGTGGACCCGATCTCCTTCCCGTCACCCTTATTTGGAACCTATCCCATCAGACTTCTTATCTCGTGATAATCATTGTGGTAGCACTCTCCCTAAGCTTCCACAATGGCCCCTTCCACCCATTCTCAGACTGGGGACAAGTGGGACACTAAGGTAACCCAACTATCTAACGATGTCCCTAAGATCAAACAGACCCTAGGGGACCTTGGCCAACTCAAGAAGCGCTTTCAAGAGATGGACGACATAAAGAACAACCTGCAAACCATTTCCCAACACCTTGGATTGCTTGACAAGGGACCATGGATTGCTATTAGCTACCACCATTCTATCTGTGTATATTTACAATGTTCTCCACCATCCTTTGAGTAATAAAATATGGTTTTTATTGTCTTTGTGTTTTCTTATGTATTATTGTTGTCTTGTGTTTCATTCTCAGCCCAACATGGACCAATGTATCAAAGCAATATGTTCTTTGTTATTTTTTTGTGCATGTCCCCCAAAAGGTCATGGTACAGGAAGTTGGGTCTTGAGTTAAGTAGACCTTCAAACAATCTTCCTCGTCGATCCAAGCAAAGTCTCATGGAAAATGAAATGAAATATCACCAGGCATTAGATCCTATATAAGTTGTTTCTCCATGAAACCTTTGAGCAACAAAGGAGATGATGGATCATTTCATCTAGATCCTTCAACAACTCCCCACAATAGACACATATTAATCTAGCATTGCTTTCAAAGAAATATCACCCTTCAAGGTATAAGTTAATTTCGATATCCCTATGTTTGAAGGGAAAATATATGCAAAATCTTTGGAGAGATGGTCAAACCAACTAGAGGGATATTCCTCTATTCATAATTTTTCCAACAGTGAAAATATTACCTTTGCACTCCTAAAGTCCTTACCCATGTCAAACATTGGCAAGATTCTCACTTCAAGCAAAATTTCAAAGATGATTTTGGAGCATATGACATAAAAGCACTTGGGGGTATTTTGTCAATGCCCTCAAGGATTAGTATCATGTTGGAATCTATTCCAAATTGTACACAAGATGGACAACCTTGTCTCAAGGTAAATACCCAACTATGTAGGGTGCACCAACATCTTCCATACATTTCCCTCAAAACTAGGTATGAAGGATTCTAAGCGGCACATGGTTCTCAAATATCACATTGACCTACACAGATACATCCCAAAAAAATGTAGTTTTTTTACATCTCTTCACTCGAAGTAACTTATAGTTATGTTGTCAAGATTGAAGAAAAAAATTGAGATAATGGTAAAATGGAGTTTGGGTATGGAAATCAACAACAACAAAATAAGGGTACATGCATCCCTAATTCTCTAAACAAAGGACAAAGAAAAGATAACCAACCTCAAGACAACCAATCAAAGACACATGTAAAGAAGAAGAAGGGAAAATCAAAGAAGTACATAGGAAACACCCATAAATTCCCATGGCACAAGAATGATTAATATTGTGCTAGACAATGTTTATTGGACAAGCTAAAAATGATCAGGACTCTGATTCAATGTCAATGCCAACGAAGACCATGGATAAGGAAATGTGGATCATCATTTCTAACGTCTAGCTATAGGAACCAAAGGATCCCAAGGAAGGTGAGCACCTCTTCCACTCACAAATGGGGTAAATGGAACACCGTTGCATTTTATTTTTTATAGCAACATATACAAGAACCCAATATCAATAGAAGTTGTCAAGAAGATGAAACTACCAATAATAGCACACCCTATTCTATACACCATCAGTTTTTTGAGACAAGGATGAGACATTTGCGACAATCAATAACTATGCATGCAATATGGCATCAAGCTTGTTAAAGATGAGGAATTGTGTGACATTTCCCAGCTTGAAGCTTGTGATGTTATGTTAGGGTAGCTATATATGTGGTAGCATCATGTTTACTAGTCTAGGCCCATAGTGTTAATTTCACTATAGGATATTAATACTCCAGGATATCAGAGGTAGACATGACTATTGTAGTCTCTTTTATCACTTATATGCAATTGTTGGCACAGGGGCAGACCCAGGGTTCAACGCTCAAAAGCGCACCAACAAAACCCTAACTACCGGCCCTTTTGGTAACACCTGCAAAGCAGATGAAGTCTCACCCGAGGTAGAGGCAGGGGTGGTTGCAGGGCTCAGATGTATGAAACCTTAGCTGGGACACCGATCTGTGATTATATCTTTTATAGGGCACTTAGCATAGATCATTCATCAATATTCAACCCTTATGGTACTTCGCAGATAGCACAGAGCATCGCAGTGAATACTTAGACTAAAGATGATTCAGTACTTAGCCACAGAAATATAGATTCAGCAGATCATTCATATATCATAAGCACAGAGCATAACTAGATCTATTTAATCAGAGCAATCACTTAGCCAAGAAGGAGATAAACACATTAGGTCAAAGCACAGAGCACAATACACAAAGTTACCGTGGTTCACCCCCACCTTGGGGCTACGTCCACAAAGTCTTCTTCTTTATATTATCTCGGTCAAGCGGTTACAACACAGAGCTTCAGTGACCCTTAATTCGCACAGGGCAGAAGATATGTGCAACTCGCTAGATCCTTCTTCCTTGCACTTCAGCACAAAACTACAACACTTTCACTTAGCTTTTCAAACTCCTTACAATCATGCATAGAGCACTTGCGATATACATCCAATCACACAGATCCAGCTACTAGCACTAAGCCTTTAGCTAAACATCACATAGATGTACTACTACTCCTACTACTCCTCTCCACTTACATTGCCTAAGTATCTATTTATAGATTACAAAATGGGCCTAAGCGTGGGTAAACCCACGGGTTGACATCCCTTTCCCTTTACATCAACCCAAAACCCCAAAAGGGACCCAAAAATAGGTATTCCTTCCCTAATTTCCACTTCGCGTTGCGCTCCATCTTTGGCATGCTGTCGCAGTCCCAAAAATGGTCAAATATGACCAAGTATTCTTCAAAACTTGGTCAAGGGCCAACAAGCCCCCAACACTCACCTGTGACTCATCCCGAGTCACTCAAGTCTGATCAATTCGGCCTCGAATGCCTCGAGCTTGGCTCGAGTTGCTTCGACCTGCTGTAGTGCAACAGCCTCTTGCTCAGTAAATTCCTGGATCACTGTGTCATTGAGCAGTCCTTCCAGGCATTGTTCTGCAGTGATGACAACATGTTCGAGTTTAGCTCCCTGGCTTTCATGTTCAGCGAACAATTGGCATGTCTTTTCTTGGATTGGCTGAAGTCGTTGGGAGACTTCCATCACTTTACTTTGCAGCGTATGTACCTATTGTTGGGCTATGCATTGTTCTGCGAACCTCTTCATTCTTCCAACTGGGGTCAAAGTCTTTATCTACGCCTGTAGCGTGTCTGCATGTTGCTTTGCTTCTTGGAGTTGTGCCTCCAATGTCTGCAATTATGGATTCTCTACAAGGGTTTCATAAGTCTGGGCGCTTCCAGCGCTCAGCTGCTTGCATTCCAAGGCAAAGGTTTTTAATCGGCCAACTGTGCTACGAGCAATGGCCTCTCTTAGATCTTTTATTTCTTGGGGGGTCTCAGGCACAGTGTGGAGCTCCAGATCCGTGATACATTGTTGGAGTTGTTGGATTATTTCTTCTAGTTGGGTCACCTATTGTGGGAGACAGTCTTCCATCTTCACTTCTATAACTGTCACATAGTCCAGTGCCTTGTGAACCTTTTCCTGTACTTCAAGTTGCTCTGCTAGCAACTATGCCTTTTCGTCATCCCACTTTGCTTTCAGGGAAAGATTTTCCCGTTCTGCCTCATTATATTGTTCTAGAAGTGATTTATGTGCTTGCATCAAAGCCTGTGTGGCTTGTGTTGTGTCTTCTTGAGCTCGTCGAAGGTGAGCTTCGACTTGATCAGCGATCTGGTGTAATCAAGTGGGCTCATCGCCTATTCCTGATGTTTCGCTTATCAACAGCATTGTAGAAACTGCTTGGCTGGACTGGAGTGCCTGTTGCACTTCTTTGAGTTCGCCCTTGATTCGGTTGAATAGCTCCTCCTTCTTTGCTTCTTTCTTTTCTGGGAGCTCTAGTGAAACATCATTCAGCGCGAAAATTAAGAAGTCAAAGTCATCCGGGGTAAGGGTAGTTTTAGGTTTTGTCCGGGTGGCCTTAGCTTTCTTTCGGGAGGAGGGTTTTGGTGGCGTCATCTCTCTTTTCATGGAGGGATCCTCCTCCTCTCTAGGTGGAGTAACCTCGCCTCTGTTTTGTTCAACTTATGTACCGCCTAGCTCGTCACCATCACCTCCCTGTGCAGGTGAGATCGAAGCAGTCTTCGTGGACATGCTAGGGACATCTTCAACTTCGTCATCCTTCTTAGTCCTTCTTGGCCCAGGTGTATCCGGCATATCTTCAGGGCTTTCCTCATCGGACATGTCTGCGCGGTCCGTTGCAACAAGGAGGTCCACCGACCATTCCTTGGTAATCTCCTCCAAGTCATCTTTTGTCAGCTTGTAGTAGGATTGAAGTTGTTGTTTATGCTCATCACTCCACATTGTAATATAGGTGAAGTGGAGGTCCGTGCTAAATTTCATCAAAGGTCTAAACCTATGAAGTGTGTTTGGGGTCATTCACGGTGTAGACTGAATCGCATTCTTCAGTTGGTTGAAGTAGGTGTGGAAGACAGCATTGGACTGCCACTGCTTGTTCATGTCGTTGGAGTACCACAGCGTATAGAACTTCGTGGCTAGTGGTTCGAAGGGTTCGATCTCCGAAAAAGTGGCTCCTTCTGGCAGTTCCCAAGCGATGAAAGCGATGAGTATGAGCAACCAACTAAAGTGGAACACATACCCTTGGTCTTGCTCTCTTCTGCAATCCAGCTCTAACTGGTTTACGAGATCAATGACCATAACTACGTATCAATATTAGTTGTAAACAAGTTTTATGCTTTCACCTCTAGATTTAACTTATGAAACATCTATCCCATATTTGTGTTCCTTCAGGAATGTGTGAGAAGATGATTTGAGACGTGCATTATAGTAGTGTGGCAGGGAACTATGTCATGGAGAAGATAGTGGCAGTGCTACATAGATACTTCTACTGGCCAAAGCTCTAAGGGGACATTAGTAAATATATCAAATCATGCACTTTTTGTGCCATCACCAAACGTGTATTCAAGAAGTAAGGATTATTCACATCCCTTGCCACTCAAAATAAGCCTTGGGAGTAAATGTCCATGGAATTTATGTTAGGTTTTCCATTAACCAAGCATGGTCAAGATTGTGTTTTTGTGGTAATTGATCTATTTTCTAAGATATAAATTTTATCATCCTGCATGAAGAGCTTCACAACAAAGGGCACTACTAAGATCTTCTTTGAGTGTGTTTTGGTTCATTTCAGATGCCAAAGACCATTTTTTTTTATAGGGATAGCAAAGTCCTAAGTACCTTCTGGTCCATTTGGTCCATGATGGACACTAAGTTCACCAAATTCATTGTCTTCCATCCCCATATCAATGGACAAGCAAAGGTTTTCAAATGGATTATTGCCCATATCCTCAAGATGTACAACTCCAAACATCCACATACATGGGATGAAATCATTCCTTATGTTCAACACAAGAACAACATAACTCTTCACATTTCTATTGGCCACAACCCATTTCAAAGGTGCATAGGATTCCAACAATTAGCCTTTATTGTCTCACCCATTGCATCAGAAAAGGAAGAGTCTTCCCATGCTCAAAAGGAGGTAGACAAAAATTTTAGATTGGTTGAATAGAGTGAATATATCTAACAATGGGGTCATGAATTTATGCAAAAAAAACAATGCAAGTATAAACAATGCAACAACCAACACTGGGATTAACACCAATGCAAGGTCGGTGTTAAATCATGGTGCACTTACAAAATGAGTGACTTGCAGGTCCCAACACAAAATTCATACCACTCTACTATGAGCCTTACATCCCAAACCTTTCATGGATGAATCTATGTAAACGTTGCTTCATATTCATTTGTCTAATCAAGCCTTTTCCTTTTCCACTACAAGAATGTGATGGGATTAGTAATCCAAGAGAAACCTTCCATGGATCTTATAATATCTATCCAACCCCATAAAGTTGTGCACCTCCTAATCATTCCTAGGTATTGACCAATCCATAATGGCCTCAATCTTATTGGGATCCATTGTTATGCCTTTCCTACTAATCATGTGCCCAAATAATGAATCTCCTTATGAAAGAAAGTACATTTGTACAACTTCCCATACAATATGCCCTCTATGAGGCATTGAAAAATCAGTCTTAGATTCTCCTCGTGATCCCTCTCATTACAGGAATAGATGGATAAGCCATCAAGGAATTATTCATCCCAAAAGGCACATGAGTATTCATGAATGTGTCAAGGTATTAGTCATATGGAAAGGTACTACAATAAATTCATAATTCCCAAATCGTATCCTAAATGCAATGTTGGGTTGGAATGATCTTGAACTCAACCTACAACCTTAATTTGGTTTACAATATGTTTTTAATGTGGTGCTACTTCAGCCATATTTATCACCTTTGTTGGACATATTGACGGTGGAAAAGCAATGGGCCACTATACATATAAACCCTAATTGCATCAAACATGCTACAATAAATAGGATCATGCACACCAAGATGAAAATCACTTGTCGTCAGAATATACAACTATGCCAGGTTGTCAAAGCATGGAAACTTCTTCGCGATTGCAACCGGATCAGGGTGGTTCAATAGGAACCATATCCAACAAAATTTTCCCCATATGATACAAGAACTTTATGAATGGGAAACATTGCTTCCCAAGGGGGGACCACTAATTTAGGTGGACATTCAAGAGTCAACTCAACAACTATCCCAAATCTATTGAAAACATTCTTGAATCTTTCGAGTGTGAAAAATCCTAAAGTTCTTGTGCAATTTTTGGGCCCTTCCCATGTGTTTTTGTCATTTCTCCCAATCAATACCTTTATGTTGGGATCAAACTACCAAACCTATAAATCTTGAAAAAATCTTTCCAATGGTCCAAAGAACACCCAAAACAGGGTTCATGTGTGGAATTTATGGACCCGAGAAGTTGGCATTCCAACTAGGCTTCTTGGTAGATGTCTTTTTTTCACCATCTCAGCTCTTAGGGTTAAACTATAATGCCCCACATATTGTGCCCTTAATTAAATCCAACTTAGATCTTGTTGTTATCCCTAAATCAAGTCAACTACCTTTGACCCAAAGTTGATTGAACCTATTTGTAYATTTGACATGATTCGATATGTGATTGTGATCAACATATGTTTAATATGTGTTGAGGCCATATGTTGTTCTTGTTCATTTCTTAAATCAAGTATTTGTGTTTCTCTTTTTTTTATGAATTACACATACACAAGGCACGACGATGGCCCTTTTAGCSCGAGATTTTGAACTYAATCAATGATACTAAATGTGATACCCTACCTTCCAAGGGTAATCAACCAACCTAAATAATTTGATATGTATGCTAAATTCTAAAGGAGAAACTATTAAATGTACAATTTGAAATGTGAGCTATAGTGACATATTTATTAACAATGCTATAATATAAAATGGGAGCTACATTAATGGATTTAGTAACAATAATGTCCATTTCTATTACTTTATAATAAAAAATGTATGCAAGGTGTAAATTCTTATTCTTCTCATATTATTTTGGTTGTATTTTACAAATTCCCATATATTATGAAATAAACCAAGCCAAAATTAAAACAATAAATGAAAACCCAATCTATAGCAATCAATTATTTCTCCTTCTCTAAAATCTTCTACCAACAACTAATTAAACATTGTAATTAAGGGAAATAGTTGGTAACCATAATGCATATTTTGGTTTTTCCTCCCCCTTTCTTCAATCTCCCCTCCTACAACAAGTTCAATGGCCACACCATTAGGGAGATCTAGCAACCAAGAAAAAGTAGGGAATAGAAAGACTCCCCTCCTGACCTAATATTTTCAAACAATTGGTTGAAGGCCCCCAATCCCCAAATCACCTTCCTCTCTTTCATGAAACCTCCCATAATGCACACCAACCAACCAAAAGCATATTATTATTTTATTTGATTATTATCCTCCTCATGCCAAGTGACACCACATGCACATCTAGCACAATCTCATGCATCAACTTAGTTACTAATTTTGCTCACCTTTTAATTAATATTTATGTGTATTTATTTTAATTTTTTAAGTTATGACATCAATCACTCCCATTTAGATTATTATCATTAACCAAATGCATCTACTATTAAGGTAATGGTAGTCTATAGGTGTGAGGTGCATGTGTAGTTATCACATGTAGACCCTGCATGTGCATTAGTAAACAAACAATACCCTTACAACTCTACATGCTAGAGATATGAAATGAAAATGCCTAAAATCCAAGCATCAAACTGCAATACAAGTAGTCATGCATGAAAACAACTCCAAGTAGAGCTACCAATTGTCCCCACCCATAACTTAGGTCTAAATATTACAGCTACTAGTCCTCCCCACGTAGTACTCGAGTCTAAATCTCACAATGACTAGTGATATCCACTCGATAAGTATAAATGTGCTCTATTGTGCAAGAGTTCGAGTAGAATGAGTTAAGTATGATCTTGGTCCTTTATCGATAACCACCAATTGTCTACCCACCCCCCAAATTTTCTATATAATCATTTCCTTTATCATTTAAAACCACCAGAGGTCCCCTGTCACGGGCCTAGCGAGCCTGCAATCGGGCAGTGGAATCACCCGACGCTCCCAGTCACCGTGTGGCACCGCAATTATTCATTTGATAGCAAAGCTACACCAAACTAATTAATCTGGACTATGCCTTCACCTTATTTCGTTCATTACTTAAGTTATGTTTGTGTTTGTCTTATACTTAACTTCAATAGTAAAGAGAAACCATCCATACAAGTGAAAATGAAACATATGTGCGGGAAGCCAAACTGGCATAATACCCAAAAGACATTTTTACACAAAATGGAACAATAGTGTCTCGAGCTAAACACTCATGCCACACGAAGAAAGTTTGCATAAAGGAGATTTTTCTCATATCAGTTGCAAAATTCATACAGTTTTTCAATAAGTTTCCTTCATGCATCCTCCCTTCATCACCACAGAATAAATCACCCCGTACTTCATCCCTACAATGCCTGTGATTTTATCCGATGCGTCTGTCCCCTTCCTCGGTTTAGACTTTGCCTTTGCCTCAAATTGGAGCGACCCCTCTTTGCTTTTCCATAGTTTGTTTGCTATGTTTCTCCCCTTCAAAAGATATTTCACAAACTTGTTTTGTTCTGGCTCCCCAAGGCGGCCCAAGTTACCCTCAAGGGTCTACTTGGCTCCATGGGGAGCAACTCAACCCTCCCTCTTGGTCGCAACCACATAACTCTACAACTATTATTATGAAAGATGTCTCCTTTCCAACCTTAGCCGAATTCCAAATGAATCTCACACTTGGTTTTATAGGTGCACGCCCTTGCTCGGCGACATGCCCGTTCCAACCAACGTGCCCCTTCATCCGCAATTCGACACGCTCTTTCAGTCGTTTTTCCACTTTCGCAAGTTTAGTCGACTCGTCAACGGGCGCGCGCGCTCTTCCCTAGCGAACTTTTCCTCTTTCAGTTAAACGCGCCCAACTTGTGCCTTTGTTCGTGTCCTTTCCCAATCGCATCACAAGGCGTTTTTTGCTTGTCTTGGGCTTCCGTTCAACATTTCCTTGGTTCACTTGACTTGGTGTGGTGCGTTCCCAAGGCATCCGAGATCCCCAAGTCAAGTTCCTTGTGCATTTTGTTGGGCGCTCATACCTTTGTCATGCCCATTGTCACCAACTGTTTGTTTCTTTGGTGGGGTTCCCATGTCTTCATGGGGCACCTACCTAACCGGATCTTTGTTCAGGTCACCACTTAACCTCCATCGCAATTCACCTTGGTGAAGGCGTACTTGGCACGGCGTCACGCACCCAAGTATCCCAACTTCACTTATGAAATAACCGAACATCCGTTGACTCATCTGATTCACAAGTCTTAGCTCGTGGAGGGACTCTGCGCCCTCAGGTCCAGTCCTATGGTGTGACATGCTCCCCCACTCAAAGGCTTGTCGTCCTCGGCAAGCATCCATCTAGGTGTCTTGGATTCTCTGACCGCAACCATTCATTGAACTGTTGTGATAAACCTTGCCCCAATCCAACAAATTTCGTCATGTTTTGCACATTGTCTAGACCCCACATCTTGAGCAAGTTGGGTAGCTAATTGAACTTGCCGCCCAATATGAAAAAACGCACTATGCATTCCATCACATAGTTGTTTTGGTTCAAACATTCCCCACACTATCCAACTCTTTCTTTGATGCACGATCTTCATTAAAGAGTTTCATCATAGTGCCCAAGTGTTTGGACTTATGTTGCATCCCTACTCAGGCTTCGATCTATGTTTTCTATTCGGTCCATTCCCTCATCTACTTGTGCATCCAAGGTTACTTCTCGCCCTATCTTCTTGTGATGTTGCTCCAAATAAAAAATTGTTGCCAATCCAACTCTACCATCATTTCTCCAAACCATTTTTCTTCACTACTCCCATCCACCTGATCGTTCGTGTTGCACTTTGGCTTGTTCGCATGACTTCAACAACTGCCAAAATTGTTCAAGTCCAAGGAACCACCCAAAGGATTTCGCACCTACTTCCATTGTACGCACAATTGTGCCAATATGCCTACAAATCAGCAACTATGAGTCAATCTGCACCAGCCAAGCTCCCCAAGAACATTCATGCACATGATGTTCCATACCACCAGCAATCTAATGTCCCATACCACCGACAAACGCTCTCAAATCACTTGCCGTGCATCTTTCCCATTGTAGTTCTTGACAAATTTCTTGAACGACTCCCTTGCTATCTCTTTCATCTTCCTTGAACCCGGAATTTGTAACTATGTTGCGAAATTTTTTGTCACTTGCACCCATCCTTCCACTTATCTCATCTCATGTTCAAGCTATTCAAAAATCCAAGGAGATCACCACACTTATGTCACCCGTATGACCAACCAAATTCACTCTCTTTACCTATCCCACAAAGTATAGGATGCCCAGGACTACCTCATCGTTGTTGCAACCGTGCCCTTCATGGCACCTTGGTTCTCTTGATGAGCCTACCCAAGTCAAGAATTATCCTAGATTTATCATTCAACCTCCCATCCTCTTCGTCACATGTTCGTGAAACACTCCAAGTGCATTAGTTCCGCACATCCAACAGTCACCTCTGCACTACTTCCTTCATGCTTTGTTTCATCCTGCCTGTGTGATCCATTGATCTGCGTAAGTCTGTGACTACCTTCACAATTGTCTCAACATACTACCAAACATCCCCAAGTGTTATCAGATTAATCGGTAAGTGTGGACACAAACGGATCTCCCTAGTTTCACCCCGAAACTAGAACAAAACAAGACATAATATAAAACTTTCCCTAAGTTTTAATTATCAAGCATACTAACTAACAAGAGATAAATGACATACCTTTTAAACGTCGTTTG
>ML792858.1:58841-75968 GCA_009831015.1 Picea engelmannii | reverse complement strand
AGATAAAATATTTATTTCAGGTATGATCACTCATGAGAGTGACAAAGGTATGTGTTTAGCTATGATAGTAAGGGAAATTTTGGTAATTTCATAGCTAGAGTGAAAAAGAGTTCAAAAGTATTATTCATGATTAGGGTTTTAGATGTGTACATGGTTGAACAAGTTTTTCTTAAGAAAATATGTGTACTACTCTAATATAAATCATGATATAGTTTTATTTGATTACTTCTTATTGTTACTGACTGATTGGCTAAGTGACATATCTCAGAAAGAATACTATAAGTAATTTTACAGGCCTCGGAAGAAAGAACTTATGCCTTGACTTACAGAAGTTAGACAGCATGAGAAGGACTTATGATATGGTGACAGTCAGTAAGAACCAGACAGTATCCAGTATTCATATAGGAGCAGGAGGCTCTTAAAGATGCAGAACATAAATGTTCAAGATGAAGAGAAAGATGGATACTCAAATATAGTTGATGAGATGCAGGTAACTGCAGGTTGCTCTAGTATCGTTCTTATAGATGCAGAGGGAGCAGGTTGATCCAATATGAAGTCAGAAAGAAATAAATGTTTGAACTCAAGAAGGCACCCAAGATATTACGGAAGAGACCTCCATAGAGAAGGAAGATACCTTCGTAGAGAATGGGAATGAGGAATTTTCCAAGGTTGGCCTCTATCCAAGTGTTGAGTTTTGGATACTCTAGGGATACGCTAGAATACCCTCATAGAGAGGGGTGTGACCACGCTCGTAGAGAGGAGTTTGGATGTTTCTCCAAGGGGCAGCGGGAAGATACTCTCCTCTGGCCAAGGATTGAGTAGCCTGGAACACAAACCTTGACCATGTGGAATGGTTAGTTGGCTCTTGAGGTTTGTTTCATGATCTTGCGTGGATCATGGAAAGAGAGTCTAGTCTTTCCCAGACTAGCATCTTAGCTTATCTATTTCATGTGGGATGACTAGGAGTGAAGTTATGGCAGTAGTCCTCCCCAGTGGATGGGTGAGATAGATGACTACAAGAGAAGGGAGAACATAAAAGGAATGGAAAAACTCATAGAATATCTTATGTGTGAAGATAAGAAAGAGTATCTTCTGCGTGAAGATGAAAGAAAGAAAGAGTATCTTCTCCGCGAAGATAAAGAGAACAAAACTTTTTTAATATGGATTCATGGAGAACCAATCAGTGATCGTGATACCAGATGACCAAGTAGATTATATTGATGCCTCCTATTATCTAGTTGATGTTGTTACCCAGTTGATGATGTTTGCCAGTTGATTATGTTACCCAGTTGATGATGTTTCCCAGTTAATGATGTTACCAAGTTGATGATGTTTCCCATTTGATGATGTTGCCCAGATGATGATATTGCCCAGATGATATTGTTCAGTTAATGATGGCATCCAGTGACCTGTCAAAAGATAAATAATGTCCTTCTGGTTAATAGGGAGTATTGAAATATTGTGTAACTGCAAAGAATATTCTTATCCCATTTTGTGGATTGGTCAAATGTAATATGCAAATTAATAAGTCGGCCCCCAGGCAAATTAAAGTGGTTCTAACTACCCAGAAAGAGAATTCGTCCCTGCCAGTGAAAAGACGCCTCCTTTCAGCGCTTGCGAGTTTGTATAAATAAAGGAAGTCGGTGCCTCATTTGTTCACTCACTCAACTCACTCATCTAGTGCACAAGTATTGAAGGAAGCTACAGTTACCAGTTGTCGGAAGAAGGAAGAGAGAGAGGCGCATTGCTTGGGAGAGGATATTATCTAGTGTTTGGTTTATTGTCTTGGCATTGGATTGGCTATGGTTCTTTGATTATTTTCTGGTCTAGCATAATGGTAGTCTGTCTCTCGTAGAGAGAGAGTTATTATGGTACTGTACTTGGTTATTGAATATATATTAAAGAAGTTTTGTTGGGTTTTCTTCCCCTTGAGGGTTTCCCGGGATAAATTCTTGTGTACTCTTGTGATTGTGTTTCTCTCAGTGATCCTATCTATGCTATGGTTATCTCGTAAATTGAAAAGAAACCTAATAATAGCTTAAACCTTAACACCATTTCTGGTGAGTACCTCTTTATTTTTACACAAGCTTGAGGAGGATAACATATGCTTGAAATTTAATCTCATCCTTCAGATGAGTCCCTCAGAGTATGTTTAACGAACCATAGTAAGGAGTGGTTCAGTCCCATATGGGTCTTTCCATGTTTGTTTAATGAGTCCAAAGAAAGTAAACTCAGCGGTCTTTTCATATTTAGAGAGTGTGAAAAACACTTAAAGGAAACTCCAAAATGTCCTTTTTCGTAAAGTAGTCTAATGAGACAAAAAAAGTGATAATATAACGAGTGTGAAAAGAATAAGATCGCTCAACAATATTTTCATGTTTAGAGAGTCTGAAAAGAGATTAAAGGAAACTCCAGGGGGTTCCTTTTTCATATAACCTTTACGAGTCCAAAAAAAGTGATAAAATTTTACTCGGTTACATTCTCAGGTATTTACGAGCACGAGAAAGAACAAAGACTCGGCTCGGGATTGTTTTCATTTTTACGCAAGCTTAAAACAAAACAAAACTATGCTTGGGATAGATTTTATGTTTACACAAGCTTAAAACTAGCCAATTTTATGCTTGGACTTCCCAACGCATTATCCAGGTATGGTTGGTACTTATCCCCCAGCTTAAGAAGCTTGTGGCTTTAAATTCAGCATGAAGTCCAGAGGCTGAAAGAATTCCCCCCCAAGATTAGTTTTGTCCCTAGGCATAGGAGGATGAAATGAAGCTTTGAATACTATACAAAATGAAGTACTTGACTCAATCGAAGAAAGGGGAAATCTATTTCATTTTTTAACGAGATTGACATAGGAAAAGAACTATGCTCGAGAATCCAGGTTCAATCCAAATACCTCTGTTTAATTTTTTAACGATCTTGACACAGAAACAAGAACTATGCTTGAGAACTATGTTTCATTTTTTTAACGAGGTTACCACAGAGACGCAAAAAACTATCCTCGTAACTAGTTTCATTTTTTAACGACCTTGAAATCAAAAAACCATGCTCAAAACTCTCTTCTTGATCACAGCTTCCAAGAGGGTGATGCTCGAGAAGGAAACCATGTCATGGGACAATACTCTATCATGGCTTCTAAGAGATCTTCACTTGATGGAAGAAACACACTCTGGAAGGAACACATGTTGAGGCTCGTGATAGGGGTAAGGATTCCAGGCTCCAATAGCCCTACCAAAGAGATCACCATGTCAACTACCGGATCCAAGTCATAATAGATTGAGCGTACAGTGAGAGGCTCATCTTCATCAGCAGATGAAGGCATGGGAGACAACGCCACATAATTGACTTATGGTGGGGGCGATACTGACTACATATATGAACCGTTCAAGGAAATCATCGAGTTGACGGTCAAGTCATGACCAACAAACAAAATTTGATCAATAGTCACCACTTTTCCATCGTGCAGGAAAGATATCACATGAAAAAGAGTGGACACAATAGATTTCATAGCATAGAAATAATCTCTCCCAAGGAGTAAATCGAAATGTAAGGGGTCTTGGACTACCATGATGTCAATAAAAATAGTTTTCCCTCCTAAGGTTACGGGAAACTGAGGAAGGGTCCCTAAAGGTTGACTGGTTCTTTCGTTGAAAGCCAAGAAATTCTATGTAACTCACACAAGCTGAGGATAACCCAAATCTTTCCAAGCAATAGAGGACAAAATAATAATGGACACACCTTTGTCTATCAGCGTCTGAGGAACGTCCTGACCACAAACTTGTACTGGAATATTGAAAGGAATGTGATATGGAAGACGAGGTCCAGTTAGCGCACCCCAATCAAAGAGGATGGCCTCATGGCTTGGAGGGGGTTCCGCAGGAGAAGGAGGAATGTCCCCTAGCACGGTAGCTTCTGTATCAACGAGAAAAATCTAGGCAGTATTGGGTTTACTCTCTAGCGAGAGAGTAGGATCAACCGATGACGAGATCAGATCGACCACTTGGGTTGCATTCTCAAAAGGTATAATGGGTTCAACTGATGGAAACGGATCGACCACTTGGGTTTCACTCTCTTGCGAGAGAGTGGGATTGATCGAGGATGGGATCGGATCAACCACTTTGTCAACTGGTTCAACTAAGACGTGACTAGATTGACGACATGATCAACCGGATTGACTGACGAAGGGACCGGATTGATCATTCCATCAACTACATGGGGGGTGAGAGAAAGCTTATGGTAAGCAGCTAGAAGTGGAGGCTGTGAAACAATCATGTCTTCCAGTAATTTCGAGGCTTTTTCCATGTTGAGGAAAAGATATGAAATGATCTTCCTCAAGCATTTTCATATTTTTCTTGGCTAAAGAAAAATAGACGGGAATATCACCCTATGTTTATAGCCAACAAAAATAATATCCTAACTCACAAGTATTAATTACAAGTGCTTAGGCTAGTCTTTTATCGATAAAAATCTTGCTAGAAATTCACTTTTTATGTAATTTTATGAACATAACAGTGGTTGAAATAAATGTAAAGACAGAAGTAAAGTCACCAAGATGATAATCAAGACAGATAAGACATAAAGCAATCCTTTATTTCATTCCAATTCACCAAAGAGTCATTCTTTTACAAAATTTCATGCAGAAATTTAGGACCAAATTCAAACTTAGACATCGTCGATGGAACAGACAAAAGGACCTCCGACAAAAAATCAAAAAACTAAACTCTAAAAGTTGGATCAACATGCCACATATTTTTTCCCACTCGACTCTGCACAATAGCCTTTGTCAGTCATGAAAACTAATTCACAAACAGACAAGTCTACACAGACTATCAAAGATAGATCAACACCTCTGAAAAACAAGTGTCTGAATGATGTAATTCAGCCCCGAATCTTGTTGTCTACAATAATACCTCGCTATCATAAAAATAATTAGGCTTGGATAAATTAAGGAATGAATGAAAACTAAACTATCTCAACATAAACTCAAAGAGAAAACCTTAGTATGCTTCTTCTTCTACCTCCTCATGTTCCTCCCTTTCTTTTTGCCTTTAAGAAAATTAGAATTGGTTGAGGTATTTGAACCACCTCATTAGTTAAGTTAACTAAATATTCAACCAAATTTTTAGTTAAGGGGGAAGAGTAGTAATCATAATAAGGGTTATAATAAATAATAACTAGTAGGTGGGACCCCTTGTGACTCCCTTTAGCTCATAACAATCATAACATAACTAGTTAGTTAAGAAAAACACACCTCCTTGTGGCTCCCATCATCATATTCACATTTTAAAATTTAGCTCATGATATTTGAAATTATTTTCAAAAAAAATTATTACTCATATATCCAAAAATAAACATGTTGTCCAAAATTATTGAAGTCAACTGTCATCAACAGTAGATAAAATAAAAACTCAAAATCCATATTTCCAACTCTGAGATGTAATCTTTCCTTGATTGTTGTTGTCACCCTTCGATTTTCCTGAATTTTCCTTTGGCTGCGTTGAGCCCTTAGGCCTAATCTCACTGATCACGTGGGAACAATTGTCCCTCAAATGCATCCGGGAAGGCACGGATTTGTCCTAGCCATTGGAGGGTGAGGAAGGGGTAGCAGTGGCATTTACTTTGTCAAGGGCATGGTGGGCCTTGGTTTTCAACCTTTTTCTAGCATGAGAGGACTACACTAGTGACTGGGGGGAATCTTGGACAAGGGGGTTAATAGGCGAAGGAGCAAGTAGGGATAAATTAGGCCATCCACGATGTTGGGAGACTACTGGGTGGAAAATATTTTTCCATCCATCATTTTCAGGAACCTCGGGTTGCAATGAGACGTGAGGAGGCACAGGGATACTAGGGGCTTGCGGAACTTGGAAAGGAGGCCTTTCAGGCCTGGGTTGGACCACTCCTTGGCCAATCTAATTGAAAAATCCAGCATGAAACAACTGACCAAGCTCTTGTGAGTCAGCATAAAAATGTATGGAGAACCTTGGCCTTCTTGGGCCTCTGTTCCAGTTACCTCTCCCTTGGTTTCCTCAGCCATGGCTACCTCGGCTGAAAAAACGCATTCCTGCATGCATGATTGATTAGAAAATAGTCTTTTTAAATAACCATACATGACAACTCTTTAAAATATGAAATAGATTTTGGCTCAGCAATGTATCAGACTCACACAATCCAATCCATACAAATTGTTTAACTATTAATCAATGAGCAGGGGGTGAATAAAGGGTCCTGTGATATGTGAGGGGTTTGTATTGAACAAAACATGGTATGATCAGGGGGGGGGGAATGCGGTTACTGCTCAAGGACAACAACAATCAACTGCAAACCAAAGAAAACATCATTGTAATTCAACCAAGACACTGCTACTGCCAACTTCTTCAACATAGAATTTTTCTTGACTGTAATTAATTTTAGAACAGAGAGTGAAAAATGAATGTGGGAAGGCGATGGGGTTGTAATTAGTGAAAAGTGAAATACTGGTGGGGAATGAGAGTGGGTATTGTTCACAAAATTAATCAAGTAATTTATATAATCATTTTGTTAAAAGGAGATACACCAACCAAACGATCATTGTGACCCAATAACAATTATAGTTCATTGTTCATAGTCAAATATCTAACATAGTTCCATCAACAGGACAGTATGCATTCCACAAAAAATTGTAAGAGAGATTTTTTCCTCTTATTTATCCAATTTACATCTTATAACAATTCTCAAATGTATAATAGTAACCATTTCCACTCTGTTAATCATCAAAATCAACCACTGCCCACACATTACTTCAATCACCAAATACACTCAAAGGTCGTGTTTCAAAATTGCAATGAAGTTATATTGTCACTGCAAGCGGGCATGTTATTTAAAATGCATGAGATCCGTTAAACATACATACTGGACAGTCAACCCAATAATCCAAATTTAAATTGCAAAAACCCACTCGTCATTTAAACAGACAGACAATAGCTACCATTCCAACTCATGCTATGTTGTAGGAAACAAAAAATAATTCAATCAACGCAAGTGTAATTCTGTGACTGTACAAGCCCGATTCAATGTGACTTTAAATAATCAAAATGTTGGTCTATCCATCCAACACAACGAGGTCGCAACAGCATGCCTGACTTCATAATACAAATAATCGAATTGCAACAAAGTCGTGCTTAAAAATCTGTGACTATATCAGAGTGTGCAACCCAAGATATCCATATCATACACAGTGGGCAGCCACCCAAAACACCACAATGCAGCATTCCCATCTGACAATTCTAAACACGCAGTCGCAGTATTAACTCAACCCATCGTGTCGAGCTATCAATCTAATACAGTATTGCTTCAAATTAATCAAATTGCAATCAACCATTTTGTGTAAAACTTGGGCCCATCCTTAATGACACAATCAAATAACCATAACGCATACAATGGATGAAATTACCATAGTCCTCCTGGTTTCCATAACCATTTGGCCCAAAAAAAAACTCATAGTTACAGTGACCATTTATTCGTGGCGTAGGAACACCACACATACAAATGCATTATGCACGAACATCATTAAAAAATTGTAACCGATGTCGAGCTAACATCCAAATAATCTTTAGTGAAAAATACAGTGACTGTGTATCAACCAATCAACCAATTCAATGTTGAGCCTATTACTTGGACTATCATAATAATCAACAACTGACCTAACATGCTATGGAAACCATACATACCCACGCATCGACATGAAGTGAGGTTGTGTCTTTCTCAATTAAAACAATATTGGGTTATCAAACACAAAGAGAGTGATTGTGTATTTGATCTGTCTAATTAACCATGCAGGGTTTATCCATTGTAGTAACATAGGCAGTGACTAGATACTAAAACATAAACGATTGTCACAGACCAATCGGGCGAGCCTGTATTCAATTCAGTCGACAATACATACCAATCAACAATAACCAATAGTAAACCCGACAAGCCCCGACATTCTTCTCTATCAACCCTCAGACTAGAGGAGTTAAGGGTTTGCTCTATGGCCAACACGGGGAGACCAGGGCCAAATCTTCTCTATGGTGAAAAACCTTTGAGACCAACGGTGTATACAGAGAGAACACCACAACTTATTCTATGGACAAGGTGACGAAAACATGTGACAGGAGAGGCTATAACAGAGGAGTGAGGCTCTAATCCAACCTAGTAATGATACTTAACACACGCAGGGTATAACCCTCGTGGCTCTCCAGTCAAACAAACATAACGTTGAGGTGAAAAAGGGTCGAGAAAGAGAAATATAACCCAATGCGCGACCATTAATAGTGACAACAACCCAATGCCCATGTGAAAAAAATGTAGTGACACAGAGTGCTTTCAACCATTAAAACCCCATAAAAGCCAAGGATTGGGTAAGGTGATACGAATGTGTGAAGACATCCATCCACCCAAGACCAAACAAAAACCCTCCAACTAAACCAGCAAGTATAACAGAGAGCCCTTATGGCTGCTAACACCCAGGATGACCAATAACACTATGAACTCAACATTATCGCAGAGAAAACCATGACACTTTATTCCAAAAATCACAATTTTACATAGTTGCAATACTTAAGGAAAGCACAACCCATACATTCGATCCAATATCCATTTTATAAACAGAGCAGATTCATGGATGGCCAAAAAAAAAGACATATCTGTAATCCAAGCACCTTAAAACGCGAGTTGGTCAAGCGGTTCCTCCCTGCCTGAAAATCGGATCATAACCACATCAACAAGGTTGAAGAATAGACCGACTAGGGTGGAATCCAACAGAAGGAGTAAGAGTGACGTGCAGTAAATGCATGTCGCCTCCACCCACAGTTAATTAATTCATTAGTACACGCCAGCCATTAAACTATCAACCATTCATTTAAACCATGCATTGGAAATGGCATCCATTACTTGTCAAACGCGCCACTCACATCATGCCTTCCATTTCCAACTAGAGCATATTACGTATCAACTATATAATCCAATTAAGTAAACCTTGTACCGAACCATCACCAATAGCGTGATCCACATCAACTTATGCCATAACATAATCACCATGCATATCAACTATATAACTCAAAAAAAAACGCATAGCTATTAACTTAATAGATAGGGTAACAACAACTCATTAAAAATCGATGCATGCAGTATAGTATATAGCATGGTTTTAGTTTCTTCCCTTTGCTTTTATATTGTTTTTTGCCTTTTTCCAATTGCTTGTGTATGTTATTGCTAACATGTTTATTGTGCAGGTCTCCTAGTAATAGGTCCAATAACAGATAGCAGTGATAACAAGGATAACATAGGCCATTGTGAAATAAAACTCGACCCTAGAGCAGCATAAAACACAGAACATGCCTTCTCAATCACCAATAAACCAAGTGTTGGCATAGGGGCAGACCCAGGGTTCAACTCCAAGAGAGAACCAACAAGCCCTAACTATTGGCCCTTTCAAAAGCACCTGCGAAGCAGACACAGTCTCACCCGAAGCAGTTATGAGGGGGTTGCAGGATAGATATGTCTACAACCAAAGGGAATATCAAGTGGATCTAACACAAGAACAGCACAGCATTCATATATCACTTATCAACTTAGATCTATTATGCACATCTACTTATCAGATCTAAAGCAATAATGTAATCACAGTATATCAATGACAGACACAAAGTACCAATCACACACAACACAAAATATATGTGGTTCACTCTCTCTCTAGGGCTACGTCCACGTAAATGTGTTATAATATATTAAGGTAAAGCATACAGTTCTTATCTGTGCTCTTAGCTAGTAGATCTCCTCTCTTCTCCTCTCTTTCTCTCCCCTCCCTATGCACCTAGCTGCAGGGTTGATCTTCGAACCCAACTGAATATCTTACAATCCATAAGGATCTTGTACTCAACACTTCTCTCTCACACAATACTCTTCTCTCAACCAACTCAATACCAACAGCAACAATAACAATATTATCGTACCAACCCAAACTAGGCCCTCATGACCTCTATTTATACATTACAATAGCTCACCAATAGCCTTAGGCCGAAACCTAGGTGTCCAAAAACCTAGATACCAAAACCCTAGGTGTCTAAAACCCTAGGTCAACTTGACCCATATTTTCAGGGCTTCGCCAGCCTATCTTTCCTTCCTTTTCGCGTGGTGCTCCAAAGCATCCATCAGTAGCTTTTTCCTCTTGTTGAGTTCTCCATGATCCTTCTTCCTTGCTTATCTATCATCCTCGATCTCCTCATCCAATGGATTTGTTTCTCGGGCTTCGCTCCATATTTTCTACTATTTTGATCACTTCGACCCAATAACAGTCATTATGTCTTCCGCACAGTTCTCATTCTCCCTTTTATTCCTTGATCCTTGCTTGCTTCCATAACCAAGGGCCAACAAGCCCCCAACACTCACATGTGACTCGTCCCGAGGCACTTCAGATCTAAGCTTCTTGTTTTACTTCGACTCCAGGCTGCATAGTGCAGTCTCTGTGTTCTTCTCTTTGTATCCTCGCCATCTCTTGTGCAGACTTTCTTTTCTGTGTCTGGTACCTAGTTTCAACTGCACCTGGTACCTTGACCCTTTTCTTCATGCTTCTACTGAGAGCTGCGAGGCAGCTGGTTGTCATAGTACAACTTTAGCCGGCTCCCATTCACTAAACCTTCCTTCCATTCTCGATTCAGAGTCTTCAATTGCATAGCTCCTCCTTCTGTAACATAAACGATCTCGTATGGCCCTAGCCAATCCATTCTGAACTTCCCCTGATGTTTTATGAACTTGTTGTCATAGACCAGCACTAGGTTTTCTTATTTGAATGCCTTCTTCTTGATGTGCCTATCATGATAGGCCTTCTCTTTTTCCTTTTGAACCTGTTGATGGAATCCTGCAATGGATATGTCTTCTTCCAATTCAACCAACTGTGCAAGCCTCTCTTGAACAGCGCCAGGGTCATCCATATCTATAAGAGCAGTAATTCTCAGGCTTGGTACCAGATATTCCATTGGAACAACAGCTTCAAAACCATATACCAACTTGAAGGGGGTCTGCATTGTTAACTTCTTGCAAGTGGTTCTATAGACCCATAACACTGTTGGTACTCTTAAATCCCAATCATCTTTGTTCACACATCAAATCTTGGTTAGTGTTGTTTCCAAGATCTTGTTGAATGCTTCAACTATCCCATTTGCTTGTGGATGGTACGGTGTGCTCTTCTGATGGTGGACTACAAATTCTTCAGTCAAGGCTTCAACTGTCTTATTGATGAAATGTGTTCCATGATCACTCATAAGGATCTTTGGGCATCCAAACCTGGTTATGATGTCATCAAATATGAAGCGTGCAACTATAGTTGCATTACAGTCCTTGACCGTTCTTGCTTCGGCCCATCTAGTCAAGTATTTTGTGGCTGTAATTATGTACCTTGCTCCTGTACGCTTTCCTGGTGGATTTATAGGTCCAACAAAGTCAATGGCCCATTTCTCAAATGCTTGTAGGGTCAGCTATAGTGCTAATGGCATTTCATCTCTTCTAGATGGTTTCCCACCCCTCTGGCATACATCGTAGGCTTTGGAATAGTCTTTAGCATCTCTGTGTAAAGTCGGCCACCAAAGGCCAGCTCTAAGAACCTTCTGCGCAGTTGCTTTCCCTACATAATGTCCCCTTGTGATTCCTTCATGAGATTCTGCAAGGATCAGTGGTCGTTTTGCCTCCATAACACACCTTCTCAATATCTCATCAAGTCCCATCTCTTATAGATGTCTGGCGATAAGTGAGAAATCTGTAGCGCGCACCACTAGTTGTTTCTTCTAAGGAATTGTGTACTCACTAGGTGCCATTCATGTTGATAGGAACTGGACTATCTCTGCGAAGTGGTCATCGATCTTTCTAATGGCTAGTAGTTGTGCATCCGGTAGTGCATCCTCTAAACTAGTTGGCTCTTCTCCATGTTCCAACCTTGATAAGTGGTCAGGACCTTTGTTCATTCTCCCTGGATTTACTATGATCTCAAAATCATATTCTTGAAATAGCAGCAGCCATCTGCATATCCTTCCCCCCAACACTAGCTTGTTGACTAGGTATTTCAGCGCGGAGTGATCAGCAAACATTTTAAAGTGTCCTCCCAACAAATAGTGGCGAAATTTATGTAGTGCATACACCATGGCTAATCCCACTCTTTCAGTAGTGGTATAATTAATCTCATATGTAGATAGCTTCCTGCTAGCAAAGGCTAATGGATGGTCAATGTCTCATGTTCCTAGTTGTGCTAACATAGCTCCCAATGCAATGGATGATGCATCGACATTCACATGAAACTCCTTGGTCCAATCTGGGAAAACCGGAATGGGCGCAGTAACCATTTTCTATTTCAGTGTGTCGAAGCTCTGTTGGCATTCTTCTATCCAACTAAACTGACAATCCTTCTTCAACAGCTTCTCCATGGGCGATGTAATCTGAGCATAGCCCCTAATGAACTTTATGTAGTAGCCTGTGTGTCCCAACGCAGTGCGCAACTGTTTGACTGACATAGGAGGGGGTAGATCAACTATAATGGCAATTTTGGATGGATCTACCAGCAATCCTTGCTTGCATACTATATGACCTAATAGCACGCCAAATGGTGAAAATAAAATACATTTCTTCAGGTTCAAAGCAATTTGATACTGCCTACATTTGTCCAACATTAGCCTTAGACATTCAATGTGATTTTTCAATAAGCTAAAAACGGTCCAATCATCAATGTATGCTTCTAAAAATTTATGCAGAAATTCCTTGAATGCTTCGACCGCCACCTTGGAAAAGATGGTTGGTTCATTCTTCAATCCGAATCGCATCACTGTATATTGGTAGGATCCCCATTCTGTTGCAAATGTGGTCTTATGGCGGTCTTCCTTGGCAATCTGGATCTGATGGTATCCTGAAAATCCATCTGTAAAAGAATATACTTCCTAGCCTCCCACATTATCTAACACTTCGTCAATGAATGGTGTAGGGAAGGGGTCATGAAAACAAGCATCATTCATCTTCCTGAGGTCTACGCATATCTTGATTTCTCCTGTTTTCTTGTCTTGCACCACCATAGGGCTTATCCACTCTGACTCTTCAACAGGTTCTATAATTCCTGCTTCTAGCATTTTGTAAAGCTCAATCTTCACTTTCTCCTTATATTTAGGGTTTAGTCTGTAAGGTCTCTGTTTGACTGGTCTAGCATATGGCTTTAAAGGGATCCTCATCTCTCCCATAGGCCCTTTAATGCCCTTCATATCAGTGAACTTGGTTGGAAACAAGTCCTGATATTCATGCAATAACTCTGTAATTGTATCAATGGTAGAAGCATCCCAATAATCTCAAACGTTTGCAAACTTTGGTGTCTTCTCTACTCCAATATTGACTTTCTTGATTTTGATTGGTTGTCAAATGAATGGCATCTCAACTCTTGGTCCTTCCACATCTCTCTGGCCCTATGTTTCTACGATGTTCACCTTCCTCGGATCATCGTCTTCATCGGCGTTGATCTTGTAACAGCCTTGCAGTTTCTGGAGAGGCGCAATCCATTCATCCTCTTCATGTTCTAAGGGAAGCCTAGATACCTCCTCGAATACTTTATGTCTCACAACCTACAGTGCTTGATCTACTGAAGGGTATTGACTTTCAAATAAGAAGGTGGTTACAAATTTATGAGTCATACCTTTCCAATCTGTACTGATGAGGCACAGTTCTGCTTGAAGGTACCAGCTGATAGGTGTTGTGTCTAGCGTGTTGATGAATCTGTGTACCCATTGTTCTTGAGGAATGTTGCTCCAGGATTTCTCATAGCTTCGCACATGGTCCTTTGCGTAGCTTCGACCTATGTAGCAAACTTTGTAGCCTTTTACTTGTGCTGAGAATCACGTTGTCATCAAAGTACGGCATTGTACCCAATATGTAATATTACTTTTGTGTGTCCCCCACCATCTTGCTGGTGTGTCTTTCAAGGCCTCTTCCATTGCCAACAACCTTTGTTGTGTTGGTACACTTACTTCAAAGTATGATAGGAAGGCTTCTAACGGATTCAGACCATCAAATGTGGGTAAGTTACTTACTGTTGTGTCGATCCAGCGAACTTCTTTGGTTAATATAGCACATCTCCTTGTAGATACTTTATACATCTAGTTCTGCCAATTCTCCAGTGCTTATTTTGAGTCTGATGAGCACGCGTTGTCACTTCACCAACTTAGATTCCCATCGGCTGAAGGATTAATGTAATCCTATTGTCTAGTTGTTAGTTTATATATGTTTTCTAGTGCATATGTGTGGTCTTCTTCTCTGATAGGTTATGTGTACCACTGACCTTCATCTGGATTTAAAGGTGCAATGACCCTAAGGCCATCTCCTTCAAAAGTCATACGTCTTTTCTTTAAGTCAACAACAGTAGAGTTATTGAAGGCCCAATCAATTCCTAACAGCGCAGGGTAAGGGAAATTGTCATCAACTATTTCAATTACCTCAAAATCTGCAAATGTTCTTACTCCATCAATGTCCACAGGAACATGCTCCAATCGTCCAAATGGACTAACATCTTGTTGGTTAGCCATCCTAATATTGATAGGGGAATAGATCAACTTCGGTTTTCCCATCAGTGCCCAGGTTTTCTTCATCATGACATTGACCTCCGACCCTAAGTCGAGGACTACATAGTCTATCTCATACTCTCGTATTTGAGCATTCAAATGTAATTCTTTATTTTTCCTTCTCTTCTTATCAATTTGGTGTATTTCCCTATTTAGAAAGGGATCTATCTTTCCTAGCTCATATTGTCTGATTAAATTTTGTAATTCTTGTACAGCGCTTTCGTCCTGAACCAACTTAATACAAGTGTATAAAAATTCCATGAGCTTGCTTACCTCTTTTCCTTCTTTTGGCGAAGCAGACTGATCAAATGCTAGAGGCATTCCATATTCTCTCACTTTTGGTCTTGTCTTTGATGCAGAGCCTTGGTTTCCTTTGAATTCTTTTCTGGCTTCCTCAAACATTTGTCTTTCTTTCCTTGCATCAAACATTTGTGTCTTCTCTGTAGCTTTCCTGATCCCTGAGTCTTCTGTAGTCTTCCCTTTTGTCGGCCTGTCTTCTCCTGTAACAGTGCCCCCTCTTGTTATAATAGTGACTCTAGGGTATTCTCCACGAGGTTCAGCATATATCAATTGCACTTTCAGGTCCTGCTAAGGTCCTCGTCTTTCCTGAAGCTTAGCTAGAAGCACGGGACAATATTCTATAACATGGTCAAATGAGTTGCAGTAGTTGCAAGTGGTACAAGGGTTCTGACAATCCCTTGCAAGGTGTCCTGGTTGTGCGCAGTTATAACATATGATATGTCCTCAGCCTCGACCCATTCCTCCTCCCCGTCCTCTTCCTCTGAATCCACTGTGAGGATTGAAGTTTCCTCTCCCAGGAGAGTTATACTGCGTAGTGTTTCCTTCTTGTTGTACTTCACCTTGAATCTTATATATGTCTCTTGACCTTTCATGCATGAGATCATAAGCCCTACAATCCCTATCATCATGTCCTACAGACTTACAGAATGTACAATACAAATTTCTAGTTTTCTAAACATGCTTTTGCATATAATAGCACTCACCAATACAATGTATGTTTTTGCATACCTCGCACCAGGGTAAGGTGACTTGCTTCAAGGGGATCGGAGCTCCAGAAGCCAAGTATTCATTGAATAGAGGCCAGTGTTCATTATCATGGACTTCTGATCTACATCTCACCAGACGTCTTCTCTTTTATCTTTTCCCTTGTCTTTCTTCATATCTACGACCTGTAGAGACAAACTAGTTAGCTGGCTCAAGATCTGGCTCATACCTGAGCTGGATTCTCCCATAGGGGTTGATTCTAGCTTCATGGAAATCTCCAATGCCTCAACCTGCGAAGCAATCTTTTGTTGCATCAGGGGAACTCTGATGTGTGGTATAAGGGAAGCAATGAACCATTCCTTGTTATGTTCGTCTGGGATCTGAAAATTCAATTGGCCTGTTAAGGTATTGAATCTCTGATCGAACTCCCAAACAAGTTCAACCACCTTCTGCTTGATCTCTTTCAGCTCTGTGACACATTGGGATTCTGAATTAGGTTTCTTGAATTCTGCAATCAGGGTGTTCTTGATCTGATTCAATGGCTTAGGCTGTGCAAGTCCTTGGACAAGTTTCAAGTACCAACTCAGTGCGCGATCTCTGAGAGTTGTACTGAACTGAGTTCTTTTGACAGCTTCATCTATGACATTCTTAATGTTCCATACGGCTTCACATAGAAACCAGTGTTGATCAGGATCTTCAGATCCATCTCCCCTAAAGATAGGGAGTCTCATCTCATCTGCTATAGATCTTCCTAGGGTTCCTGACTGAATATGCGGTGGACTACTATTGACAGTTCTTTGGATGCTCTGGTGACTGGGATTACTCTAGTTGCTTAATACTACTGAATCAACAGGAGGGATAACAGTACTTACTTCGACGGTCTATGCAGTTTCTGAGGTTTAAGGTTCTCCTCGGTGAAGCTCTTCAGCTTTTCCTTCCTCTGCCCTAGCGGGTTCCGAATGTTCTTTATCTGTCAGTTCTACTTCTTCTCCATTGTAGAAACCTTCATCCCCGTAGTTCTTCTTAAACAGGTTCGCAAGATGAACTTCTCTGAATACTCTCCCACTGTGTGTATTTCCATCTTCTGTGTCATTATAGTTGTCTGAATTTTTGAACATTATCCTTTCTTGATCCAACCAATCTATTGTATCTTCAAGATGTTCTTCTCATGCAATAGCATCTTGATTCTCAGCTTCAGAAAATGCAAAAATTTCCCTCTAGGTCTCTTAAAGAAATATCTCTTAGCTTGGTTGTATGATTCTACTATGTCAACAACAAACTTTGTGATGTACCCTCCAATGGTGTTATCGAACCAGTGATCTACTACTCGTTATAACACGTTATCAACTCTCTTGACCTTCTTGATCAACTCCGACGTCCAAGCCACGGGAAGTCTAGATCGGATCTCAAACTGGGTATCTGCTAATCTAGCTAGTCACTCATATAGCTCTTGATGGATTCCTCCAAAGAAAATCTCGTGAATATCGGTAAAGATATATCTTTCTAGCCAATCCTCAGTGCT
>ML792858.1:21840-33063 GCA_009831015.1 Picea engelmannii | reverse complement strand
TACTTGGTCTAATATTTCGTTAGGTAAAAGTGTGTTTCTTTAGTATGCATTAGTATGCATTTGTAGTTAGGAAATCCGACGGTCACGATATGTTCCCGACATAGAGTGATCCGACGGTTCATACTCTCCTCGATCTTAACGGCTATTGATATGTGGCTTAACACCCGATTGGTCCATGATTTCTATTTAAAGAGCATGGAGGGTCATTTTCCGATGATCGATTGTGAGAAACTCTCTTGTAAAATATCTCTGTAATCTTTTTTCTTTGCATTAATAAACTGCTCCAAGTGGCCGCGTTGGCTGGGGCCGTGGATGTTTCCCCGTAGGGGTTTTACCACGTGAAAACATCGGTGTGTTGATCTTTGATCTGGTTATGTGAGTGGTTACTGAAGGTGTTCGTCCTCTGTTGGAATACCTGTGTTGTCAAACAGCGATGTGAGGAGGACCAACGTTTCTGTAAGAAGGAAAAGCAAAAGGTTCCCCTGGAAAAGGGGTTCATTCATTGGTCGTTCCAGGAACTGATGCCATTAAATAAATATCCAACCTAGAGTATGCTAGGGAAAACAAACAGCACACGCTAAAAATCTAGTAAGCAAACAAGCAAACAAGACCTTTTTACAATGAACGCACTAGTTGGTGATGAAATCCAACATCGCGGGAACAATGTAAGAAGGGGCTGAGATAGAGCGGGTGGAAAAGTTACGTTGACGACCTGCTTAATGGACTTACACCCTGGTGAAAGCTTCCAGACATAATCATGGGTATACCCTCCAAGGAGCCGGAGTGAGTTTGGCCAACGTCGATTCCAAGTACCGTGAAGACTTTCCCCTCCATAGTCACCTTGTGTAAAGACCCTAAAGAGATAGGCCACGAAGGTTACCAATTACGACAATGATGCCTGGGGAAACAGTCGACAGTCTGATCGACGTGCAAAGGCAAGGTATATAAGCTTGAAATCAACTCGAGAAGGTCCCCACGGGATTTTCTTCTCAAGTAACCCCCAATAATATGCACAATCTCTACACTAAGACCAACAAAGTAGTGTGAGTAACTATGCCAGTCCTAATGTGACCTCGTGATTGACCCTTGTGTTAGAAGGGCTTCCCAAGAAAAAATGTAGCAAGTGGATTTAAACTCTCTCTATCACAAGATACTATGTTTTTTTACAGCTTTGGAAAGTTATCTTTCATACCTATTCCAAATACCTACACTCTAAGCTAATGTAGTTTTACTACCAGAAAAATATAAAAATGTCTAATCAATTTTTATAAGCGTTTTATTTTAAGGTTGTTGTTTACTCAATAGGAAAATGGCGTGGACTAAATGGTGCTTTGACCGAATCTAAACAATGCAAAGAAATGAGAATGAAAATATTTCATTTCGATGAAATCTATATTACGAGAAGGAGAAAACGTTTATCATTCCCAAATGCACAATGTCCCAAAATTTTATTAAACTCATCAATATTAAGATCCTTAAGAAATGATCCAAAGGGACTGTACACCAATAAATGATTCTTGGCATTCAATTTCTCTACTTCAAATGCAAGGATGCCCCAAATATAATTGTTTCAAAGATAGCTAAAAGCAATAGCGAGCTTCTTCAAGACAAAAGCAACCCAAACTACAATTTTTCTTTTAACACGAACTATTCAGAAAAAAGAAGTTTTCTTTCACTAAACAATTCTAAAGAAAAAACAATGCTTTGTAACTGAAAGACACTCAAAGAAAGAGATCAAATCTTTCAAAACAAAACAAGCTAAAACAAAGAAAAGATAGCTAAAAGTAGATTAAAACACTGTCAAGAAAATTGTAATCAGACTATAATCAAACACAAAAATTCACCCCAAAACCATACCTAATATTTGGGCAAGGAAAACCATCAAAAATTAAAAAAATTCACAATCATCGCAGGCTGGAAGACTAACACAGTGCGTCGACCCTAGATCCTCGTGGGTAACTGAAGGCCACATTGCGACGACGTTGCACTATCTCTCAAGTAAGATTGTGACGATCCTAGATCATCGCACTGTCTCTCAAAGCAAGGTGCAGCGATCAAAGAAAAAATGAAATAAAAATCATGAAGGATTTCTAGTGAAATTAAACAATCGGAGAGTCAATATGGATCTCCCAGTGACTCAGAAAACAGAACCCAGGAAATCAAGGAAATAAACAAATACTACTAGGAAAAAAATCTATTCCCTAGTATGGTCACCAATTTTGTTATCGGATTAATCGGTAAGTGCGGACACAAACAGATCTCCCTAGTTTCACCCCGAAACTAGAACAAAACAAGACAGAATATAAAAATTTCCCTAAGTTTTAATTATCAAGCATACTAACTAACAAGAGATAAATGACATACCTTTTAAATGTCGTTTGTCCTCGCTAGTGTCATCCTCACTCTTTTCCAAGACTTATGGGATGTTGAACCTGTAAAAAGACACAATCCAACGAAGTGAAAGAAACAACGTATACTCAACAAAACCTATGTATGTGATCAAGGATTCATACAATAAAATAAGACCAATTTTATGGGAAAGAAATATATCATTGTATTAAAGAATGTGGAAGAAAGATACAACCAGATGCCTTGATGTTGTCAGCTTCCTTCTAAAAGTTCTTTGCTTCCCACACACTTCTGCTCTAGGGATTCTGAGATCAACAATCTATCTTGATAAAGCAAAGCTCAAAGCCAACATACAAGCTCGAAAAACTCCAAGCTACAAAACTCAAGAACTTTCCAACTCCAAAAGCTAGCCAACTTTCCCAAGCTAACTTTCCCCATGAGAAATCCTCTCCTTTTATAGGATGAAAAGGATAGGGTGAGGAGGTTAGGATAATCCCATGATATCAGGGATGTGACTCAGATCCAAACTGATCGGAGGCCACCTCACCCTCGAATCTTCTATTCTAGACTTTTCAAGAAATTCCTCGTTTTCCTTCGTATGGAAATCGTTGCACCCTTAACACTAAGAAAACTGCAACGATGTCTCAACCCATTATGGTGCAACCCGCGATGATCCTATATCATCACACCCTTAACACTAAGCAGGGTGCGACGATCCCTTTTTATAAGGTTTTTTACAAAGGAAAAGTATAATTTCATCTCTCTGGGAAAATGTATCTTCATTCTTCTTCAAGGATTAAGGCCATTGATCCTTCTAAATACAAAGGATAGGTTTACATCATTAATGGTCATAGGGGTGACTAAAATAATGTGTAATAGTGATCCCCCAAAAGTATGAATTTAGAACAGAGTGATAGCTAAAATACTTTGTCGATAACAAGGAAGACGTCGGTCGGAAACCTGCCAACAAACAAGGAAATACAGGACAATAATATATCATCACTAAGGTAGGCATTCCCATACTCAGAATAAAAATTACTCAAATCATAAATGCCGAAATGAAAATATCCATGTCAAGTAATATAGTTCATGGCCACCAAACATACACTGTGGATCCATGCCATTATGACTCAAATCTAAACATAGCCACCAAAAATACAATGTGGATCTATGTGTTAAGGACTCAAATTTGAACATAGCCACGAGACATACACTATGGATCTATGAAACAGTACAATATGAATATACTTCAACACAACCTGAATCTATCAGAAAAGATCCAAGGTCTTCTTCTTTATCACTCTATAGTACGAATCTAACCATGCGAATACATGTGTTGAAGTCGAACATGGTAGAACCCACTTGATTACCGGTCCTTAGTGAATATCGTTAACAAGTGAGAGGGAAATCACCATTAATGTCAATGACTCCCAAGGTACACTGGTACAATCCAACGGGTGTTAACTTATGAGTTGAAGTCAAACACTCGAAGGAATCTCCCGATCAGGCGTCAATAATGAAAACCCACTGTCGAAAGCAAGGAAACCTTCCATTGAGGCATGAAAGTTCCAAGGTACTAATTAGTTTCTAAGTCTAATTCCTGGATAATGAGTTGAAGTTGATAGGAAAAGACTCGTCACAGGAGGGCCTTAATGTATCCCCCATCAATGACACGAAACGGGTAACAAGATTTGAAATAGATCAAAGAAACAAGTGATTCAAGACTGACTTAGGGATGGCCAGCGCAATAGAAGGCTTAAGGACTGCAGAAATGGTTGATGCAATAGAAGGCTTTCCGGGTTGAACTTCTCTTTGAACATATTGATGACACGACAACCGTCTTGGAAACACTAACTCAACAACAACTGAGATCTGACAAAAATGACCAAGAGTGACAGAACTGAGTTTTGTATCGATCATGGCATGCACATGCATTGTTGGAGGCCACTGGAGACAACTGGAAGTGTGGTTGTGTATTTTCCCCATTTATCATTTTGAGGATAGAAGCAAGTCTTGTTGCGCTTTTCTAGAGTCTAGACGTGTAGTTTCCCCGTTCCTGGTTTGGCGCCCCTTTTTAAACCTTTTAAATATGCAATAAATGTGGGGAGCCACTTTGGAAATTCGACATTTGGAGGTTTCTAAGTGTAGAGGATGCATATCCTCTAGAGGACAGAACCCCCGAAGTCGTTAACAAACACTAATCACTTATTAACCCAAGATTACCTTTAACCTTAATTACTTCGAGACTTCGGCGGTTCGGCACTTCGTGGTTTCTGGGACTTCGAAGTGTAAAGCATGAAAATATCCCGAAGTGATGATGTTGCGAAGTGACAATGATGAGAAGGGACATGGTGGCCTGATGTCATATGATGTCACGGATGTTGATGTGTCACATAAGGTGAGTGACATGTGTCACTCAAAAATGAGTAGATGATGGGACCGAAATGACCAGAAATGAGTGCCACATTTCAGGGCCAGATGGAAGCCACGTGTCTCCACGGATGAGCGCCACAAGTCCTGATGGACGAGTGTCGTGTGCTTCGGCACTTCGGTACTTTGGCGTTCGAGAATTTTGGATTGTGAAGCATGAAAATCTCTCGAAGTCATTAACTCGTGATTATTGATAATTGATCCGAGATTAAGACCCTTTGACCATTAAATACTTTGGGACTTCGTCCCTTCAGCGACTTCGGCCTATGCTAAGTTGAAAAAATTCCCAGAGTGGTATTGCCCTGATATGACATGTCCACGCAATGTCATTGTGTCGACGTTGTATGACTAATGAGTGCCATGTGTCTTATGAACTTCAACACTTCAGCACTTCGTCACTTTTCTTGCTTTGGACCAAAACCTCCTGGATGAACAAACTCGCAAAGTGACATGGTAGTGAGAGCCCACTCCAGCACTTCGGAGCTCTGGTACTTCGAAAGATTTGAACGAAAGGCAATTTCGGACACCCGAACACCGAAGTTGCGAAGCCAATCCTATTAAACCCTGCATGAGTTTCAGACTCCGAATGCGCAAGATTCGTTGATCTACGTCGACTATTGGATCTCCACCATTGAATATTTGACCTGATTGTTTGGCTTAAATTCTAAGCCCAAAATGGACTGCTTTGATTTGTTTCCTTTTTATGTGAAATCTTACTGAGCTTACAAAGGACTTGTTGGACCTAGATGTCTCATGCACACACAAAAGACTTGGTTGACCTGTTGTGAGCTCAATCAATGGCATACATGATTATCTGAACCAAATCAATGGTCGAAAAGCATTCTGAACCAAATCACGACATGTAATTATCCTTCAAGAAAAAACAAAAACAAAATGCACGAAGACTCAATCAAGAAAGAAACGATAAAAAACCAAGTCACTTACTAATGGGAAACTAAATTCACCAACCAAAAGAGGAAAAAATTTGATGAAGGCATAGGGAAATGAGAGAGGATGGGCAGGGATGCAGACCTAGGTTACAACATTGGCTCCAACCGGGGATAGGACTTCCCTGTGAGGTGCTAAGAACAACAGATCAGTGCCTTTGAATTTAATAACTTTCTCCCATCTCCCTTTTCTTAACTCTATTATGTTTGTGTCATGTATCTCTGTCATTGTTTCTCAGTCATGAATCTATGGAGTTCAAAACAGTAATTATACCCTAGTTCCTTTGTTGGGCTATGGACTCTTTATTCAATATGAAACTTAAAACTGCAGCTACACCCCAGTGCCTTTGTTTGGGATATGGAGTCTTTATTGCACATAACTAACTAATCAAATGCAAAAATAAAAGGAAAGCATCTATGGTACAAGAGGGACCTTACCTCATCCTTAAACAAAATAGTGTTTCAGGAAGTGTCCATTTAATGGGCCTCTGAAGATCTCTGCATCATCTAGATTGTGCAATATAAATGTGTTATTGTCCAGGACCTCAACCACCTTAAAATGGCCAAACCAGAGGTTATCTAACTTACCTTTCTTGGACTTCTCATCCTTTCTGGCATCCCACCTCAAGACCAGGTCAACTTATTAGAAGATCTCCTTCTTGGTTTTCTTGTCAAAGGTTGATTTGATCCTTCTCTGGTATGCTTCGATCCGTTGATCCAGTGCTTCTCTCTTTTGTTGAACCTCTATAATCTGGAAGATTCTCCTTTGGATGTCATTTGGCTCCTCAATCTCTTCTTGTAAGAATTTTAGGACTGGTATACCAAGTTGGGTGGGGAAAAAAATGTCTACACCATAGACAAGCTGAAATGGCGAGGTTCCCAAAGACTTCTTGGTGTTAATTATGTCGGTCCACAAAGCATACTTGAGTTTAGAGTCCCAGGATTTCTTTTTTTTCGGTCAACAACTTCTTGATAATCCTGATGAGAGTTTTGTTTGATGACTATGCCAGACAATTCCCCTGAGGGTAATAAGGTGTGGAATGTGTCAAGGAAATGTTATGACTGCCACAGAAGTCAATCATGGCTTTGGACTTTAATGCTTGGGCATTTTCTATTATAAGGTTGTTGGGGCAGCCGAATCTGGCTAAAATATTGGTTTCCAAGAAATTCATGATCACCTTGTCAGTGGCATTCCTGGTGGGCACAGCCTCGATCCACTTGGTGAAATAATCAGTGGCAGTGAGAATCCACTTGTGCTACCCATGAGAGGATGGATTTATCTCACCTATGAATTCTAATTCCCATTGTTGAAATGGACCACTGGCAGTGATAGGTTTTAGGAGTAGTGATAGTAACTTATGTTTCCTTGCAAATTTTTGACATTCATTACAGGCCCTAATAGTATTAAATACATAATATAAAAGGGTGGGCCAATAATACCCAGTCTGGTACTATATTTGGTATTCGGAAATCAACACAGTATTGTATCTCCCTGTTTTTCTTTCTTAATGTACCAAGTTGGCCACGTAGTTTGAGTACCTCAATGGTACAATAATCCTTTCATCCAGCATTTGTTTCAACTCTTTCTCGATTATGGACATCAGCATGGGATTAAATTGTCGAATATTTTGTCTAAATGGCTTGGAGCCAGCCTTCAGAGGGATCTTGTGTTGGATGATGTCAGTTTCAAATGTCTTCAAATCCTCATACGACCATGCAAAATTATCAGCAAACTTTTTGATGAGACTGACATACTTGTCCCTTTGTTTCACAGCTAAAGCTTTGGACAACTTGACGATCTTGGGATTCTCAGTGGTCCCAATGTTTCAATATGTTACCTCTTCTTCTTGATTCTTCATGGAAGATCCTCTGGAAACATCATTATTGTCAAACAACCTTTCCAATGGCACTAGTCCTCTTGGAATGTGATTGGTTTTCAGCTCCACAATATCGTGGCCAGCTACTATCTTTAGCAGATGAGATGTCTATTGATTTTCTAATTCATTATTTTCACCTTCTTGGATTTCTTGGTCGATTGAGATATTGGAGAATTCATCAATGGTGTGTAGAAATATTTGTAGCTCTAGATCATCACTAAATACTTGTCAGTGCTTTATGTTGTCTGGTATGGTTGTTCTATGTCTAATTTCCACCTAATATTTAATATTTGGACCAATAGGAGGTATAAAAGTGCTGGCATCTAAGGCCAGAGAATTTGCCTTATGATTTTCCTCTCTGGGGATGAAGCATATGTTAAATGATAGAAAGAAATTGTTGATCAGGTCCCATGCCTCATTTATGTATTGCTTGAGCCTCTGTTGTTTAGTTTGATAGATGTTCTTAACTTGATTGATGATTAAATTGGAATCACCAAAAACTGCTAAATAGTCAATGGCCATGTCTTTGGTATCCCTCAATCCTAGCACCAGAGCTTCATATTCAGATATATTGTTAGTAGTTTCAAACTCTGGCTTATAAGAGAGTGATATCACCTCTTGTGAAGGATAAATGAGGAGTATATATGCCATGGATCCTTCATCTGATGAAGAGCCATCGAAATACATCTTCCATACTTTTTTTTTTATGTTAATGGTCAATCTTTGCATTGGTTAATTGATATTTCAAGTTCATCATCATTTAAATGAAAAACAAATGAGTTGATCTCACCCTCAACAGCATCAATTGGGTGATTGCTTGGATTCTGATGGTCACTAACGATATAGGATAATCTTACCTCTTTGTATAGCCTCCTATGTTCCCCTCCAAACACAGGGATGGTGGCATAAGTGAGGTCCATTTGCAATTATCCTCCAACCTTCTTAGCCCAAGTTCTGGATAAGAGAAAACTGAACTTTGGGGGAATGTCAACCACAACAATGTCCATCACTACACTCTTCATTGGTAATTGTGCCAAAGAAACCACCATATATTTTATCAGTCCCAGACATTTTACTTTCTTAGAATCAAAGGAGTATAGGTCCTGGTAAGGTTTGGTGATCTCCAGAGCTAGTTCTTCCATAAAAAATTTGGGCATAACATTGTGTGAGGCTCCTAAGTCCATGAGACAGTTATGCAAGATCTTATCATGGACATTTAAATATATATAGAAGGGTGGAGAAGCATCAGATCCATCCTCAATGTGTGGACCCACAGTAATGGTTGGGTTCTCATCCTGCATACTAGTTACATCAGAAGTTACAATAGAAGTAGTTGGTTTCATAACCTTCACAATGGATTGTTTGAAAGGTTCATTCTTCATCAATTATGTCAAAGGTGCAGGGATCTTGATCTTCCTCAACTCATGTTCTAGGTTGAAAGAGGTTTATGTCCTATCATCTTTCTTTATTTCAGGGATTGCAGGTTTAGATGGGGGAGGTTGTTGAGCTTTAGATGGCATACCTTTACTTGGATTTGTCTTGGGAGGAACTTCAGCCTTTTTTTTTTTATCAGAGGTGGTGGCTTTGGGAGCCCCCACTCTAGACCTCAAAACATATTTTTTCTAGGGTTGGCCTTGAATAACTCCCTCTTCCCCTATCTGATTATCAAACTGATTTAACAGTTGTGCTACCTCATATTCTTGTTGTGTTAATTGAATGGTATAAAAGTATGTTTCATTGAAAAGTACAACAATGGTATCATCTACAGCTTCGTTGTCTACATCTATTTCCTCAATCTGATTGTCTTGGAAAGGAGGCACTACCCTTTGATCAACATCATTTCTCCTTTCTCTCTGCATTATCTGAGGGGCATCATTAGGCCTTCTAAACTGATTTGGATTTGTATTTCCAACCCCTTGAAAATCTTTGTTTGGTTTTTTAGATTCCCATTTCAGCTTAGTTATTTCAGATGTTAGATCCTTCAAATTTTTGGTCATTTCATCAAGTTTTGGATCATATGTCGTTGAGTTAGAGGACGTAGGGGAATATTCTCTTTGTTTCTTCTCATCTTTATCAGATCTAATCTTTAACCTGTCTGATGCCAAGATATTGGATTCAACCTCAATGGTTTCTTCCTGCATGGACAACAAGGTGGTGGATCTTCTCTCCCTCGGCAGAAGGGATAACTATGCATCAAATGCATTGGCATAAGTGATCTTGGCAGAGGCTTCAGTTGGTTTGATCTCATCTTGGATTCTACCATACATCTTATTGAATCTCTTGGTGAAGTCTGAAATAGATTCACCATTCTTTATCTTTAGAGCTCCAAACTTAGTGATGTAGTAGAGGTAATCTCTCCTATCTCCCCATTTCTTTATGAAAGCTTCATCTAATGCCTCAATATCTGTGATGAAGGCTGGAGGAAGAACCTGGAACCATTTCCTTACTTCCCCATCCAGACTCTACACAAACAACCTCATCCACACATCTGCATAGTCAATGTTAAAGTTGTCTGGAAAGTTGTAGAAGGCTACCAGATGTTCCTCGGAAATGACATCACCTTCCCCATTATATCTTGGTAAATATTTCATGTAATCTGTGGCTGGGAGTGCATGTAATCCTACAGGCATAACTAGGGGTGCATATATGGAAGCAATTATGACATCCATCATGTTAGCAATCATTGCTTGGGCAATAGGAATCTATAGATTTATGGGATCTACGGGGGTGGATGTTGGACTGGATCATGAAGTAGAGTTAGGAGTTGAAGATGTCTGAGGTTCCTTGGAATTGTGATTCTCGGGGCTAGCAAATTCAAGCTGCTTGTGATGAAGAAGAGAAGTAGACTCTTTGGGCATAGATTTACCCTTGAGGGGGGACGTATACCTCTGAGCTACAGTAGATTTTCTTAGTTGCCTTTCTGGCTCAGAGACTACTGTGTCCTTCTCAGGGTTAGGATGAGCCTTGGTAGCTTTGATGTGTTCAAATTTGGATCTGTTGAATCCTTTTCTGGGTGCTAGTATTTCTTTCGTAAATTCTACTCAGTGGAGTCACCAGGTGAAAGATGGCAGTCTGTCTGTGTCTGATATTTGTTCACCATCAAAGGTGAGAGATATTCAATGCCATTCTCCAAGGGAAAGATATTTCGTTACTCCGCTCCCCAGCAATGGCACCAGAAGATGTTGGTCCTAAAGTCTGCACCTGACTGCTAAAGGGAAAAGTTGTGCCACCTTAAGTTTAGAATGTTTGGTTTTTAATTTGTGTTGGTCAGTTATAGGGTTGGTTTTACCAAGACAAGAGTGTGGTTGGGTCAGAAAAAGATAAGGACGAGGGTCCTCCTTGGCTGGTGGCACACTAATGACAGACCAGTAAAATAATAGAGGTAAAACAAAGGGAAACAACAAACCACTCAATGAATAATCTGTTGCAAGAAGTTCAATACTTAAAATATCATTTCAAGACATTAAACATGTGCCAAAAACACAATTACTCCCACAGGTTGAAATAAAAACAAATCGTCATCAAAGCATAGTTGTTATCACAGGTTGCATATTAATAAAGACAAGTTATACAGTAGCTGAAGGAAAAGAAATGTACTTCGCACAAATCAAAATTGTATT
>ML792858.1:0-21740 GCA_009831015.1 Picea engelmannii | reverse complement strand
GGGCGCTAGCTCCTTTTCTGATAAGCCCCTTCCTTGATATGACCTTGGGCGATGGCCTTACGTAACCATGCGATTGCGGGCGCAACCAAGGGTGGTTTGAAACCAAACTACTTTTTGCCCCGCAATTCACTTTGAGCCTCCACGTGTCCTTTCTCCAAAATCGTGGTCTAGATTGTGGCTCGCCCTCAACTTTTTAAAGTTCGCGCACCTTCGGTCCCCGCAATGCGATGGGATCGTTGATCTCACGACCTTGACGGTGCTTATGAATTGACGGCTCAGATCTATCCTTTCCTAATCTACTGATCATATCTAAGCTTTCAAAATCAACGACTGTGATTTATTTCATGATTTGAGTTTCGGGTGTTTCAATTGTCAACTTTCGCTTCCTTCGTCAGTAGTTATCTTCTAGAGTGGAAGATCTGCTGACACCTGTCCTCAACAAACAAACGGTTCTGATGAGCTCCGACTCTCTGGCCTTCGAGAGTTCTTGCTCCTTCATTCACCCCTTTCTCTCGGAGTGCTCCGTACCCGGAGTTGTATATCGGACGCCACGCGTCTATTCCGATCAATGGTCTATATCCGCTCTCCACAAACACAAATCTCTGGAGTGAATCCTTCCAGAGTGTCGGATCTTCTGACACCTATCCTCTCCAAATCAACATCCCTGGTCCTCTTCGGGACTTCGACACTTTTCAACCAAGACCAAGTCAACGGTCCTACCTCCTCCTCGATCAACGATCGAGATCTCCTTCGGGACTTCGTCACTTTCACCCATTGCTTTCCTTCGGAGTGCTCCGTACCCGGAGTTCTAGATCTGGCGCCACACGTCCACCTTCAAATCAACAACTGTCATCCGCTTCGGGACTTCAACCTTCAACGATTTCAAATCCCAGTTTCTCCACGCTCTGCTTCTCCTGGAGCATTTTATCTGGAGTTTGCGATCTGATGACATGTGTCCTCTCGCAGATTGACGACTCCCAGCTACTTCAACTATTCTGGGTTCGACGATTTCAAACTTTACTCCTTCGTTTTCTCCCAGAGTACTTTTACTCAGAGTTCATGATCTTTCGCCACATACCCTCTGGATCTGATGGTCCAGATTCTCCTCTGTTCTTCGGCTCTTCGAGCTTCGGGAGTTTCAAATCCCCATTGGAACTCTCGAAGTGTTCTTCCCAAAATCTCTGATCTATTGACATGTGTCTCCTGTCGACCAACAGACAGGATCCACTTCGGCCCTTCGACTCTTTGGGCTTCGGAAGTTTCAAGCTTCTATGCTCTTGATTCTTTCGAAGTGCATTCACCTGGAGATTCTGATCTATCGACACGTACCCCTCCTGGCGATCAACGACCAGGACCTACTTCAGGTCTTTACCCAGAGTCCATAGACTTACGCCACCTGTCCTTTGGATCCGACGATTGACGTTTACTTCGGGTCTTCAAAGTTATCAAACCTCAACCTTCTCCTTCCTTCGAAGTGCATGGATTTCTACTGTGTGTCCCTTTGAATCAGACGACTAAAATTCACTTCGGATTTTCGAGGTTTGGAAATCTCAACTCTCAACCTTTGCTCCCTCCTGAAGCTCGAGATCTGTCACCATGTGTCTCTCTAGATTTGACGATCCAGATTCACTCCAGACTTCGGGTTTCAGGAGTTTCAACTCTCAACTGAAACCTTCGAAGTGATTCTTCCCAGAGCCTCGGATCTGTTGACACGTACCTCCCTTGACGACCAACGGTCAGGATTTACTTCGGGGATATCAAACTCTCCTTGACCACAAGTTCTCGCTCAAGGGTTGTGGATCTTGCGCCACCTATCCCTCTTGAATATGAACGACCCCACTTCACTTCAGGACTTTGACCAGTCAACCCTCCTGTGCACACAAAGTTTAAAACTCGTGCACTTTACCTTAGATCGGATGACTATCGTCCCCTTACGCTCAGATCTGACGGTTAGGATCTGTTCCCTTCTCAACGCTTCTCCTTTGCTTCCCTGGACGCTGATCTAACGGTCCAGGCTTCTCCCAACTTGGAAGAGTTTTGTAGATGTTCAAGGCCTCAACCTTCGTTCTTCCTGCAAGCCCGACTATCTTGGGTCTCGCCTTTGCTCTTGAAAACTTTATCTCTTCTGAGATTTTCGATTCTCTCAGACCAACGATACCGAAGGACTCCGTCACTCCACAGATTTCCTAAGGGGCTCACAACCATCCCTCTCGCAACTGTTCAAGGCCTAATGGGCATGATCCGACCAATACCGAGGTGTCCGCCAATCGACGGTTCACAGTAATTGCGGGGCCCCAATGTGCGTGATCTTTATCAGAGAGATCAACCTCCGAAATTTGGAAAGTGCTCGCTCGACTCTGGTCTGATCCTAGTCGTTGATCTTCCATCCCCAACGAGATCAACTACGTGGGTTGATTGCAGGCCATGAACTAGCAGGTCTGCTAAATTCACCTTCGCACTCCGCAATAATTCCCAACCATCGATTAAATCGAGCGGTTGGTGTTTGATTCGGTAACTCCAATGAGTATTTGAGTCGATCTGACCGCTGGGATGGCTTCTCCTCCCATTAAACGACTCACATCCATCTCCTCTGTCAGATTCTTAAGTCATGGGTAGTTCTGGTAACTTGACGATCGTCTACCTCCTAGATCTGACGGTCGGGACGGTTCCCGGGCATCCTCAGATCTAAGATTCAGAGTTAACTTCGGGACTTTGAGGATTCTACCTCCCTTATGCCGAACTCGCTCAGTTCGCCGAACTCGCGAAGTCCGAATGACTCCAAGGGTTAACTCCCACACTCTTTCCCATATCCAACGGTTGCAATAGACCGTGGCTTCTTCTGAACAAATTTCGTCGATTCGTCTTCCAAATGAGGGAACCTTCCCTTTCGATACTTCATCCTCGCTACTCTTCCTGAGATTTGTTAGCTTTGAAGGGCTTAAGAGATTTTCCCTCTTTCTCTTGAACTTGACGCTTGAAAGAATCCTTTCGTGCACCCCTTACGCACATTCGTCAACTCTAGAACTTAAGTGGTTCTCGGTCTCTGCCTACCTCATAGAGAGCCTGTGCATACATGCACTATCTCTCTTGAGCTTTAACATACTCCCTCCTCCAAGGGACTTAGAATGACTAGGAGTGTCGACATGCGTACGTGAAACTATGCCCAATGTCGACGAATTCACAGTTCGTGGATCTAGCTTAAGCCACCATAGGGCGCAAGAATTTACGAATACAAAACATGTCCAATCCATACTTGCTTAAATACACAATTTAAATAGGAATAGAGCTATACAATATAATCATTAAGAAAACATACACATTCCTAGGTCCTTCACAGTATACCCCATTTCATTACATAATTACAGCTTAATTTCACAGAGTATGAGAATACTTATCTATTACAAGTTGCATCCAACTAACTGACTGTGGGTGTGCGCCTTTCCACCCAACCATAGGCTCAAAGACAATCATTCTTAGAACTCTGACCACCCCCGTGCCAAGCCATGATATCACTAGGGAATATACGCCATCTCTCAGAGAAACTCTCTATGTCACAACAACCTTGCGAGGTTATCAAATGCTTCCTCAGCATCAAGCTCGCGTTCGGGTTCTTCGGGCCGTGTTCTCGGCACTTACTTTGGGTTCTCACATATTTCTTCCCGTGTCTCTGTATGTACCTTACCTTCCTTCCTTTGGAAGGTTTTCCGACCTGTCCTGTTCCTTTTGTCAGAAGGAAGCTCGGGTCTGCAGGTCTCTGTGGTACTTCGAGCTGACATCTTATAGCTAGAACATGTTTCCATTCATGGGGGTGGTTGATGATTCAACCACTGGTCCTTTCTTCATTAATTGATTTATTTACTCTAGAGATATCATGGCTCGTACTTCAAGGCTTCACCCCCAACAGTCAGTGATGGACAGTTTAACAATAATACATTTACATTTGCACTTGTATGGATGGTTTCTCTTTACTATTGAAGTTAAGTATAAGACAAACACAAACATAACTTAAGTAATGAACTAAATAAGGTGAAGGCGTGGTATGGATTAAGTAGTTTGGTGTAGCTTTGCTGTCAAATGAATGATTGTGGTGCCGCATGGTGACTAGGAGTGTCGGGTGATTCCGTCGCCCGATCGCAGTCTCACCAGGCTAGTGATAGATGGTATCAGAGACAATTTGGTTTGAGTTAGAGAAGGATCATTGAAACTCTTCACCATCGTCACTTCCGTGACAAATGGTATCAAAGCACACAAACTCAAGCAGTCGAGCAGGGTCAGTTTGGGTTCGTTGAGCAATTGATGATTGCGAAGGAAATTCTGTGGTGATGAAAGTGTTGAGTTTTGTACCTTGGGAGGTGTTCCCCATGTGTTTCTGCTCTCCTAGACATATGTGGGGATGTACTATACACTTTGTGCCTTGTACTTTGTGTCTAATTTCACTTTGACTTAGGAGTTTTGAGTCAAAAGTGAAATTTAGTCATTTATGCCTAAAATGACTATTAATTCACTTTGTGGGTGAATTATGGACATAAAGTGAACTTAGGGAAATTAACCCAAAGTGGGTTATTGACTGAGATTATATTTGAGTGATCTCAACATTTGATTAGATGGGAGATGGGATGATTTTAACCATCCATTGCGTAGGTTTTCTTATGGAGGTTCAAGAGGGGCGCAAAGGGTGAAGGAGAGCTCATAACTTCATTTTCTCACTTGGAGAGGAGGAGAGGGAGATTTGTTATGAGGTTTTTTGCATGAGGTTGCTTGAGCTTGGGCGCATGCTTTCATGGAGGGAGGCATTCAACATCTAGATTGGTTTATTTACTGAGGAGGTTTCATTACTGTGGAGGGCGTACTTGTTGAGGAGGGCGCATCAGTAGTGGGGAAGACTTCTACCTATCAGATTGTGGCGAGATCAATTGCAGAGGGAGGCCATCCAGTAGAGCTTCATTCCCGTAGAGGGGTTTTGTATTCTGAGCTCAAAACTTGGATCTAGAGAATTTTTTGTGGTTTTAAGAACATTTATGATGGGCACACCTTCCTAGGGCGCACCTGGTTAATTTGGACTTGTATTCCAACTTGGATCAAGTTTTTATTGTAACAAGTTCATCTATATTTTGTATTTGGTGTATTCCACCATCTGCTTTCCTCATATATAGACATATATCCCAAATTGGTTTTCCCTGGGGGGTTTTTATCCAGGGTCATGTTGACCAAAAATACCTGTGTACAAAATGATGTGTGTTAGTCTTTTAGATCTGCTTATTTTCAGCTGTAAATATATTTAGGTGTGTTGTATTTATTTTAGTATGCATGTGCTGACTTCTGGTTACTAAAACTACATGCTAGAGCACCTAAAATTGCAAGTACAACCATAACAAATCAGAAAGAAGTTCTTGGACTGTTGGCTGTCCTAAAACAACAACAAACATTTACATAACAGTTGAAACTTAGAGCCAATCTGTGGTCAAAGACAGACCCAGTTGTCAAGCTTGATAGGATTGGGAAATCTTCATGGTATCAGAGTTGAGGTGGATGATTTTTTGAGCAGTATGGACAACACTTGTGTTGGCTATCATATACATCTTCTTGGCAGAATTTTGTGGATAGCCATTGACTCATTCAGAGGTTGTTAGTGGGAAGATTTTTGTAGAGGACAGTTGGACAATTTTGACACTTTGTCATCAGTGTCTTTTCACACCTACGGAGTAGGAGTGAGGCTGATTTGACTTGACCTCTTTTCACACCTATTTTGTTAGGATTGAGGTCAGATTATGCTTGTCTCTTTTCACACCTGTGTTGACAGGAGTGAGGCAACATTTTCCTTGGCAGTTTGAGCATCAGTTGGGAGTGAAATTTGGCAGACATGTCAGCATCTCAGATGCAAGTTGAGGACAGGCTAGCCGGGGCTAGCAATTGGTCGTCTTGGAAGGCGAGGATGGTCTTTGTCTTAGAGGACCTTGAGCTATGGGACATAGTCGAGGCACCTGTTCCAGTTCTTCCTATCACTGCCTCCATCTTGTTGGCAGAGTTTAGGAAGAGGAACAACAAGGAAAAGAGGACCATTTGTGATGTAGTTCATGATCATATCATACCCCATTTGACGGGGAAGAATTATGCATACGAGATGTGGTCATCTCTATGTAAGTTGTATGAGAGCTCCAATGAGAACTGGAAGATGGTTCTTCATGACCGACTCAGGGGCATTCACATGCTCAAGGATGAGTCGGTAACTTCATTCCTTGGTCACTACACTCAGATCAGAGATGAGCTTGGAGCCGTCGGAGAGGTTGTTGATCCTAACTCTTTGGTGAGGCAAGCTATGAATAGCTTCACCAAACTGTGGGGTCCATTTGTACGTGGCATTGTTTCCAGGGAGGTCATGCCTACTTGGGAGAGGATGTGGGATGACTTCGTCCAGGATGAGATTAGGCTTGTAGCCGAGGCTTCTAAACACCGTCGACAACAACAACAACAATCTGGTTAGGGTGATGAGGATCTTTCTCTTTGGACAAAGGGAAAGAAGAAGGTTGGCCGTGGGGGTCGACAGGGTCCCAAGTTTGGGGCCCCACTACAGGGGAGTGGAGGAGAGAGAAACGGTCAGAGGAGAGATATGAGCAAAGTGAAGTGCTTTGTTTGTAAGAAGTTCAGGCACTCTCCTGGATAGTGCCCTAACAGGAACAAGAAGAAGGGTGATACCGCAACTACAGTAGAGGAGGTAGATTTTCAGACATAGTTTCACAGAGAGTGTGCTTTCATCATATGTTGCACTTCAGTTGAGATGGCACCCAGTGTCTGGTATATTGACAGTGGGGATTCAAACCATATGATTGGAGTTCGAGAGCACTTTACTGATCTCAGAGACACTGAGGTCAGGATTGAGATTGCTCTTTGATATGACACATTGGTCAGAGTTGTTGGGATTGACACAGTTACCTTTTGGAGAGATAGCATGCCATCTATATCGTTCAGGGACGTTCTCTATGTCCCTGGGCTGAAGAAGAATTTGATTTCAGTTTCCACCCTCTAGGATAGAGGCCTCGAGGTAACATTCAGAGGCACCGAGGTACTCATTCATCCTTGGGGGTCTTGACTTGCCTCAGGACAAGTGATTGGAATGAGGGATGGGAAACTGTTCAGATTTCTTTTTCAGCCACTTCATGCATTGGCAGGGAGCAACGAAAGAAACAGACAAATATGTGAGTTATGGCATCGCAGGATGGCCCACCTACATCATGGGGCTCTCGAAGGACTGAGAGAGGTTGTGACCGGAGTGCCACAGATTAGTATAGAGCATCAAGATGTTTGTAGAGGGTGTGCGCTTGGTAAGTTTACCAAGGCATCGTTCCCCAACAGTGACACCAGGTCAGCTGGGATACTGGATTTAGTACACATGGACGTGTGTGAGCCCATGAATCAGAAGTCCTTGAGTGGTTGTGAGTACTATATCACATTTATTGATGACTACTCGAGGAAGACTTGGATATATTTCCTGAAGGCCAAGAGTGAGGTATTCACACGGTTCCAAGAGTTCAGATATCTTGTGGAGAACCAATCAGGAAAGAGGATCAAAGTCTTGCGGTCGGATAACAGGGGAGAGTATTCTTCGAGACAGTTTGTAGACTTCTGTGCCCAACATGGCATTAGAAGACATATGACCGTACCATACAACCCCTAGTAGAATGGGGTTGCCAAGAGGAAGAACCGAGCCATTACCGGTGTAGCGAGATCCATGATGCATGATCAGAGTTTTCCTTTGTACTTATGGGCAGAGGCATGTGCTACTGTAGTTTACCTTTAGAACAAGAGTCCCCATAGTATATTGGGGAAGATGACTCCTGAGGAGGCCTTCATTGGTAGGAGGCCCGATGTCGAGCACATCAAGATCTTTGGGTGTTTGACCTTTTCTCATGTCCCCTCTGAGAGGAGGACAAAGTTAGACCCCACAGCCCAACATGGGATTCTAGTTGGATACTCATAGGTGTCCAAAGCCTATCACATGTACATTCCGCCACTTAGGAGAATGGTGGTGAGCAGAGATGTCAGATTTGAGGAGGATAGGGATTTTCAATTATCTCTTGAGTCGAGAGTTAGAGTTGAGGATGATGTAGAGGCGCTGATTGCAGTCTCAGAGGGGGCACAACCTCAGGTTTCAGGTACACCAGTATCAGGGGTGATAGGGTCACCATGCACAACTTCAGAGTCACAGTCAGAGCATGTTCAGTTAGATGGGGCACAGAATTCAGGATTTCAAGTGTTCAGACGAGTAATGAGGCAGTCACTCTTGGGCAGAGAGACCCTACTTCTCCGTTGACCACTTCAGGGAAGAGGAGACCTATATGGTTTCAGGAGACCTTGAAGGAGGCCAGAGAGAATGTAGGGGATCCCAAGAGCCATATCAGAGAGAGGATACCTCCAGTCATATTGGGATCATACTTGGCACTAGTGACGAGTATCAGGGATACTGAGCCACAACCATTTGCGCAGGCAGTGGACTAGTAGGTCTAGAGAGAGGCCATGGTAGATGAGTATGACTCCATTGTGCGCAATGATGTCTAGTATGTGGTTTTGAGGCCAGTGGGGAAGTTAGTTGTGACTTCCAGGTGGTTGTACAAGACCAAGATTGCTGCAGATGGTAGCATTGAGAAACACAAGGTCTATTTTGTGGCACGAGGCTTCTCATAGATTGAGGGAGTCGAATATGATGATACTTTCACACCATTTGCGAGATACACCTCCATCGGGAGTATCATTTCCATAACAATAGAGATGGGTTGGAGCATTCACAAGATGGATGTGAAGACCACATTTTTGAATGGCTTTATTGATGAGGAGGTGTACACAGAGAGGCCACATGGGTTTGAGGTGAGTGATATGAAGATGCACGTGTGTCTTTTGAGAAAGGAACTTTATGGTCTAAGGCAAGATCCCCGAGCTTGGTATTCTCACATAGACACTTACTTGCTTCAGATGGGCTTCGAGAAGAGCGATGCTGATCCTAACCTCTATTTCATCATTAGAGGTGAGGACATGCTTATTTTCATCTTATATGTGGATGATTTGTTCATCACTGGAGCCGAGGATCTCATAGCTGAGTGCAAGCTGGGACTTGCATCAGAGTTTGAGATGAGTGATATTGGATTGATGCACTACTTTATGGGTATGGAGGTATGGCAGGATGAGGGTCACATATTTCTCGGGAAGGGGAAGTATGCAACAAATATTTTGAGCAAATTTCAGATGGAGGATTGCAGACCTATGTCTACACCTATGATCACCAACTGGAAGAAGCTTAGTGCTTCAGATAGCCAGTTGGTGGATGCCACAGTTTACATGCAATTGATCGGTTCACTCATGTATATGGTTAACACCAGACCAGATATTTGTTTTTCCGTGAACAGTCTCAGTCAATACATGGTTGAGCTGAGGAGTGTTCACATGGTTGGGGAAAAACATGTCTTGAGGTACATTGCTAGGACAATTGATTATGGTCTAGACTATGTTAGAGGCGATGGAGACAGTTTGGTTGGCTACACAGAATCAGACTGGGGAGGATGTGCTGCTGATAGAAAAAGCACCTCAAGGTGCTGCTTTGGTTTGGGGTCAGGACTTGTTTCCTGGTTCAGCCATAAGCATAAGTCAGTTTCTTTGATTTTGGTCAAGGCAGAGTATATGGCGGCCAATCAGGCTAGCTGCAATGCCATTTGGATTCGTAATCTCCTGGTTGGTTTGTTTGGTCAGGAGATGCCACCGAACGTCATTCATTGTGATAATTAAAGTTGCATAAAACTTTCTGAGAATCCAGTGTTTCATGACCAGTCGAAGCATATTGAGATCATGTACCACTTCATTCGTGTTTGGGTTCAGAGATGGGGAATTCAGTTGTAGTGTGTATTGACAAATGACCAGGTTTCATATATTCTCACCAAGGCCTTGCCAAGGGCCAAAAATGTCTACTTTAGAGACAAGATGGGCTTGGTGAGTAACACCTTCCTTGGTAAGAGGGAGTGTTGATTTTTGTACCTTGGGAGGTGCTCCCCATGTGTTTATGTTCTCATAGACACATGTGGGATGTACTATACACTTTGTGTCTAATTTCACTTTGACTTAGGAGTTTTAAGTCAAAAGTGAAATTTAGTCATTTATGCCTAAAATGACTATTAATTCACTTTGTGGGTGAATTAGGGACATAAAGTGAACTTAGGGAACTTAACCCAAAGTGGGTTATTGAGTGAGATTATATTTGAGTGATCTCGATCTTTGATTAGATGGGAGATGGGATGATCTTAGCCATCCATTGCTTAGGTTTCCTTATGGAGGTTCAAGAGGGGCGCAAATGGTGAAGGAGAGATCATAAATTCATTTGCTCACTTGGAGAGGAGGAGAGGGAGATTTTCTACGAGGTTTGTTGCATGAGGTTGCTTGAGCATGGGCACTTGCTTTCATGGAGGGAGGCATTCAACATCTAGCTTGGTTTATTTACTGAGGAGGTTTCATTACTGTGGAGGGTGCACTTGTTGAGGAGGGCGCATCAGTAGTGGGGAGGACTTCTACCCATCATATTGCAGTGCGATCTGTTGCAGAGGGAGGCCATCCAACATAGCTTCATTCCTTTGGAGGGGTTTTCTATTATGAGCTCACAACTTGGATCTGGAGCAGTTTCTGTGGTTTTGAGAGCATTTATGAGGGGCACACCTTCCTAGGGATCACTTGGTTGATTTGGAATTGTATTCCAGGCTGGATCAAGCTTCTATTGTAATGGGTTCATCTATATTTTGTATTTGCTGTATTCTACCATCTGCTTTCCTCATATATAGACATATATCCCAAATTGGTTTTCCTCGGGGGTTTTTTTTATCCAGGGTCATGTTGACCAAAAATACCTGTGTACAAAATGATGTGTGTTAGTCTTTTAGATCTTCTTATTTTCAGTTGTAAATATCTTTAGGCGTGTTGTATTTATTTTAATATGCATGTGCTAACTTCTGGTTACTAAAGCTACATGCTAGAGCACCTAAAATTACAAGTACAACCATTAAAAATCAGCAAGAAGTTCTTGGACTATTGGCTGTCCTAAAACAACAAAAAACATTTACATAACAGTTGAAACTTAGAGCCAATCTGTGGTCAAAGATAGACCCAGTTGGAAAGCTTGATAGGACTTGAAAATATTCAGGAAGAAGCCTTGTCACAGAGTTGCAACTTTGATCACAGAAGTTCAAGACAATGTTTTGAGCAGCCGGTGAGCTGGGTCACCATCGTGACTTGGGATGGTAGAATGAAGTTTGGTCACAAGGTTGAAAACTGAGCACAATTTTTACCGTGGAAACTTCGTCCCATGCACTACTGAGATTTGTGCATGGTGTCTTGGTGCAAAGAAACTATAGGGCACGAAGATAACAAACGAAGAAGGAAGGTTCAGTTGAATGCATGCTTCAGATTGCACCTAGGTACATTTTCCACCATGCCAACTTCATGCCATGCACTACCGAAGAGAAGTTGGGTCAGTTGGGTTGCGATTGATGATCGCAACTGTTGTAACCTAGGTCTGCATCCCTGTCCCTCCTCTCTCATTTCCATATTCCTTCATCAATTTTTTTCCTCTTTTGGTTGGTGAAGTCGGTTTCCCATTACTACGTGACTTGGTTTTTTATCTTTTCTTTCTTGATTGAGTCTTCACACATTTTGTTTCTATTTTTTCTTGAAGGATAATTACATGTCATGATTTGGTTCAGAATGCTTGTCATCATGTATGCCATTGATTGAGATCACAACACTTCGACCAAGTCTTTTGTGTGTGCAAGAGACATCCAGGTCCAACAAGTCCTTTGTAAGCTCAGTAAGCTTCCACACAAAAATGAAGCAGATCAAAGCAGTCCATTTCAGGCTTAGAATTTAATCCAAACAATCAGGTCAAATATTCAATGGTGGAGATCCAATGGTCGATGCAGATCAACGACTCTCATGCATTATGAGTCTCAAACTCACGCGGGGTTTAACATGAATTGCTCTGCGACTTCGGCGTTCGGGTGTCTGAACTTGCCTTTGGTTCAAATATTCCGAAGTACCAGAGCCCCAAAGTGGGCCCTCACTGCCACGTCACTTCGCGAGTTCGTTCATTTGGGAGGTTTTGGTCCAGAGCAAGAAAAGTATCAAAGTGTCGAAGTGCCGAAGTTTCGAAGACATGTGACACTCATCAATCATGACACATCGGCACAATGATGTCGTGTGGACACGTCAGATCAGGGCCGTACCACTCCGGGAATTTTTTTAACTCAACATAGGCTGAAGTCTTCCAAGGGCCAGAGTCCCGAAGTCCCAAAGTATTTAATGGTAAAAGGGTCTTAATCTTGGATGAATTAGAAATAATCACGAGTTAATGACTTCAGGAGAAAGTCACTTCGAGAGATTTTCATGATTCACAATCCAAAACTCCCGAACGTCGAAGTGCCGAAGCACGTGACACTCATCCATCAGGACTTGTGGCACTCATCCATGGAGACACATGGCTTCCATTTCACCCTGACATGTGACACTCATCCATGGAGACACATGGCTTCCATTTCGCCCTGACATGTGGCACTCATTTCTAGTCATTAGGGTTCCATCATCCACTCATTTTTGAGTGACACATATCACTCACCTTATGTGACACATTAACAGCCGTGACATAAGGCCACCATGTCACTTCACAACATTGTCACTTCGAGAGATTTTCATGCTTTGCACTCCAAAGTCCCCATAGCCCCGAAGTCCCGAACCGCCGAAGTCTCAAAGTAATTAAGGTTAAAGGTAATCCTGGGTTAATAAGTGATTAGTGTTGGTTAACGACTTCAAGGGTTCTGTCCTATGGAGGATATGCATCCTCTGTGCTCTAAAACCTCTGAATTATGAATTTTCAAAGTGCCTCCCCACATTTATTTCATATTTGAAAGGTTTAAAAAGGGGCGCCAAACTAGGAATGGGGAAAGTACACGTCTAGACTCTAGAAAAGCGCAACACGACTTGCTTCTATCCTCAAAAAGATAAGTGGGGGAAAGACACGACCACACTTTCAGTTGTCTCCAGTGGCCTCCAACAACGTGTGTGCATGCCATGATCGATACAAAAATCAGTTCTGTCACTCTTGGTCATTTCTGTCAGAACTCAGTTCGCTCCAACATAGGAATCAATATTATATCATTGCCAATAGAAATTTTCAGTTATTTAATTGATAGACTCTTTTAGTTTAAGGCACAATAAGTGGTATTCTATGTGTGATAAGAACCACTCCTTTTTGTTAAGTCAAGTTCAGAGTATTCATTAACATACTCCAACAATGTGTTTTAGTTAAGTTAATACGCTATTTTACAACCGAGGTGTAGAGCTAAGCCTCAGTTCCACACTGGTCGAGGGCCTCTCCATTTATGATAAATATGCAATTTCTGTATGTTTTGAGGGTTGAGTTTTCGGGGAAAAGAGATCAATACAAAAACTGGTTGGACCCATTTTGCGCATGGACTAAATCTCTCTACCTGGTGAAGATACTATTGATGGTAGTGTATTTGTGTCCAAATTCGTATGTGTTTCTTATATTGAATACAATTTTGATTTGTGCGAAGTACATTTCTTTTCCTTCAGCTACTGTATAACTTGTCTTTATTAATATGCAACCTGTGATAACAACTATGCTTTGATGACGATTTGTTTTTATTTCAACCTGTGGGAGTAATTGTGTTTTTGGCACATGTTTAATGTCTTGAAATGATATTTTAAGTATTGAACTTCTTGCAACAGATTATTCATTGAGTGGTTTGTTGTTTCCCTTTGTTTTACCTCTATTATTTTACTGGTCTGTCATTAGTGTGCCACCAGCCAAGGAGGACCCTCGTCCTTATCTTTTTCTGACCCAACCACACTCTTGTCTTGGTAAAACCAACCCTATAACTGACCAACACAAATTAAAAACCAAACATTCTAAACTTAAGGTGGCACAACTTTTCCCTTTAGCAGTCAGGTGCAGACTTTAGGACCAACATCTTCTGGTGCCATTGCTGGGGAGCGGAGTAACGAAATATCTTTCCCTTGGAGAATGGCATTGAATATCTCTCACCTTTGATGGTGAACAAATATCAGACACAGACAGACTGCCATCTTTCACCTGGTGACTCCACTGAGTAGAATTTACGAAAGAAATACTAGCACCCAGAAAAGGATTCAACAGATCCAAATTTGAACACATCAAAGCTACCAAGGCTCATCCTAACCCTGAGAAGGACACAGTAGTCTCTGAGCCAGAAAGGCAACTAAGAAAATCTACTGTAGCTCAGAGGTATACGTCCCCCCTCAAGGGTAAATCTATGCCCAAAGAGTCTACTTCTCTTCTTCATCACAAGCAGCTTGAATTTGCTAGCCCCGAGAATCACAATTCCAAGGAACCTCAGACATCTTCAACTCCTAACTCTACTTCATGATCCAGTCCAACATCCACCCCCGTAGATCCCATAAATCTATAGATTCCTATTGCCCAAGCAATGATTGCTAACATGATGGATGTCATAATTGCTTCCATATATGCACCCCTAGTTATGCCTGTAGGATTACATGCACTCCCAGCCACAGATTACATGAAATATTTACCAAGATATAATGGGGAAGGTGATGTCATTTCCGAGGAACATCTGGTAGCCTTCTACAACTTTCCAGACAACTTTAACATTGACTATGCAGATGTGTGGATGAGGTTGTTTGTGTAGAGTCTGGATGGGGAAGTAAGGAAATGGTTCCAGGTTCTTCCTCCAGCCTTCATCACAGATATTGAGGCATTAGATGAAGCTTTCATAAAGAAATGGGGAGATAGGAGAGATTACCTCTACTACATCACTAAGTTTGGAGCTCTAAAGATAAAGAATGGTGAATCTATTTCAGACTTCACCAAGAGATTCAATAAGATGTATGGTAGAATCCAAGATGAGATCAAACCAACTGAAGCCTCTGCCAAGATCACTTATGCCAATGCATTTGATGCATAGTTATCCCTTCTGCCGAGGGAGAGAAGATCCACCACCTTGTTGTCCATGCAGGAAGAAACCATTGAGGTTGAATCCAATATCTTGGCATCAGACAGGTTAAAGATTAGATCTGATAAAGATGAGAAGAAACAAAGAGAATATTCCCCTACGTCCTCTAACTCAACGACATATGATCCAAAACTTGATGAAATGACCAAAAATTTGAAGGATCTAACATCTGAAATAACTAAGCTGAAATGGGAATCTAAAAAACCAAACAAAGATTTTCAAGGGGTTGGAAATACAAATCCAAATCAGTTTAGAAGGCCTAATGATGCCCCTCAGATAATGCAGAGAGAAAGGAGAAATGATGTTGATCAAAGGGTAGTGCCTCCTTTCCAAGACAATCAGATTGAGGAAATAGATGTAGACAACGAAGCTGTAGATGATACCATTGTTGTACTTTTCAATGAAACATACTTTTATACCATTCAATTAACACAACAAGAATATGAGGTAGCACAACTGTTAAATCAGTTTGATAATCAGATAGGGGAAGAGGGAGTTATTCAAGGCCAACCCTAGAAAAAATATGTTTTGAGGTCTAGAGTGGGGGCTCCCAAAGCCACCACCTCTGATAAAAAAAAAAAGGCTGAAGTTCCTCCCAAGACAAATCCAAGTAAAGGTATGCCATCTAAAGCTCAACAACCTCCCCCATCTAAACCTGCAATCCCTGAAATAAAGAAAGATGATAGGACATAAACCTCTTTCAACCTAGAACATGAGTTGAGGAAGATCAAGATCCCTGCACCTTTGACATAATTGATGAAGAATGAACCTTTCAAACAATCCATTGTGAAGGTTATGAAACCAACTACTTCTATTGTAACTTCTGATGTAACTAGTATGCAGGATGAGAACCCAACCATTACTGTGGGTCCACACATTGAGGATGGATCTGATGCTTCTCCACCCTTCTATATATATTTAAATGTCCATGATAAGATCTTGCATAACTGTCTCATGGACTTAGGAGCCTCACACAATGTTATGCCCAAATTTTTTATGGAAGAACTAGCTCTGGAGATCACCAAACCTTACCAGGACCTATACTCCTTTGATTCTAAGAAAGTAAAATGTCTGGGACTGATAAAATATATGGTGGTTTCTTTGGCACAATTACCAATGAAGAGTGTAGTGATGGACATTGTTGTGGTTGACATTCCCCCAAAGTTCAGTTTTCTCTTATCCAGAACTTGGGCTAAGAAGGTTGGAGGATAATTGCAAATGGACCTCACTTATGCCACCATCCCTGTGTTTGGAGGGGAACATAGGAGGCTATACAAAGAGGTAAGATTATCCTATATCGTTAGTGACCATCAGAATCCAAGCAATCACCCAATTGATGCTGTTGAGGGTGAGATCAACTCATTTGTTTTTCATTTAAATGATGATGAACTTGAAATATCAATTAACCAATGCAAAGATTGACCATTAACATAAAAAAAAAAGTATGGAAGATGTATTTCGATGGCTCTTCATCAGATGAAGGATCCATGGCATATATACTCCTCATTTATCCTTCACAAGAGGTGATATCACTCTCTTATAAGCCAGAGTTTGAAACTACTAACAATATATCTGAATATGAAGCTCTGGTGCTAGGATTGAGGGATACCAAAGACATGGCCATTGACTATTTAGCAGTTTTTGGTGATTCCAATTTAATCATCAATCAAGTTAAGAACATCTATCAAACTAAACAACAGAGGCTCAAGCAATACATAAATGAGGCATGGGACCTGATCAACAATTTCTTTCTATCATTTAACATATGCTTCATCCCCAGAGAGGAAAATCATAAGGCAAATTCTCTGGCCTTAGATGCCAGCACTTTTATACCTCCTATTGGTCCAAATATTAAATATTAGGTGGAAATTAGACATAGAACAACCATACCAGACAACATAAAGCACTGACAAGTATTTAGTGATGATCTAGAGCTACAAATATTTCTACACACCATTGATGAATTCTCCAATATCTCAATCGACCAAGAAATCCAAGAAGGTGAAAATAATGAATTAGAAAATCAATAGACATCTCATCTGCTAAAGATAGTAGCTGGCCACGATATTGTGGAGCTGAAAACCAATCACATTCCAAGAGGACTAGTGCCATTGGAAAGGTTGTTTGACAATAATGATGTTTCCAGAGGATCTTCCATGAAGAATCAAGAAGAAGAGGTAACATATTGAAACATTGGGACCACTGAGAATCCCAAGATCGTCAAGTTGTCCAAAGCTTTAGCTGTGAAACAAAGGGACAAGTATGTCAGTCTCATCAAAAAGTTTGCTGATAATTTTGCATGGTCGTATGAGGATTTGAAGACATTTGAAACTGACATCATCCAACACAAGATCCCTCTGAAGGCTGGCTCCAAGCCATTTAGACAAAATATTCGACAATTTAATCCCATGCTGATGTCCATAATCGAGAAAGAGTTGAAACAAATGCTGGATGAAAGGATTATTGTACCATTGAGGTACTCAAACTACGTGGCCAACTTGGTACATTAAGAAAGAAAAACAGGGAGATACAATACTGTGTTGATTTCCGAATACCAAATATAGTACCAGACTGGGTATTATTGGCCCACCCTTTTATATTATGTATTTAATACTATTAGGGCCTGTAATGAATGTCAAAAATTTGCAAGGAAACATAAGTTACTATCACTACTCCTAAAACCTATCACTGCCAGTGGTCCATTTCAACAATGGGAATTAGAATTCATAGGTGAGATAAATCCATCCTCTCATGGGTAGCACAAGTGGATTCTCACTGCCACTGATTATTTCACCAAGTGGATCGAGGCTGTGCCCACCAGGAATGCCACTGACAAGGTGATCATGAATTTCTTGGAAACCAATATTTTAGCCAGATTCGGCTGCCCCAACAACCTTATAATAGAAAATGCCCAAGCATTAAAGTCCAAAGCCATGATTGACTTCTGTGGCAGTCATAACATTTCCTTGACACATTCCACACCTTATTACCCTCAGGGGAATTGTCTGGCATAGTCATCAAACAAAACTCTCATCAGGATTATCAAGAAGTTGTTGACCGAAAAAAAAGAAATCCTGGGACTCTAAACTCAAGTATGCTTTGTGGACCGACATAATTAACACCAAGAAGTCTTTGGGAACCTCGCCATTTCAGCTTGTCTATGGTGTAGACATTTTTTTCCCCACCCAACTTGGTATACCAGTCCTAAAATTCTTACAAGAAGAGATTGAGGAGCCAAATGACATCCAAAGGAGAATCTTCCAGATTATAGAGGTTCAACAAAAGAGAGAAGCACTGGATCAACGGATCGAAGCATACCAGAGAAGGATCAAATCAACCTTTGACAAGAAAACCAAGAAGGAGATCTTCTAATAAGTTGACCTGGTCTTGAGGTGGGATGCCAGAAAGGATGAGAAGTCCAAGAAAGGTAAGTTAGATAACCTCTGGTTTGGCCATTTTAAGGTGGTTGAGGTCCTGGACAATAACACATTTATATTGCACAATCTAGATGATGCAGAGATCTTCAGAGGCCCATTAAATGGACACTTCCTGAAACACTATTTTGTTTAAGGATGAGGTAAGGTCCCTCTTGTACCATAGATGCTTTCCTTTTATTTTTGCATTTGATTAGTTAGTTATGTGCAATAAAGACTCCATATCCCAAACAAAGGCACTGGGGTGTAGCTGCAGTTTTAAGTTTCATATTGAATAAAGAGTCCATAGCCCAACAAAGGAACTAGGGTATAATTACTGTTTTGAACTCCATAGATTCATGACTGAGAAACAATGACAGAGATACATGACACAAACATAATAGAGTTAAGAAAAGGGAGATGGGAGAAAGTTATTAAATTCAAAGGCACTGATCTGTTGTTCTTAGCACCTCACAGGGAAGTCCTATCCCCGGTTGGAGCCAATGTTGTAACCTAGGTCTGCATCCCTGCCCATCCTCTCTCATTTCCCTATGCCTTCATCAAATTTTTTCCTCTTTTGGTTGGTGAATTTAGTTTCCCATTAGTAAGTGACTTGGTTTTTTATCGTTTCTTTCTTGATTGAGTCTTCGTGCATTTTGTTTTTGTTTTTTCTTGAAGGATAATTACATGTCGTGATTTGGTTCAGAATGCTTTTCGACCATTGATTTGGTTCAGATAATCATGTATGCCATTGATTGAGCTCACAACAGGTCAACCAAGTCTTTTGTGTGTGCATGAGACATCTAGGTCCAACAAGTCCTTTGTAAGCTCAGTAAGATTTCACATAAAAAGGAAACAAATCAAAGCAGTCCATTTTGGGCTTAGAATTTAAGCCAAACAATCAGGTCAAATATTCAATGGTGGAGATCCAATAGTCGACGTAGATCAACGAATCTTGCGCATTCGGAGTCTGAAACTCATGCAGGGTTTAATAGGATTGGCTTCGCAACTTCGGTGTTCGGGTGTCCGAAATTGCCTTTCGTTCAAATCTTTCGAAGTACCAGAGCTCCGAAGTGCTGGAGTGGGCTCTCACTACCATGTCACTTTGCGAGTTTGTTCATCCAGGAGGTTTTGGTCCAAAGCAAGAAAAGTGACGAAGTGCTGAAGTGTTGAAGTTCATAAGACACATGGCACTCATTAGTCATACAACGTCGACACAATGACATTGCGTGGACATGTCATATCAGGGCAATACCACTCTGGGAATTTTTTCAACTTAGCATAGGCCGAAGTCGCTGAAGGGACGAAGTCCCAAAGTATTTAATGGTCAAAGGGTCTTAATCTCGGATCAATTATCAATAATCACGAGTTAATGACTTCGAGAGATTTTCATGCTTCACAATCCAAAATTCTCGAACGCCAAAGTACCGAAGTGCCGAAGCACACGACACTCGTCCATCAGGACTTGTGGCGCTCATCCGTGGAGACACGTGGCTTCCATCTGGCCCTGAAATGTGGCACTCATTTCTGGTCATTTCGGTCCCATCATCTACTCATTTTTGAGTGACACATGTCACTCACCTTATGTGACACATCAACATCCGTGACATCATATGACATCAGGCCACCATGTCCCTTCTCATCATTGTCACTTCGCAACATCATCACTTCGGGATATTTTCATGCTTTACACTTCGAAGTCCCAGAAACCACGAAGTGCCGAACCGCCGAAGTCTCGAAGTAATTAAGGTTAAAGGTAATCTTGGGTTAATAAGTGATTAGTGTTTGTTAACGACTTCGGGGGTTCTGTCCTCTAGAGGATATGCATCCTCTACACTTAGAAACCTCCAAATGTCGAATTTCCAAAGTGGCTCCCCACATTTATTGCATATTTAAAAGGTTTAAAAAGGGGCGCCAAACCAGGAACGGGGAAACTACACGTCTAGACTCTAGAAAAGCGCAACAAGACTTGCTTCTATCCTCAAAATGATAAATGGGGAAAATACACAACCACACTTCCAGTTGTCTCCAGTGGCCTCCAACAATGCATGTGCATGCCATGATCGATACAAAACTCAGTTCTGTCACTCTTGGTCATTTTTGTCAGATCTCAGTTGTTGTTGAGTTAGTGTTTCCAAGACGGTTGTCGTGTCATCAATATGTTCAAAGAGAAGTTCAACCCGGAAAGCCTTCTATTGCATCAACCATTTCTGCAGTCCTTAAGCCTTCTATTGCGCTGGCCATCCCTAAGTCAGTCTTGAATCACTTGTTTCTTTGATCTATTTCAAATCTTGTTACCCGTTTCGTGTCATTGATGGGGGATACATTAAGGCCCTCCTGTGACGAGTCTTTTCCTATCAACTTCAACTCATTATCCAGGAATTAGACTTAGAAACTAATTAGTACCTTGGAACTTTCATGCCTCAATGGAAGGTTTCCTTGCTTTCGACAGTGGGTTTTCATTATTGACGCCTGATCGGGAGATTCCTTCGAGTGTTTGACTTCAACTCATAAGTTAACACCCGTTGGATTGTACCAGTGTACCTTGGGAGTCATTGACATTAATGGTGATTTCCCTCTCACTTGTTAACGATATTCACTAAGGACCGGTAATCAAGTGGGTTCTACCATGTTCGACTTCAACACATGTATTCGCATGGTTAGATTCGTACTATAGAGTGATAAAGAAGAAGACCTTGGATCTTTTCTGATAGATTCAGGTTGTGTTGAAGTATATTCATATTGTACTGTTTCATAGATCCATAGTGTATGTCTCGTGGCTATGTTCAAATTTGAGTCCTTAACACATAGATCCACATTGTATTTTTGGTGGCTATGTTTAGATTTGAGTCATAATGGCATGGATCCACAGTGTATGTTTGGTGGCCATGAACTATATTACTTGACATGGATATTTTCATTTCGGCATTTATGATTTGAGTAATTTTTATTCTGAGTATGGGAATGCCTACCTTAGTGATGATATATTATTGTCCTGTATTTCCTTGTTTGTTGGCAGGTTTCCGACCGACGTCTTCCTTGTTATCGACAAAGTATTTTAGCTATCACTCTGTTCTAAATTCATACTTTTGGGGGATCACTATTACACATTATTTTAGTCACCCCTATGACCATTAATGATGTAAACCTATCCTTTGTATTTAGAAGGATCAATGGCCTTAATCCTTGAAGAAGAATGAAGATACATTTTCCCAGAGAGATGAAATTATACTTTTCCTTTGTAAAAAACCTTATAAAAAGGGATCGTCGCACC
>ML792857.1:552482-594891 GCA_009831015.1 Picea engelmannii | reverse complement strand
TTTTTCGTAGATTTAGTCCCCTGGGCCCCAAAAAGCATAAAACAATACCAAGGAGAATTCTTCTAGCCAATGGTGACTAGAGTATTCATTTTTTGTAATTAGTCTATTTGGTCCAGAAAAAGGTTAATCTTATACTAAAATAAACATCCTTTCAAAGCCATTTAACGAGTGTGAAATAGACAAGCTCACTCGACAATCTTTTCATTTTTAAGGAGTCTGAAAAGAGCTTAACTAAGACTTTAGGATGTTGTTATGAGCAACAATGGAGGGAGTTCCATAAGTAGTGGTCAGAATGAGATTGAGTAAGAAGAATGAGGTTCAAATGCAAAGTCATAACAAGACTATAAGGGACTCTTGGAACTTCTACATGGGCACCAAATGGAAAATAATGTTCTAACTAGTGCACCCATGTTTGGTAAGTGTCTACCACTTAATAATAACACTTCTAGTAACAACAAGAACGTTTTGTGTTGCTAATAATTGGCCTCGTACCCAGGGCATATGAATCGTGGTCATAGGGTGATTCAAAAATGCAAAGCGAGGTGAAAACCTATCCTGTATGCCAGTGACGATATATACCTGTTGGAGGCACAAACGGGCTAAAGAATGGTAGAAATCCATTGCATCCTGGAAAAACCACTTCAAACCAGGTCCTACACTGCATAATTAGTCCATAGGTATGGGAGTCCCTTATAGTCCCGTTCGAATTTGCGTTCGAACCTCATTCTTCTTACTCAATCTCATTCTGACCACTACCTATGGGACACCCTCCATCATATAATGCCCATAACAACATCCTAGAGTCTTAGTTAAGCTCTTTTCAGACTCCTTAAAAGTGAAAAGATTGTCGAGTGAGCTTGTCTCTTTCACACTCGTTAAATGGATTTGAAAGGATGTCTATTTCGGTATAAGTTTAACTCTTTTCTAGACCAAATAGACTAATTACAAAAAATGAATACTCTAGTCACCATTGGCTAGAAGAGTTCTCCTTGGTATTGTTTTATTCTTTTTCAGGCCCAGGGGACTAAATTGATGAAAAATAACACTACTGGAAGTTTCTTCCTAATGTCGAGTTATAATTGCATTTAATTATCCCGCGCACATTGTTGAGCCTAATGTCGGCTACCGCTTTCTCGTTATAAGCCTATTGCCCCAACAATTCTCAGCATTGGCCAAGCAGTGCCTTCCATATATCCTTTGCAACTTGACACCCTTTACCCCAAGAGGAAACATTCGTCGAGTGTCCATATCCTGCATATGTTCCCTTCCATCGAGCATAGGTATGTTCCACTCCACGGAACTAGTTGGCTCGTTCGTGAAACTCATTTCCTCTCTTGTATCATAGCATTCGTTCACGTCTATGAAAAAGACAAAAAAAAAATCGAAAAAAAAAGAAGGGCGGGAAAAGAGTATTGTCTCCTATCAGAAACAATCGTGTCACCTTTGAATATATAATTTTTTTTTGAGTCCATTCATCAAAGGTTTGGGTTTAGCATGGCCTTAGGAAGTTAAACTCATTACTCAGAATTTTACTCCTCCGACTGGTTATTTTTCCAGTCCATATGGAGAGTTTGTCGATGCCTACTACGTCACAAACTTTTGTCAATGTTTAGTCTTGAGTCTATGATGCCTAAGTTATCCATCTGTCTCATGCTCTGGTTCAAAGGAAGTCTAAACCTGTGTCGGCCATTCCTCAAAATTCTTGACTTTGCATGTTGGCCATCCCCTTACAAGTGAATCTCAGAATCACATGAAGTTGTTGTCCTACCTTGCACCTTGGGCCTACTTTCATTATTGGTACATGACCTTGAACCCAACATATGACATCTCTTCATTGGTTGCTAACTAGGTGGTTTCCCTTATGTTCGATGGCAAGAAATCTATTCACACATTGGGATTCGTGCAATGTCTTGGATTCCATTAGACCTTATTGGCGGTTTCCTCGCCTCTGTCGACAATTTTCATTATTGGCTGTTATTCAAACGGTCTCTTTCGTGTACTACTTGCATCTAGTGCACATGAGAGACACACATGGTCATTGGTTCGTGCATACCCTATTCATTTGATTTCTTACTAATCATCAAAATATTGCTTTGTACCTCGTGGTGGATGATGAGAGATACCGTAATGCTCTCCTTTCAATGAATCTTATTCCATTAACTTTAGCTCATCTATTATGGAATCAAGATCTAGAGTCATAAGAGTACCTAGAGGCTTACAGTCATCAGTGGCAGGTTCCCTCGCCATCCACAGTTGGGAATACATCAATGTCTCTTGCTTGATGGATTCCTCAAGTGTTCGACCTCGAAACCTTTATTCACATTTTTTGAATGTACTCTGTTCCTTGACACCTACTTTCATCATTGGTGGGTTGTCTCGCATTTGTTAACGATATACCTCAATGACCGGTAATCAAACGAAGTCTCATTGTGTTCGAATTCAACTCCTTTATTCACATGATGTATACTTGCACCATTGGCGGCTAGTGTAGAAGACCTCCAGTTCATAGTAGCAACACCTCATACCTAATGGTGTCTTTCATTGTACCATTACCTTTATGATTTCAGTGATCATGGAAGATCATATTGTACTTCATTGTATACATATATCTTCAGTTGATTTTGAGACTAGACTCCACTGTGTCTTGTTCGTGAGTATGACCGCCTATGGAATATGTCTACTTTGTATTTCCTATTCATGGCCATCAACAATTATCTTCTATATATTCACATGGATCTGCGGTTTACTTCATATTGGAATTCATGTGTACAGAGTCAATACGTATTGTAATATTCTGATGGGTGACTAGTTCCTCCAGCTGGGTCCTCACTACTCCACTTATGGGAATTATAATGTATTTCTTCCATCATGATTTCTCCTCTGACCTCACACATTAGGGGGCATCTGTTATAGAAATTTTTGCCACACTCTATGCATCATGCTTTAGTGGCCTTCCATTTCCCTCTATAGACTCAATTTCCCCATTTTGCTCAATCCAAAGTCAAAAATTCAATTTTTTGTGCATATACGCGGGCTACAATTAGACAACATGCATATGCGCAGGTTGCTTCATTACAACTCGTGTACATCGGGTTTTGTGCTCAAAATTAAAAAAAATTCAGGTTTTCCATACCAAGTCACGGGATCCATAACCCTTGTCCTTTCATATGCCCCTATTGGAAATATGAACTCTATTCGACTGATTATTTCCCTTGCTGCATGTTTTGGATGGAAAGTCCATTAGATGGATGTGAAAAGTGTTTTTCTTCATGGAGACCTCTTTGAAAAAAATTTCATGGAACAACCACCTGGTTTTGAGACAGATTCTAACTTGGTTTATCGACTCAAGAAGTCGCTTTATGGTTTGAAGTAGTTTCCCCGAGCTTGGTATGCTAATATCAAGAGTTTCTTTCTTTGACTTGGTGTTATAACAGTTTTTGCCACACTATATGCATCATGCTTTGGTGGCCTTCCCTTTCCCTCTATAGACTCAATGTCCCCATTTTGCTCAATCCAAAGTAAAAAATTCAAATTTTTGTGCATGTACATGGGTTGTAATGGAGCAACCTAGGTATATGCATGTTGTCTAACTGTAGCCCGCGTATATGCACAAAATATTGAATTTTTTACTTTGGATTGAGCAAAATGTGGAAATTGAGTCTACAGAGGGAAAGGGAAGGCCACCAAAGCATGATGCATAGAGTGTGGCACAAATTGCTATAACAACAAGTCGAAGAAAGAAGCTATTGATCTTAGCATACCAAGCTCGGGGAGCTTGCTTCAAACCATAAAGCGACTTCTTGAGTCGACAAACCAAGTTAGAATCTGTTGCAAAACCAGGTGGTTGTTCCATGAAAATTTCTTCATAGATGTCTCCATGAAGAAAAACACTCTTCACACCCATCTCATGGATTTTCCATCCAAAACAAGCAACAAGGGAAATAATCAGTCGAACAGAGTTCATCTTTGCAATAGGGGAAAAGGTCTTAGTGTAGTCGATGTATTCTTGTTGAGAAAATCCCTTAGTAACCAAATGCGCTTTATGTCTTGCAACGTTACCTTCAAAGGTAAATTTGGTCCTATAGACCCATCGACACTTCTCAATGTTCTTTCCTTGCAGTCTGGAACCAAGTCCCAAGTGTGATTCTTCGACAATGAATCAATTTTTGTTTGCATAACCTGTTTCCATTCAAGTCGTCCTTGAGCATCTGAGTAGGTAACATGATCAAAGGTTTCAAGTACACGAGTCATCAAGGCAACGCTGGCATGCGTTTGACTTCAAGTTTGTTGTATGGAGGAAATATCACTCACATCATCTCCAACATCTTTAATTGTTTTAGTAGCTGCTAGATAGGCATTTTGGATGAGAATAACTAAGTTTTGGGAACTGCACCATAGCAGAGGAAAGAGTAAAAGGCAATACTGTAGTGCATGGCAAGGGTGTGCAATTCAACACAAAAGCAGGGAAAAGCAACAGTTCAATGCTAAAGCAAGAAAAACAATTATGACCTGTTAGGGTTTTTGGGGACAAGTTGTTATTGGGGGTTTTAGCACTAAATTCTATGTATAAATATGTAAAGGGTTGGTGAAGATAGGTTGGATATTGAAAAAGAAGAGATTATGTTGAGAGTAAGAGAGTAGGTTGCTCATGATTGATGAAGAGAGGTTATATAGAGATAGGCTTGCACTACAAAGCAGATAGTCATATTTGGGGTTTACAATATGTTGTATCTTTTGTAAGCGCAGTGCGCAAGCATGAGATGATTATTGCATAAAGACTAATATAAGAAGCCATCCGTTGTGGACGTAGCCCAAGGATTGGGTGAACCACGTTAAAATCTTGTTTATGATGTGTTTGTTGATGTGATTAATTGTGGATTTTATGTTTATGCATGATTAGTATAGATATGTTTAACATTTGGTTGATGCGCAATAATAATGAAGGATTCAGTGCGTTGGTTACGTTGCGATCTATGTTATATTGTTTTTGCACACTAGGGTTTAAGGTACCGAATGAATCTTGAATGGGTTATTGTTGCACGACTGTCATGGTAAAAGTAATGAACTGTTAGTTAATGGAAGCTACGCATAGGGTTTTTGACTAATAAAAGGATGCTAAACAAGGGTCATGCGCACAGGGTGAATAAGTAGTAATGGTTATGTTGCTAACCTCACATCCCCTCATCCCTGAAAAAACTTGGTTCTTGCAGCCCTAATAGATGCCTCGGGTGAGACTTCACTTGCATGCAGGTGATACTGAAAGGGTTGGTATCTAAAGGGTTTGTTGGTTGAATAACTTGAACCTAGGATCTTATAACTGTGCACCAACAATAACCCAACGGAGCAGATGAGAAATAGGTGAACGATTGTTCACGACAACATGTCGATCAAAATACGAAAGAGTTTCAATCGACGAAGATAACGAACCAATTGAAACATAAATCGACGAACTAGTCGACGCGAAGGTCAACGGTTTAGTCGAAACAAGAACAAAGTTTGACTGTCTAGTCGAAGGACTGGAAAATGGAACATGAGAACCAATGTCAGAGATAACATTAAAAGGATCATCTTGTAGCAATCCAGAGGATGCATGCAACAACTTGATGCCAGGAGACTTTTAATTAAACCATACATCATGTCTCATAATGATTTTCCATTTGACAAGATCAAACAATCAATAGGATTTTGACTCTTCGAAGTAGCCTATCATGATGCAAGCATGAATCTTTGCATCCAACTTCTTTATGCAATCATTAAAAATATGAGCCCAAGCAACACATCTAAACACACGAAGGTGGCTGATTGAAGGCTTCTTTCCACACCATCGTTTGATTGGAGTTATGGAAGGACCAACTCTAGTCGAGATGCGATTGAGCATATAGTTTGCACAATGAACCGCTTCAGCCTAGAAGCGAGAGGGGAGATCTTTAGCGTGCAAAAGACATCTAGCCACTTTGACTAACGTCTAATTCTTGTGTTCTACAATGTCATTCTGTTGAGGTGTATGAGTAACCAACCACTTCCAGTCAATACCAAATCGAACCAAATATTCTTCAAAAGGCCGATTTACATACTCACTGCCATTATCTAATCTCAGGCACTTGATGGGTCGACCACATTACTTTTCAAGGAAGGCTATACACTCCTTGAAATTTTCAAAGACAAGGTTCTTATTCTTTAGAAAACAAACCCATGTGAAATGAGAGAGATCATCGATGAAAATTAAAATATGTGTTGTGCCTGCGAGGGAAGGTAGATTGATGCAATAGACATCACTGTGAACCAATTCCAATAGGTTTTGTGTTCACCACTCTTTGCTAGAGTCAAATGGTGCCCAATGATGTTTGTCAGGCACAAAACCCTTACAAACTCCTTCAGGGGGAAACACTTTAGCTACACCAACAACCATGTTCTAAGTTTCCATCGACTATAGACTTAAAAAATTCAGTTGTCTGAGTCGTTCATGCCAAGTTCGAATTTTCTCATTAGTGTGAGCAACAAAAGAAATTCATTCACTGTCAGGTCAATTCATGTCACATAATTTATTTAAACTGTCCGTCAGGTCGAGAATCCTGTCAACGACAATCAAGTTTCCTTTCTTCAAATGACAAACATATAACCGATCTGGCCATAATTCAACAATCTTACATGTCTGTGTTACTGAGCAACATACAACAGATTGGAACTAAGGTTTGGCACATAATAGATGTCGACAATTTTCCCATGTCGACAAGTAACATCACCCTGAACAATGACATCCAAAGCAAAGTCATCGTCAACATAGATTTTCCTCTCCTTATCTTTAGCCAACCACGTGAACAAGGAGGCATTCTTAGCCATGCGATGAGTGCGGCCAGAGTTGATTTTCCATTCATTCTACGCAGAATGAGACAACAAGGCTTGAGAAGTTCTAACTTTGAAGGTGAAGTTATCAGCGACTCATCGTACTAGACTTGATGAGGGAATTCGATTCCACTGAGGTGAAAATGAATCTCCCACGAGATATAGGTCATTATGACCCCCACAACCTCATCCTTCTTATTATCAAAAACAGACTTCTCATGGTCATCTATTGGATCTTGAATAGCAATCTTCATATACTGCCATAATCCTTTACTTTTTAGCAGGGTTTCATGTCTCGCACCCATATTGTGTAATTTGATCCATTCAAAACAACAAGATCAATCTTTGAAGCCATCTTCGATATCTAGACATAAATTGTTTTGTTTCTATAAGTTCCAATCAACAAACCATTGGCCTAGAGTCAATCACACAACATATCCGACTCAACAAGTTTTGCAGATAGTCAAACCATTGGATTTGATACCATGTTGGGGAATAGGGTGGAACACATCGTGAAAGGAAAAAGACAGTACCGCAGATAATTGAAGAGGAATAAATTTCGAAGACAAAGGTGGTGTCTAAATACACCATTACAACACTTAAGTAGATCACACTATGATTAGAACATCACATTGCATATTGCACACCTTGATCTGCATGATATATGTTATTTATTGCTTGATAATAATGACCCATGGGCTCTTCTATTTATAGCCTCAATATCTAACCAGCTTCCATAGAATAGGTAAGATCTTGTTCATATATAACCGTCGATTGTTAGAGTTGACTTTGCCAAATCTGTGTTGTCTAGTCAGCTTGACAAGGATGCTCGACCCAACCGTCCATGTATCCAACTCGTGGTTGCTTGTTTGGATGGTCGATCCACCACCTGACTATCTTCGATTATTGGTCGACTGTCCAAGCGACAAGCATGTCAACTACTTGACTAACTAATGTAGAGTTATGGTTGATCACTGGACCGATTGTTTCCAAATGTAGGTCGATCGCCGGATCGACTGAATTCAGGAGAAGTGTGATGAACCACCAATGCTTGATGTTCCAACATTTTATAGTCACAAGAGCTATTCCAATATGCCACAAGATAGGCATGCCCCACTCTTATTTCACACACATGCACATGAACAACATGCCCCACAAAAAATGAGGAAAACACTTAACAAGCATGCATACTTAACCAATTGGAAGCTTTGGGGTTTAAATTAAATCCTAAAAAAACAACATAATGTAGATCCTCTCAAAAGAGAAAGAAGATCAAATTAACACAAGCTTCAAGAATAAGAGAAAGTATCAATAAACTAAAAAAAATATATTCCTCAATGAGATGTTTCTTTTGAACAACTCAAGTAAATCACGTTGAAAGGCGTATCATGAAATATAAGAGGCCTCAATGCACAAGAAAAGGAGGACATTGAAGCACAAGATAATAACAAAGAAACCATTTGTATCTCTCATCCAACAAACAAAATGTAGCATGGACAATATGAATAAACATGCTAAAAAAAGGCAAGACTGTTAACACATTGTAAATAGTGCTAGTCCTTTTGTAGTAGGCATACCAATTATGTGGAACCCAATAATGATAGGTTAGCTAATGAAGAAAGAGGCTACTTGTAAATTTTGGGCGAGGCTTTGTATTATTTGTTAAGGACATTAGAGGACAAAACAAAAACATACTCCTAATGGTTTAACAAAAATATGACTGCGAGGAGAGAATGAGGCAACTCAAACTCATTGGAGTTGCAAGCCAATGAGTGTTTTGGGAGGATTTTAATAGCATTATGTCCCCAAGAAAGAAGTGGGAATGCAAAAAAAATGATGTTGTAGGGACACAGTGAAAGGAAATAGTGGAATATCAATGCTAGTGGATATCCTCTCCAGGGAAGACTTGTTCACCCATAACAACAAACAAGGTGGTATTGCCTTGATAGCAAAATGATTGGATATATTCTCGGTGAGTGACTCTTTGTATGTAAACAATAATAAGTTAGTTTCATATATTATCAAGGGCACTCCATCTGATGACTCGCCCATGTATTCCAGTAACAAGTGAATGGTAGACTTTCAAATGCTCTTCGTAGGCTTTAACAAATGTCATTCACCCACCAATAATTCAATGATAAAATTAAACCTTTGTGGTCATCCATCCATGTGGATAATGGATCTAAAAGTGTTGTAGCCGACAATTTTGAAATAAAAAATTGGAACAATAATGTCTTCAAGGACATCTTCTTGTATAAGAAGATCTTGGATAGGCCAAGTATGCCAAGAAATTTTAGACAAGGAGTACTTGATGGAGAAAGAAAAGTTCACCCAACAGAACATAGAGGAACAAGAAAGAAAGAAGATATATCTTTGCACATAAGATTTGTAAAGGATGGAGACAAAAACACTAGATTATTTCATCAATCAAGAATGAAGAATACGAGTGTGAATAGAGTAATTATGCTAAAAAACAATCAATGAAGTACATGGAAACTAGGTAGGAACATTAACATGAATTGAGGAATTACTTTAAATATCTTATCATAGCATTGTCAAATGGACATAAAGGATGCTATAAAAAAATATATGCAACATTATTTTGCCCACGGTAATAGTTGAATAGAATGCCAACCTATACAAGGATATCTCATAGGAGAAGGTCAGAAAGGTTATTTTTTATTTAGCTAAGGGTAAAGCTCCAAGGGAATATGGCTACACCTCGTATTTTCTACATGAATGTTAGATTATAGCAAAGGAGGGTGTTTGGGAAGCTACAAAATAATTAAAGCTAGTTGGATTAGTGATGAGAGCAATTAACTCAATCTTTACCACCCTTATACATAAGGAAAAGAATGTTACTTTAATGGATAAGTTTCATCCTTTACCCTCATGCAATTATGTTTAACTAATCACCTAAAAAAACTCCATGATAAAAATCATCTCTCATGTGCAAGGAGGATTTTTCGTGGGGAAGCAAAATATAAATGGGATCATCTCTACTCAAAAACTAATCCAACACCCCAAAATTAGACAAGAGGAGTAAATTTCTTAGGTAGACATGTACAAAGCATGTGATGGGCTCAATTGGGACTTCATGTCTTGAATGTTCAAAGCCTTTGGGTTTAATGATAAGTGGATCACTTAGGTCAATAGTTGTAACTCCTTGACTAATTTCTTCTCAATCATGGTTAATAGAGTGTCGATCACTCTGCTTAATATTAGTGAGTTTATTAGTCCCTGCCTAGCCAGGGACTATAACATTTGGTTACGTAGTCAAACCACATTGACTACATATTAGTTAACCACTTTTCACAACATCTTTCAAAGTTTTGTAAAAATTTGTATTAAAACCATTTTTTTATTAAAACGAAAAATGTTTATCCAATATTTGAAATAGACATGTTTGATTTTTTATTGGTCTAGTAACTATGATGGGACTTAATTGTCCCTGGTGTATGTAAAAAATTTAATTTATTTGTCAGACTTTATTTTTTTTTTCAAATAAATAATTTGAAAAAACTATAAACTAACAACGTACTATTATATTTAATGCATATTGAATGTTCTATTAATTCAGCTGCTAGACATGCAAGTTATTATCTTGCGAGACATGCAGGTTATTAGCAGTTTTTGGGGAAGGGCGGTCGCAGTCCACTCAGCAGGTTGCATGGAGCCACTGCTTGCAAGTTTCAAACAATGTAACTAGCTTGATCCTCCATAGCTTGTTGCATGAAGCCACTGATCCTCCACTACTTCCAAACATTGAATCTAGTGGCCTCCAACGGTACTTGGTATAACAGATGAATAAGGAGCTCTCAGTACAATGGATGAAGGAGAAGAATCATTCGGAGATTGTTGCATAAAGGTATTCTTCTTAGCCACTATCCATAGTGCTTTGAAAATTTTGTTTAAGCTTAGATGTAAGAAAAAGAATCAAAGTAGAACTATACCAAAAGTAAGTCGACCTGTCGCCATATGCAAGTCCACCCCGTTCTTTGCATACTTGACGCATCTTCATCTTTTCATTTCTGCTGAAACATCGAAGTTAGAATTTCTTCTTACTGGTAAGCTTAGCTAGAGATTATTGTTTAACTACTTTTTACATAGACTAGACATCTACATTACAGGTCCATAGACTAGGCATATACATTACAAGTCCATGGAAATGTTGTTGGTTTTTCCTAATATTAGATTCTTTGATAAGTCATCTCTTATTTCTTTTTGTTGGGATGAAGATCTATGAGCTATAATCTTTACCAAGCGTTCTTCATCGACTCCCCTCCCTATGAGCATGTATTTATTTGTGGTTATACGATACAACCATTGAGAAAAATGATTTCATGCTGAAACTTCAAAATAATCGAGATTGTTGCATATGGATGGGTTATATTTTTGTAAAATGCCTAGAAGATTAGGCGCTCTAGCCATTTTTACTGTTTCAAAGCTCTTTCAAATCCTAGAAATTGAAAAAGTTCAGGTATAACACAACCAAACGTGAATGATTGAATATATATGATTGATTTAAGGTCAAACTTGTTGAAATACCAGCCCAACGAAAGAAGATTACAGAGGCAACTTACCTTTCAAGGCCTTCTGAATCTCTTGGCAATCCTGGCTTGGGGAGGGGTAATTTCGTGAAACTGTTATCGTCGACATTCCTCCTGCGTGAATTACGATGCAAACTCTACAGGGCAGAAAAAAATATTCCAAATATGTGCTTTCAATGACAATATCTACGCATTTTAGACTGCAAGAAAAGTGGTGGTGTTGAGAAGAAATGAAATTAAAGATTAAACATATGGTTGCAACGAAACTATTGTAAAGTTTCATGATACACGCAATTAGGTGCCGATAATTAGAAAGATCGGTCTCCTACAATGTAATTTAGGGTTATTTAGTCTCAGTAATTTAGTTGAACACACAAATTAACCATGATAAAATTTCTATTCTGTTTATTGTAAATACATTACACGCTTCTCAGTTCTTGATTAATCATTCTTTCCAGATTTATCCCTATTATGTCATGAAAGTATTGCATCTTGCATTGTGTAATATGAAATTGAGGAGTGATGTGTGTGTAGGATGGTTTTGCAAATCAGCCCAACATGCAAAATAACATTGCATTGCAAGGAGCAAGGAGAAACCGTGGAAATGATAACCTTGCACCCTTGGAAGATGTTGGTAGACATGGCGAACAACTAATCTTCATTATTTCTCTATCATTATGGTACAATCCTTATTGTTTTGGTTAGAATTCAAAAGTAGGCTTGGAAGGTCTAGTGAGTGATAATAGAAACTCCTTGCAAGTCTAATTAATACAATATTCACTAATGATCAAAAAAATTAAGCAGTGGATGGAGACCTCCCAAATCCTAAAGCCACACTGAGAATGTCTTTCCTCACCTGAAAAAGAATGAAAACTTTGAGCCCTCAACTTGACTAGGTTAAAATCAACTACACCCTGACAGTCATAGGCTCAATCCTCAGCGCCTACATTTCCATCATTTTCCCCTGAGCCTTCTATATCAAGATTTGTCACTTCAACGTGACTAGGGATGGGTTCATGTTGAATATCAATTTTATAGCCCTGGGCATTTTCTTAGGAACCACAGGAAACACTTCTTCCATTCGCTCCCTGGTAGAGTGAATCACATTAGTGAGTCAAGGGGCACTAATTTTATGGGCTGATATGAAACAAATTTGTATTCACAAACACCAATGAACTCCTACTTGGACTATGTTGGATACTCCTTCGAGATGTCCCATTCAAATAATGTTTGATTTCTACAGGTCATAGAACCATACCTTGAAAATAAGAAGTGGAACCCACCTAAATAGTGTTAGATTCATCTCCTTAGGCAGTACCCTAGTACATCTAGGTCAAGCTTGGTGCTAAATATGATGCGTGTGCTCCAATTTATTTAGTTCATAAAACGTTGGCCGACTTCCTCACATTACAAATATACTCTCAATATTCAAGAATCTACAACAATTATTGGTAACAAAGAGGACAAGTGAATCATGTGGAATGTGGAGTCCTATTCAAAGCGAATAATGGTAGATTATCTGAAGCATCGTCTTTGAACTAGAACATATAGAAGGATGTGAAATCCCTAAGCAAAAAGGAATAGTCAGTGACATTGAATTCTCTCAATATTAGGATATGTTTGTGTTTGTGATCTTTGTTTCTTGTCTTATGCACACTGTCTTAATTATCTGATCTCGGGCTATAAAATGACTTTGCTATCACAACTTTATGAAAAATATACATGCATACAAACAATACAGTGATTGCATGTAGCATGTTTCTCTATGTAAAGAGAAAATAAATATTCTTCTTTACAGTTGTCCATCCAAATTCAAAGTGGTCATAGCAGTTGTCATGAGCACTATAAGGTTTTGTTCATTTCCAAGGTTCACAATCATGAAAAAATTAAATGACACACAAAGTTGCTTTGGAAATCGCACTCATTGCTCTAAAAAAGGCAATTTATGGGGAAGACCAAAAGCTAACAAACCGTCTTGTTGCATAGAGAAATTTGGCATTCGTTTTGTATTTCATGTAGTCTCGTATGAGTCTAGACTTTGAGATAATTCATTAAAAAAGTATCATGGTTTCTATTGATAGCCTAATGTACTTGCCTTTTCATTTCTTAGGATGGTTTTGGAGATATAAGCATGTGAAATACTACTTTTCATCGTTATGTCCTATATCATCGACTTATTATTTTATGGAGATTGAAATAGTTTATGTGCATTATATTTAATATTCTATGAATTGAGTTTGATATCATATCATATATGTTATGTTATGAGAATCTTCGCTCCAAGTATAGTAAAAGTTTTTAAAGGCATGCTCATGTCTTAAACCAAGTTCGAATGTGTAATCTATATTCATTCTTCTAAACATTTTTGTCCAGAAGGTTTGAAAAAATAATATTCGTTCAAAGCACTTTTGAATCATATATGTTTGTTTCATTCTAAACATTTTTTTAACGTGCTTAAAAATGGTAAGATAAACAACCCATAAGTAACAGACTGCACTATCTACCATTCATGCTTTTTCACAACTGTGAACTTCAATAAAATAATTATGAATTGCATGGAATCTTATTATTCAATAGTACCCATTCGACCTCGGAAGGGGCAACATCATAAATTAGGTTAAGAGACCACATGATCCACTGGTTTCTGCTTGATTTAAATGCACCATGTTCTTTCTTTTGAGTTGTAGACTTCTCCCAATCACTGTTCTGGAGAGAGTTAGAATCTTGATAAATATTTGCGTGATGTGGATGTGGAATTGATGGATGTATCTAATATGTCCAATAGTTTTATAGGAGGACAAGATAATGCAGATCCTGTTGTATGGGACGAGAGAATTATATGCTTGAGAGCAAAGAGCGATGAGGATGTTCGGTCAAATGGAAGAAATATGGTTAGAAACACGTAAAAGATAGAAGTCATCATAGGTATTTAGTCACGAGAGTAACATATATATATCCTATTATACATATATTATGATTAGTGGTGCATAAAACTTTTAATTTCCTTGAATAATCATGTCAATTGAATGAATAATGTAACATATATTATTTAGATGTCAAGCCGTCGGATGCCCAGTGAAGAAGCCGGTGGAGCGCTTCTCTGTTGATCCTGAATACTTTATGTCGATCTATAATGGAATTCATAGCCATACTGTCACTGATGAACACCACTCTAAACATTTTTCTTGGAAGTTTTGAAGAAATATGTTCTTTAAAATCACTTTTGAATCATATATGTTTATTTAGCGAATCACTAGATTTTAATTTGTCTTCAATGAAGAATAATATACATTCATGCATCTAAAATAATCCTTTTAATAAAGTATAATCATACACTAATTTATATAAGACAATACTTTGTATAGTTTTGGTGATTCCTAATTGAATTCAATTTGAATTTCAACTTAAATTCAAAGCAAAGACAATGTATCTAAAACAAGTGTTGCGTGGCAGTGTCGTCCCTGTCGGGTTGAATTGGGAATAAATGCACAGGGATGGGAAAAAGTAGCGGAGGCAGATGGAAACTGCAATGGAGACGTGGCAAGCAGCATGAAGCACATGTGGTATCCATGCAGTAAATGACACATGGCCTCTAGAGTCCCATTTATTTTTTGAAAGTATATAATCTATTTTGCTATGTTGAAAATTTCTGTCTATTTTGTCTCTATTTGTGGTAGGACAAAAAAAAGTTATATTCAAATTAAATAAATACAATTTCTTGACATTCAACATAGTGGAAGATAAAAATTTATGAGGACATAAATATAAAAGGAGATACAAAATAATTTAATTTGGAATATATCAAAAAATATATTATCTGGTACATATTCCTGGAAATTTAAATGCATTTGTCATATAGACTGGGATTGGGGCTCCCGCAGACCATAAGCATAGTGGAAGATAAAAATTTATGAGGACATAAATATAAAAGGAGATAAAAAACAATTTTATTTGAAATATATCAAAAAATAATATTATCTGTTACATATTCTTGGAAATTTAAATGTGTTTGTCATATAGACTGGGATTGGGGCTCCCGCGGACCATAAGAGAATTATGTACAAGAAATAGGACTATGGAAAGAAGAAGTGGGAGACAATAGAGTGTAATACCTGAAAAAAATAAATTGAAAGGTATTAGTCTTTGGCTAGACATTTCTATTTAAAAAAGTGGAATAACTGGGTTGATAAACAAAGCACGATGTGATCAGTATAGACTTACAGTGATGGTACATATCACCCCTTTTTATATTTGCTTGCTGATGCCTTTTTATTGATGTCGTCAACGACTACTGGAATCATGGAAACTACCCGTTGCCTTTCATCGAAAACCTGCTTCAATTCCCTTTCGAGCCATTCTTCAATGTAGGTTCTCATTGGGGCGACGTTGATCTCATTCCGATTTTTATGTTGAAAATTTCCTTTTCTAATTCCCTGAAGTTGATAGAAAGATTACGCAGAGCCTGATCAATTTCCTCATTCTGTACCGAATAGTCGACTAGCCAGTTGTCGACGTCATCTTCAACATATTCAAGGATGTTGTAAAACTTTTCCAAAGACAACAACTTAAAAATATCAACCTGCTTATTAAAGGCTTGCTTAGTTAAGGGCAAGGAGTTGACGATTAAGTTGGGATCTTGGAAGTCGTTGGTCCTTCTGGCTAAGTCTATTCAGGTCAACTTTGTGAATAGTTTTTCTTTCTTTGATATGGCTTGTTGACATGACTAGACAATGATATGTAGGTTCTTCACTTTTTCTTTCCAGCATGCATTTAATTGAGCGATCCGATTTTTGGATGGGATATCTCGTTGTCTTGTTCTCATTTTTGTCATGTTGTTGACAATGGTGCCAAAAGGAAGGACCGTGTCTAAACAGAAATGTTCTTCATATTTTAAATCTGCTTGCAAATGTTCGAGCAAATTATGTGCCCTCGTTCTAAGGGAAGTCATGGTTTGTGATGTTTCTAATGCCTTAGTAATCAGTTCCATTCTTTTCTTGATATTATTCTCCACATATCCTCTACACGATGCGAGGAGGTTGGAGGATCCTTTTAGCTTGGATGCAGGGGTGGCATGCATGGCTATTACCAAAGGATTGACAATCAATGGCATAGGAATCAAAGCTTCTTCCAATTCCTTGACGTCGTCCTTCGGTCTGGCATTCTCAGCCTCAATGCCTCCAATGGAATCATCAAGAGCATCCACGGTCGCAATGTGAAGTTGACAGATTTGGGACGGTCGCATTTTTGCAAGGTTAACCTCTGAACGATATTTTCCTTTCTTATTTTTTACATCGTTTTTTTCAATAATTTTTTTGGACTGGCTGTCAAAAACAACGCTTTGGAACATGAAGGATTCATCTTCGTGAAAAATTTCGGTATCAGCTATGTCCATTAGATGACTATGCTACATCGCGTCTCTGGGCTGATCAAGGTAGCAGAATATGTTATCCAGATCAAGCTCAAGTTCCATGTTCTCACTCTCAATTTCGGGCTCTTTCGCCTGTCCCACAATTTTTTTTCTCTTCTTGTCCACTAGAAGCTTGTGAGAACTATCCATTTTAGGGTGAGGAGGGTCGTTATATCCTCCTTCGTTTGAAGAATTCTGAGTTGCTTTGTTGTTTTGGTGGGTCGTTGGAGCGATGCTTCGAGATGTCCTGCTTTTGGGATTGCTATACGTCGATTGCACACTCTTCTCACCAAGGTCTTTTCCCTATTGCTTGTACAATTCAATGGTGCTTTCAGTGTGTCTAGGTCATCGACATCAGAAGCAAGAGAGTTGTCATCAGTGTCTCTATTTTTGGTCAGGTGGTTTTTGAAAAAATAATTGTCGAAGGCAAGTGTTTGTAAATGTTGTAATTTTTTTTTGTCAAGGTCGAACCCTCTTAGGATTTAAGCATATCTTAGGTTCAAGTTGCTGAAATGAGCTGCGAATTTGTCAATTTTGTTGACATTCCTCAACATGAATTCCCCAACTTTATAAGGCAGAGGAATAAACTATTTTTTTCTCTTCTCTTGGAATAGATGCAACCAATAGTTGTATTGCCTTGCTACTTCTATAACAAACATTATGTCTGTAATGTGACATGGAAGGAGAGCATGTTTTTCCCTGGAGCCAAAAATCCTTATCACAGTGTAATTATCCATATGTTCAAGTGCCCCCTTCCTATCCAAAAACCTGGTTGCCTGGTCAGATATGCGGGGAGCATATTCTCCTAACATCAAAACTTTGAAAACATACACAAAGCCATTAAAAACCTCATAAAAATAGTGGGAGGCCTTGTGCTTCCACAAGGCCTGGTACCAGAATGTTACTGGGTCAAATTCCCAGTTTACCTTCTTGGACAGAGACAGTTTTAGAAACTGGCAGCAAGGTGCTATCGCAAAAACCAAGTAGGATGACATATAAAATTTCTTCTCCTTTTTGAAGCTTGACAATTGGGAACATATTTCATGGGAAATTAGCTTGCACCAATAAAAAATGGCTTGTTCCTTAACTATGAAATACAAAATATAAAGAGCCATGCGAGAAATAGTTGTTGTGGACTCCTGTCCCGTTATTCTTGTAAACATCCAGGCAATTTCCCGGAATGGATTTCTAAATGAACTAACCTGCAAGCTTGTGATATCTTCAGGAACTTCCATCGGGTCTTCCAAGAACTCGGGCAAGAGGTCCAACCTATTATTATGCTTTCTTAGGAACTTCTTGGAATCTTCTCATTTGAACGTCAATGTTGGCTACGAAAATCTTAACATTTGGCGGAAGTCCTGAGGTGACAAAGAAACAGAAGAGTGATCCCGTAGTGGAATAATTCTTTGGTCTGAAATATATTTAGCGGCGCACCAAGAGACTAGCTCCTTACAATAAAAAACTTTAGGGACACATCCTGCAAGAGCAATCCCAAAGGTCCAAATTACTTAGTTCTGGGCGGCAGGGGATGAGTAATAAGAATATGCTCTAGACCACTGGAAGTTCTGGTCCTTGCGCCCGAAGATGTTCACTGTATCTCCATAGAACTATTGTCGAGCTGATGCTATATGTTTATGGGAACGTTTGTTTGCTCCAAATGATGGCTGAAATGAACAGTTGGAGGTGATAATATAACTCTCCACAAATGTTGGTTCAATGCTTATGAATGGGAAAGCTCCTCGAGCCTTTCGCTCATTAATGACAATCTGTATGGGTGCTGCATGATGAGCTGTTAGTAGTAAATCTTACTTATTGCATATTTAGAAGTGCGAAGGTGGCGGGTACGACAAAGAGAAATTAAGGATTGGAGGTTTTGTGAACGTGCCAACCCGACGACGTGCGAATGACATTTCATGATTTTGAAATCAACACTCAGAAGGGATAATATAACCCTCCATAAATCTTGGTTTAATGCGTATTAGTAGGAGATCTCCTCAAGCCTTTCGCTCATCAATGAAAATCTATACGGTTTTATGCGTATTAATGGGAGATATCCTCAAATCCTGGTTTAGCATTAATGCTTGCTAATTGCATACCTAGAAATAAGATCTTATATATACTTTCTAATTTCTAATTGCAAAGGGTGTGGGCACAGGAAACAACGATTAGGAATTGGATATTTCTTGAACCAACAAACTTGACGATCCACGAAAGAAATTCGAAGAAATGGCGAAGTATGGAAAGTAGACGAACAAGCTTCAAAGTGGGGTGACAATAGTTCCATAGGAGACGTGAGGACATGACAGTCAAATTGTATGTCTCTGAAGTTTTCAGTGCAAAATGTGTACCACGGAAGAGGGCATGATAGGTACACTGTAATACGAAAGACGGTATGATGTGAATCCGGTTGTAAATTTGTATATCACAGAAGTCATGGTACTGTTTGTAGGTCACAAAACAATAGAAGTGCAATCTAGAGCCCGCCTACCTGGGAATCAACAGTCGGAGAAGTGGCTGGGTATGGAATGGGGAAGCGGTCGGTCGGAGTCGCGATATAAAACCACGAGTGCAAATGTGAACCCACGAGTCCGCCAACCCGTGCAACTAGAGATTTTTGGAAAAACGACTAAGTAACGAGAAATATAAAGTACAGGGAAAAGAGAAATGATAATTTGGTTAAGTATAGAAGACGAAAAAGAAGGGTTAATATATTCACATCTATAATAGATATTGCATTTCCTGTCAAGATCTTTTCTGCATGTTTCTAGAGAAGTTATATACTTATTGCATATACTTGGAAAGAAGTGCGAAGGTGGCGGGCACAAAAAACAATGACTAGGAATTGGAAATTGTCTGAACCCATCAACCCGACTATTTGTGAAAGAGATTGCAAGAAATGGCCATGGAAAGCGGTTGGACAGGCTTCAAAATAGGTTGACAAGGGTTCTTGAGGAGACGTGAGGCCCCGACGGTCAAATTGTATTGATCGAAACTTTTGAGTGCATATTGTGTAGCACGGAAGAGGGGCTGATGTAGGAGTCCAGAAGTCAATTTGTATATCGCGGAAGCTGGGGGGATGTTTGTGGGTCAAGGAACATTGGAAGTGCACCTCGCCTGTCCGGGAATCCGCAAGCAAAAAAATTCAGATAAATATGGAATTGGAGGCGCGAAAGAGATTCCAAGAAATGGCGAAATATGGAAAGCGGATGTAGGGGCTTCAAAACAGGGTGACAATAGTTCCCCAGGAGGCGTGAGGACCCGAAGGTCCAATTGCAGGTCTCGAAACTTTCTTGTGCAAACTGTGTATCATGAAAGAGGGTATGATGTGGGAGTGGGGCAGTAAATTTGTATATCGCGGAGGTCCGAGTGTTGTTTGCAGGTGACAGAACAATGGAAGTGCAATATAGAGCCTGCCTACCTGGTAATCCGTGATCTGAAAAGTGGCTAGGCATCGAATGGCTAGTGGTTGGTCAGAGTTGCGATATAAAAGCACGAGCGCAAATGTGAACCCGTGAGTCGGCCAATGCACGCATTGAGACATTTTTGGAAAAATGACTAAGTAACGAGAAAGAGAGAGTAGAGGGGAAAAAGAAACGGGAATTTGGTTAAGTATAGAAGAGGGAAAAGAAAGTCCAATATATTAAAATCTGCAATAGATATTCCATTTTCTGGCAAGATCTTTTCTCTATGTTTCTAGAGAAGTTGTATACATATTGCATATACTTGGAAAGAAATCTGAAGGCAGGGGGAACAGGAAACAAAAACTAGAAATTGGAAATTTCCTGAACCTGCGAACTCGACGATTTGTGAAAGAGATGTCAAGAAATGGTCAAGTGTGGAAAGTGATCGGACGAGCTTCAGAATAGGGTGACAAGGGTTCCTGAGGAGACGCAAGGCCCCAACTGTCAAATTATATATATCAGAACATTTTAATGCAAAATGTGTAACACAGAAGAGGGGATGATGTGGGAGTCCAGAAGTAAATCTACATATCGCAGAAGCCAGATTGTCGTTTTCAAGTCACAGAACAATGGAAAGTGCAATTTAGACAAAGGGGAAGTGCTCGGTCGAAACGCGTGAATTCGCCAACCCGCGCAGCAAGACATTTTCGGAAAAAAAACCCGACTAAGTAACCAGAAAGAGAAACTACAGGGGATAAAAGAGTAGGAACATAGAAAGGCAGAGGGCAATTTTCGTAAGCAGGAATTGGTTTCAAACAAGCCCCAGTATTGCAAAACCATCATTTTCTAGTAATTGTCAGCAATTGCTTTGTTGAAGATTAGATTTTATTGCAACTTTTGGGAGTAAGTGTGTTCTTGATACATTCTTCCATGACTGTAACATATTAACTTAAGTATTAAACTTCTTGCATGATGGGTTGTTARCATTAAAGCTTAATAATTGCATGTCTAGAAACAAGAATGGCGATCTTGCTGCAACATTGTGATTTGGTCTTGCTATGTTCTATCTGCATTACGAATAGAATTGAATGTTKGTTTGAAACWGTCTGAAATTCATTTTTGTTTCCATAAAAGTCYGATGGATCGACACAGTGCATTATCATATAATTGTTAAATGCTCCATTTTAGAACAAATTACTTAAGAAAATACAATATCGAAGAACTACAAGACTATTGAACCATGCCAATGAGAAGAAGTGTTAAATCCAGAAAAGAAGTAGCAACCAAGACTCCAAGGCAATTTTTTTAATAGTAAATCCATTAAAAAAAAAGAATACCGAGCACTGTATATCTATCCTTAGAAATTGGACCGAGTTCTTTGGGCCAAAACATTGAACATATTTGCCATAAACATAGGCACAGGATCTGCAACATGCAAGAGCCATTGAGATTCTCTTCAACATGCATACAAAACTGATTACCATGTTTTTTTTTAAGAAATCCTTGCAATCTTCTCCTCGGTGGATCAATGTTTGGTGCCCCGATCTCAATATTTTGCGGAAGACCTGAGCTGACAAAGAAACATGAGAGTGGGTCCGCATTGGAATAAATCCTTGGCTTGAAGCAGATGAACAACAATCATGTGGTAAAATTGATAGTTCTCACAAGCTTACCATGAGGAAGAAGACGAAAAACGTTGTAGGGCAAACATAATAGCTCAAAATTGAAAGTTAGGACACACGAAGAAACCACCTCCTCACAGTCGAAAACTTCAGGGATACAGGTTGAACGAGCAATTCCAGAGGCCCAAATTAGTTCATTATGGGCGGAAGGAGATCACTGGTAGGAATATGCCTTGCACCAGTGGGAGTTCTGGTCCTCATTCCCTAAGATGTTAGTTGTATATCCAGAGAAAAGGACAATGGTCCCACAATTGAATAATTTTTTGGCTTGAAATATATCTCCGGGAGCATCAACAGATCATTTCCTTATAGTGAAAGACTTCCGCCTAGAACTGACTAATTTGGACCTATGGAATTCCTACTTTCGAGCTGCAAAGTGGTTATTGCGTTCAACGTTAGTTTCTTTTATGAAACCCCTTCTTTTGGTCTTGTTAGGACCACCGTCGTCGAGTCGGGAAGTGCCACCCGTTATGGTTGATTTCAATTTGGGCGCAGAAGTGGGAACAGTCTCTGCATTTCCATCATCCATTGTTGTATCATTGTCCATCAGATCATCTTCTTCCAACTCAAAATCCATCGCATCAACCTCTGCACCAGCCATCAATGCAGGCGAGCAGGTTGTCTGAGCAGGCATGGTTGCCTTGGAATTCTTTGGCTTGAAATATATCTCTTGGTGCACCAAGGGACCATCTCCGTTTTTGCTCCTGGGCGGAGGCAGATGAGTAGTAAGAATATGCCCTGGAATACTGGAACCTTTGGCCATCATGCCTGAAGGTGTTTACTGTATATGGACAGAACTGCTATGGAACTTCTGCCATAAGTTAATGAGAATTTCCATTTGCTCCAGATGATGTTTGAAATGAAAATTAGGGAGGAATAATATAATCCTCCGCAAATATTGGTTTAATGCGTATCAATGGAAGATCTCCTCGAGTCTTTCAGAAATCAATGACAATATCCAGGGTTCGTGCATAATGAGTTGTTACCATTAAAGCTTACTAATTTTCATATTTAGAAAAAAGTGCGAAGGTGGCGGTGACAATGAAGAGCGATTAAGAATTAGAGATTTCGTAAAGGCTCCAACCGACCGACGCATGAAAGAGATTGAATCATGTTTGAAATGAAGGATAACACTCTTCTTCACAAATCTTTGTTTAATTCATATTAATGACAAATCTTCCCCAGCCTTCCGAACATTAATGACAATCTTAACGGTTCTTGCATGATGAACTACTAGCATTAAAGCTTAATGATTGCATATCTATAAAGAAGTACGAAGGTAGCGGGGATGGTGAAGAGCGACTAAGCATTGTACATTTCGTCCACCAGTGAAATAGATTCCAAGAAATGGCCAAGTATGGAAAGCGGTTGTACGAGTTTCAAAAATAGGGTCACAGGATATACCTAGGAGACGTGAGGGGTCAATGGTCAAATTGTATGTCACAATGACAAATTTTGGCCATCAATTTCTATATCATAGAATTTCGGGTGATGTTTGTACATGGCGGAACAGTGGAAGTGCAATCTTGAACAAGCCTGGCCAGGAACCAACGATGGTAATAGTGGCCAAGTATGCAATGGACAAGTGGTTGGTCGGACTCGTGATATAAAAGCATTAGACATACTCGGAACAAGAAATATTGACGACCATGAAAATAGGGCCACAAGCTCTACTTAGGAGACATGAGGGCCTAATGGTCAAATTGTATCTACCCCAACTGTTGAATGCAAAATGCGTAACACAGAACAAGAGACAATGACAGATTTCAAGGGTCAATTTGTATATTGCGGAACTTCAGGTGTTGTATATAAAAGCGAGAGACATTCAGAAAAAGGAAAGATTCGAAAAAAGGACCAAGTAAACAAAAAGCGAAAGAAAACGAGATAAAGGGGAATATGTTTGCTAATTCGTAGATCGTGAAAGTTTGGGTGTTGTTTTCAAGCGGCGGAACAATGGAAACGCAATGTTGAACCCGCCTATCCAAGAACCCGCGATCCAAAAAGTTTGTTCAATATGAAACGTGGAAGTGGTCGGTCGGGCTGGTGATATAAAAGTAACAGTGGAAATCTAAAGACGTGAATCCGCCAACTTCCACACTTAGACATTTTTCGAAAACCGAGTAAGTAACCAGAAAGGGAAAGCAGAGGGCAAAACAAAAGGGGATGACAATTTTCGGAAGTGGGAATTGGTGTAAGAAAGCCCCATTGATGGTCTTAACAGTAACTATGAAGTGCATTAAACATGTGAATAGGTTCTTTAATGAAGGAATAGATACATCGAGCCATGCTTATATATTCCAGGATCTGTTTGTATAAGAGAAGCGTCGAAAAGCTACAAGAAAATCAATTTTGGGATGTTTAAGTAAAGTTATTGTACTGTCGGCTTCACCGCAAATATAACAACGACAAATTTGAATTTTAATGTCCTCTCGTTGATATGATAGTTCCATTGGAATTCGCATAGTATATAGTCTTTTATTTCAAATTATTTCAAGAGATTAATTTTGCTAAGTTCATCGATCAAGGAAAAGTGATAAAAACGAGATAAAGGGGATTTTTTTTGCTAATTTGTAGATCGCGAAAGTCCGGGTGCTGTTTGCAGGCAGCGGAACAATGGAGATGCAATGTTGAACCCGCCTATCCGTGAACCCACGATCCAAAAAGTTTGTTCAATATGAAACAGGGAAGCGGTCGGTCGGGATGGTGATATAAAAGTAAGTGGAAATCTGAAGACGTGAATCTACCAACTCCCGCACCTAGACATTTTCCAAAAAATGAGTAAGTAACCAGAAAAGGAAAGCAGAGGGCAAAAAGAAAGGATGGCAATTTTCATAAGCGAGAATTGGTGTAAGAAATCCCCATTGATGGTCTTAATAGTAACTATGAAGTGCATTAAACATGTGAACATGTTCTTCAATCAAGGAATATATACAGTGAGCCATGCTTATAGTTTTCAGTATCTGTTTGTATAAGAGAAGCATCGAAAAGCTACAAGAAAATCAATTTTGGGATGTTTAAGTAAAGTTATTGTACTGTTAGCTTCACCGCAAGTATAACAATGACGAATTTGAATTTTAATGTCCTCTCATTGATATAATAGTTCCATTGGACTTCACATAGTATATATTCTTTTATTTCAAATTATTTCAGGAGATTAATTTTGCTAAGTTCATCGATCAAGGAAAAGTGTTAAAAACGAGATAAAGGGGAGTTTGTTTTCTAATTTGTAGATCGCGGAAGTTCGGGTGCTGTTTGCAAGCGGCAGAACAATGCAAACACAATGTTGAACCTGCCTATCCAGAAACCCGCGATCCAAAAAGTTTGTTCAATAGGGTCGGTCGGGCTGGTGATATAAAAGTAAGTGGAAATTTGAAGATGTGAATCTGCCAACTCCTGCACCTAGACATTTTCTGAAAAACGAGTAAGTAATTAGAAAGGGAAAGTAGAGGGAAACAAGAAAGGGGATGGCAATTTTCAGAAGCGGGAATTGGTGTAAGAAAGCCCCATTGACAGTCTTAATAGTAACAATGAAATGCGTTAAACATGTGAACAGGTTCTTCAATCAAGGAATAGATACATCGAGCCATGCTTATAGTTTCCAGGATCTTCTTGTATAAGAGAAACATCAAAAAGCTACAAGAAAATCAATTTTGGGATGTGTAAGTAAAGTTATTGTACTGTCAGCTTCACGACAAGTATAACAACGATGAATTTGAATTTTAATGTCCTCTCGTTGATATGATAGTTCCATTGGACTTCACACATTATATATTCTTTTATTTCAAATCATTCCAAGAGATTAATTTTGCTAAGTTCATCGATCAAGGAAAAGTGCCAAAACGAGCCACAAACCACATTTGTGTCATATAGCTTATATTAAAGGGCAAAGAATGTCCTCTATAGTCGTTAAGATCATAGAAAAACTGCGAAGATCCCAAATGTATTATTAATTTTCCAGAATGAAGCATACAACCAAGAACCAAGTAAACACCAAATGTATTGAAAGTTGAGGCATAAGGCAACACATGAACACATAAGGCATCAAGCAAGATCCCACAAGGTTCCAAAGAGTAGTACGCATCGACCTTTGCATCAAACAATTTGATATATTAAAAAAACACATCGTGGCATTGGTTTTCTCTTACATTTGGTATATGTTCCCACGAGAAAATAACTAGGGCCATGGGATATGAACAAAAGTATGCCAAACACAAGACAACACAAAACTAGCGGAGCTTCGCCACTGCACGCTAGCTATAACCAAACCTCAAAATGGGAACAAGAAAGTTTTTGATTACTATTTTACCATTAAACAAGATCAATATGGACATTTTCTTTTGATAGTGCCATGGTCTATCACTACCAGTTTTAACAATGCCAAATTTCCAATATTATTGGAAATGCCTGATGGTTCTGCCTAGAGGAGTAAGTTATTTCGATGATTCAAAGGACGGGTCTGAGTTACTTACAGTTGGATACTTTTTATGGGGTTTTCTCTCATGCTTCCCATTTATGGACTGAACAATCTTATGCGCATGTACATCACCAACAACTGCACCTACCTGTATGAATTCCAATGCCCGAACTCCCCAATCTCTATAGCAAGATCTGAAAATATCAAGCTCATGCTTCAATCCATGCCGAGTCCTTTTTTTTTTCAATTAGGAAATCAAGAAAATGCAGACACCATACCATAAATGTATAGTTGGAAACCAATTTTTTTTTATTCGGGCACCCAAAAAAAATGCAGAAATCCTGCCATGGCTATATAGTTGGAAAAAAATTGTCCAATTTGGGCACCCAAAAATGTGCAGACTCCTCCATCAAAGCCACAACCAGCCACCATTTTTTTTTCACACCACATCAAATATGCAAAATTCTTACTAGGAGATGCAAAAAAACATCAAAATAACAACATCGATTGCATTTGTAATTAGATTCTCCTTGTTGTTTCAAGTGCACAAGAAGAGACAAAATAGATGGAAAGAAAATTTTACGGCTATAGATGTAAACTCCGAAGAACTCGAGTATGACGAACATTCATCTGGGTGTTGAAGAAAAATTACAGACACACATGAGATATTTTCGTTTCCAGCCAATATGCAATATTGCATTGTCCTCATTTAAGGTAAATTTGCTATGTATCTGAAAGTCGCGCAATATGTAGACATTGTTTGCCTTTTTACGTATGTATGCTTCATATGACAATTCTACTAACCCAGGAAGCACATCTTGTAACAAAGGCTATCTAATTGTACAATGCACAGTTGTGTTGTCCACGGTTCGGATGGCAGCATTGAGCCAATGGACATTTTTTACTACATTGCAAACAATCAATCCTATCATCGCTTGTGAAAGTTGAAGCAGAGGCAGGAGAGTTGCATTTCACACATATAGGCTCAAAGGGTGTCGAGTACGCATTCGCTGCAACCAAAAACCCTTCAACCTGGAAACATGAGCATAACAGTTAATATATTGAACAATATAATATACAACTGCACCAAAAAAAGGAAGAAAAAAACTGTAGAAATTTGGTGAAGTCTATTTCTATGAGCAAAGCGAGGATGAATCTGTAGACGTATATGCACAACATTTGTAGAGCTAGTTAGTTTCTTGAGATCCTGTATGATGTCTGCTCACAATTCTGTTACATATGTTGCTTGGGTTGTGCAAAAAATCCTTTCTTTAACATCTCTTTTCTTTGTTATATTTTTAAAGAGCATAAGTGGAAATTTCCCTTTATGCAATTGTTGTTCCATTGATGAAAACAAATTTGAATAGGTATTGAACAATTGCAGCTGCAACATGGAACAATGCAATATTTGTGTAACTTAACCGAGATACATGGACATGTGAAAGTAAAGGACAAAACTGGATATGGAGAATCGTACCATTGCCTTGTCACTGTCTGATTCTCCATCTTTTATATGGAGAATGTGTCGCGAGCCAAGTTTTCTCGCGAGTGTGACAGTTGCGCCAATGGTTTCGATTGGGTAAATGTCATTGTCCTGTGCAAGTTGGCTGATAGTTGCGTCCGGGATGAAACGATATTCTGAACAAATAGCAAGAATTTTTTCCATAATACTTGTTTCGTTGAGCGATATAATCCGATCACAATCACCACAGTCATATACTATTTTGGGCAATATATTAAAATTTGTGATGGATATCCCATTACCTGGCAATATCTTTTCTACATGTTTCTGGACAAGTTGTGTAGGAATAGTCAGTGTGACTGTCATTAGGGCCTCTTTGTCTATCATGTCAGCACGCATAATGGATCTAGTTTTGTTTGCCTTTTCCAAGTAGGTGCTATAGATGACCATTATGTCCACGATGAACACTTGTCCAATTCGATAGTTGTTCAAGCCCTCTATTGATAGTATTTTGGGTGTTACAAGTTTAGACCTGGTGACAATTTTTGAATAGGAAAAGTAATGTGAATGGTAGTGTGCATTATTTTTTTGTTTTCTTTTTTTCTTGGCATAAATGTACAAGTAGACGCACAACTTGGATGAACTATGGAGCCAGAGTTTTGCAACCAGACCTCTTAGTCTGCGGAACCTACGCTATGTTCGGCATCTTGCTTGCACTTTTTGATACTTCTTGTGAACTGCAAAGTATGTGTTGCATATGACATCAACATATTCACAATGTCATAGATGAATAAATAGTTGAGGATATTTGTTTGGTAAACATATGAGGAACATAATGTATTCATTTTTACCTTTGGCCTTGTCAGTTTGCTGATGTTTGGGATGATTGACTTCTCATGGCCATGTCACTAGTCCAACTTTTCCTGATGCAAGCATGTGTAGATGAACATCAGAAGGAATAAACAAGCATATGCATTGTATATTGTACATAATTGTTCTTAATGTCACATGCAGGGTTGAAGGAGATGGAATACGAAATAGGGTGTCAAGGGATACTCAGGAAACATGAGGACCTGAGGGTCAAATTGTATGCCTCATATTTTTTGACTAAAAAAATGTGTAACAGTAAATAGGGCGTGATGGTGGGGTACGACGACCAATATGTATATCGCAGAACCTTTGAAGCCAAAGGCACAATCTTGAACCCGCCAGCCCGACACCCGTAATCGACAAAGTGGGTAAGTATGGAATAAGGTAGAAGCATGACCATAAATGTGAACCCATGAGTTCGCCAACCCATGCACCAAGTCATTTTCGGAAACATGACTAAGAAGAGCAATCAGAAAGCCAAAGGGATAATAGAAAATGGAAAAAATTAGAAATGGGGAGGGCACAAAGGCCCATTGTTTCCAAATCATCGTTTTCTAGTCCAATATTATATGCCCCCACCCATTTTGTATATTTAATTTACTAGCACAGTTGGTATACCTTTTCGAATATTGTACCACAGACCCCTCTGCTGTCGCATATAAGAATTCATCTTCCTGTCCAACCAATCTGTTTCTTTCAAGGTAGCAACACCGAACATACAGTGGACATGAAGGCAAGTTAGTATGCAGAAAGACATGTAAAAGAAAGAAATACAGTTCTATTTATTTCAATGTAGCAACAAAGATAATATGATTCACATGGGAATAAGCAGAAAGATACGCAGTATATACATACAGTAAAAAAGGTGCAAAGCAGTAGAACAAGTAGAAAAAATACACAGATAATAAATGAAATGCTAAACATTGGAATATGAAATAAGAATACAGGTATGCACCTCTGTAACTCCTCCTCTACATTCGCGCCAAAGAGTCCATCGTCCTATCTAGCCACTCTGTTTGTTTAAATGTAGCAATGCAGGAAAAATAAAATGGACATGAAGGAAGTTAGTATGCAGAAAGACATGTATTGAAGATAAGTTATTATGTAGGAAGGTACACAATATCTACATACAATAAACTAGGTGAACACATATACAAACAATAAATGAAATAAAAAACAACAGAATATTAAATAATAGTACAAGCATGTACCTTTGTATCTCCTCTTCCACCGCTGCAGTTAAGACTCCTTCGTTTTCTCCAGCTATTATGTTTGTTTGAATGTGGGAATGCACAAAATATAATGAACATGAATGGAAGCTGGTATGCAGTGGAGAACAAGTAATATGTACATACAGTAAATGAGAATCAACGAATAGAATAAAAGATAGAAACATGAACCTTTGCTTTTCTCCATCCATGGTTGTAAATATATAAAGTTTTTCCCTGCCAAAAATATATTACAAGCCACAAAATATTAAGAAATTGCATCACCATAGCTAAATGATTTTGGTTTTCTGTGGCAAAGTTCATAGATATGCTTCCAAAAATGGAAATATAATTTTGCAGTATCTTTGGTGTACATATCGTATCTCAAGTACAAGACAAATTGTATCGTGGTGACACTAGTCTGTGTAGAGGATAAAGAAGTTGTATTATGATATGGGCACATTTCACCATATATGGTTAATAAGTGTGTTTTGCAGATGTTTTATTTTAACAAAAAGACAACGGATATTGCAATTGCACATGTAGTTGTCCAATTATTTCTTATGCCACTACTTTGTATCATGTCAAAACCGAAGTATCATCGAAATTTTACATCAGAAGAGGCGGGCATGGAACAGGCGCCAGATCTCGACTTCGCCAGACATGGAAAACAACACAACCGCAGGTCCACCCACGGGTTTAGAACCTGAACACTACAAAGCACCAAAAAAAAAAAAAAACAACTCCAATTGCCAGCGCAGGACCCCAACCCTACAAAGCCGAAGTAAACAAAAGAAAACAACAAGCACCAAACTAACGAGAAAGCACGAACAAGCCCAACTGCATCCCTAGGGCCCCAAACTCGTAAACTTGAGCCAAACAACAACCAACCAACAACCAACAAACCAATGAACCAATGAACAAGCAACAACCACTGAAACAGTAAACAACATATGTATCTCCAACGATTACCAAACTGCAGCCGAAGCACAGAAGGAATCAAAAACATATGACGAGCATGCCAGTAGAAACAAGCAAACATTCTTACTTGTAAACTGCAAACATTGAACAACAAAGAAGGAATAGAAAATGAAATTATGGCATTGAAACTTACTCTGAAACGATGAATGACATAAGCGCAGGTCGAATTGTGGGTGCAACACCTGGACCCCGCAAAGTAAAAAAAAAAACTAGATCCAATTGCGAATGCAGGACCCCAACCTTGCAAAGTTAAACCAAACAAGAATAAGCAACAACCGACGAGCCAACGAAGAAGAAATACCCACCGAACCAATAAACAATGTATGTAGCTTCAATGATGACAAAATTGCATTCTAAGCCTAGAAGAAGTATGAAACATACAATGTCTATTCAACTGGCCATGGACAACAATATTGTCTAAATTCATTGCAACATTGTATGGAAGATTTCGAGGAAAACTGTAGTCCGAGAAGCCTATTTAGGTAAACATTTAAGGTTGTCAGGATGTCCAAGGGCCTCGCGGTATGCAAACATTTAAGCTGTCAGGCTTGTTTCAGGACCTCGTGCCATGTAAACATTTAAGCTGTCAGGCCTATTCAAGCACCTCAAAAAAGATTTCAATGATCTAAACCTTCGGTATGCAAACATTTCAATACAAATACAAAGGACTAATAATAATGGGACAAATACATTAATAAAAAAAACAACGTCCATGCTTAGAACTTTTGGTTTGTAAACATTTCAGTAAAAATGTAATAAAAATTAAAAAGGAGCGTGTAAGCTCAAAACTTTGGATATCTACACATTAACAACATTGGGAACAACGAAGCCGACAATAAGACCTCGAATATATTCTCCAATGAGACGATGACATATAACTTTTTTTTTATATTTTTTTTATTATAAAAAATAATGTTTTTACTTCTATAGTACGAACAATACAGATGATGCAAAAATTTATAGTCAAAGGACATATTAATATGAAGTCAACGAATTATCGATCACTATAGTCCCTCTGCGCCTTTGATCGGGACTAATAATACTTTGTAAGGTGGTGTATATAAAACAAAAAGACAGTGTATCTAAAACAATACTTTGTAAGGTGGTATATATAAAACAATACTTTGTATGGTTTTGATGAATTGAGACTTAATTCAATTTCAATTTCAACTTAAATTCAAAACAAAAGCATGGACTAGCTGTTATGTAGCTTCCACTTGTTCATCAAGCAAATCCCTTGTATCTCTACCTCTTCATTTGGATTGTTGAAGGGTCATGCAAAACCTTATCGAGTATGGCACTACTAGGAAACAACCTTTTAACAAAGGTTTTAATGGAAGTTATTTTTTAGAGGATCTCATTTGTGGGCGTTTTCCAATAAAGGCTTTTGCAAAGTTGGCAGGTGGACTTTTTTGCAAATTGACCTTTAGTGCATTGTATTCTCTTCGACGCACTAGTACACTTCACTTATCAATGCAACAAAGCACCATGACACATGTGCACCAATGAAGCGAGGCACAACTGACATCTTTCACGTGACAATGCTTTCCATGGAAACAAGCATACAACTAAGGAATGCTCGCTTTTACAAATAAAAACAACATATCGGTGCTCCTACATTTATATGACACACTACCAATGGTGCTCCAAAATGCTTAAAGTGCATAGGCTCCAACTTTATTTATTCACATTTATCATCTAATTTGTTTATGGTCCACCAAATATTGCCTAATGAACTATTATATATTTTTTTCCACATAAAATTTCTCGTTATATTTATATTATATAATTGTGCTCAAGACAGAAAATTACATCAGTAGTCAACATAGTAAGGAAGATAAGAAAAAGAAAGCCAACTCACATGCTGCATCAATAGGGACATGTAAACCCGAACTTCACAAGAATCATCCACATAGAACTCTCCAAGAGAGTAAACTAACTGAGATCATCAGACTATGATAACAAAATGAGCATGTGCTACCAAAAAGTGGATATGGCATCCCTGAAGGACAACTAATAGAGATTTATAAATAAATTAGGACCCTCATTTCCATCCTCCCATAGGTTGTAATCTATTTTCCCTGCTTGCATTTGAGGGGCCTGCTTTGATAACCGATCTGCCTCTTTATTACTGTCTATGTAGATACGAGAAAAGGTGATTGAGCTGAAAAATTTGCTAAGGTCTCTGATCCTTTCCTTCCAGCAGTCTAGAGTGACAACCTGCATATTTCCTTTCCTGTTTAGCCAGTCTATGACTATTCTTGAGTCACCAAAAACTTCTAATTCAATGATGTTTAGCTGAGAAGCCAGAAATAAAGTAGCCCAAACACCCAAGAGTTATGCCCTAGTGTTTGAACCCGGTCCACAATTTAAGGTCCATTTGTATGCCAAATGTTCATTGATCCTTAACATCCCTCCGACACCACTTTGAAGACCACTTACTTGAGCAGCTCCATCAAACCACCTAGTTGTCATATTATCTTTTGGTGTGGGCTTTGTGCTTCTGTAGTGTTGAAATTTCTCCTTTTTAGTGGAAGTGCCAACAATGCCAAGAGTTAGACAGACCACCGACTGAATAGAAGGGCTCCCAGAATCGAATATGACTTTGTTGTGTTCTACCCAGACATACCAACTGATAATGGCAGGCAAAGAAGGATACAAGTAATTCTGTTTATTCTAGTTTTCAAAGAAATCGTTCACAGAAATTCCTTCCCAACCAGTTGTGAGATTTAGATCTTTTTTGAATCTAGCCCAGACTTCAATAGTAAAAGAGCACCTAACCAGCAAGTGTTTTACAGACTCTCGATTTGTTTTGCACAGATGGAAACAACTAGGCCAAGTCCAACCTTTGCATTGGATATTATCTCAAGTGAGTATTTTATTTTCCACAGAAAGCCACACGAAGAGTTTAAGAGAACAATCCCAAATCCACAATTTCTTCCTCCATCCTCCGATAATATTTTTCCATAGTTTTGAGGCTAGGGTAGAGTAGAAATTTTTAAGTGTAAGGAGGCCTAAATTGTCTCCTCCAGTCCACTTTAGCTCATCGGGTCTGTTGATAAGTTGTACACCAGATCCAATCAAGGATCTTCTCAAAGTATCCCATTCTGTAGCTTGTTCTCTAACAAGACCCAACTCATCACTTTCTAACTAGGAGGAGCAGATCGTTCCTGGTCGTAAAACTCCACTGGCCTGGTAAAGGTAGTGAATATTTCTTTGATTAAGGGAGGCCACAAGATCTTGTGAAAAAATAGAATATTTTCCCAAGCCCAAGATCAATTCCTTTCTTAATAAAATCGAGTGACCAGAACTAGGACTCCAACATAACCAATGTAACACAATATGTAGAGACTTAAGAAGATTTCTCCAAGTCTGGGAAGCCGAAGTCATATAAATAGTGGTTGATCTTAGTTAGGTAGTCACCGAGCCGTAGCGTAGATACTTCTCCTTAATGACCCGATTCCATATGCCATTATTCATCAAGACTCTCCAGAGAGTATTTTTCGACAACAGCCTGTAGAAAATATGGATGTTCCTCAAGCCCCAACCTCCCAACTGCAAAGGTGAAAATGTTGTTTTTCCTTATTGCCTGACCAAAGGAAAGAGAAGACCAATTGTCTAATATTGTTGAGAACCGATGCCAGGATACGTTCCAAAGCCATCCAATAGATAGGTTGGCTCTCAAGGACAAATTTTATGAGAACATAACGTCCACCTAGGGAGAGTCAACGATTGCACCAATGACTTATCCTTTTTTCAAATTTTGAAATGAGCGAGTGCCAGTCTTTTGTCTGATAATTATCAGATTTTAGGAAGTAGCCAAGGTATCTAAACCCTTATGAAATTTCAACGAAGTTATAAGGGTAGATATCCTTGATGGATTCTAAAACCTCCTATTGCACCCCATAATAGTGAAAAATAGATTTTTGAAGATTTATCACCAGGCCCGTTGCTCTGCAAAATACACAAAGTATTTTTTCAATCACCTTCCACTCTTCTATTGAATCCTTAGACATTATGAGGACATCGTCCATGAAGAGAAGGTGGAGAATATTAATTAATCTAGACACCTTAATCCCGGTCAACTTCCCTTCAGCTTGGCCTTTATTTAGTGATAAGTTGAGTCCTTCCATCACTAGAATGAACAAAAGAGGCGAAAATGGACAACCCTGTCTTAGGCCTCTGCTGCTCTGGAAGAAATGAGTGGGCTCCCCATTTATCAAAATAACATAAGAAGTCATGTTCACATAGCTCATAATCCAGTTGGTAGTTGGGAGCCCAAAACATGTTTGTATAAGTGTCAATCGTAAGAAATCCTAGTTTATGCAGTCATAAGCCTCTTTTAAGTCTAGCTTCAAAATCATAACTTTTGACTTTTTTATCTTTATACTGTGTAAACACTCTTGAGTAGTACCAATTGCATCTAGAATCTATCTTCCTTTTAGAAAACCTAGTTGCTCATCAGATAAAGATCGGGAGAGAATAGGTCTGATCCTTATGGCAATGAGTTTTGCAATAATTTTGTAACACAGATTGCACAGAGCGATCGATCTAAAGTCACCAAAAGAGGAGGGTTTATTGACTTTCAGAATTAATGCTAGGAAAGTCGAATTGAGAGATATGATAACCTCACCTCTTTTCCTGGATTCTTCAATTGCTTCCAACAAATCCTCCCCGACCAATTTGAAGAACTGAATGAAGAATTCGATCGTCCACCCGTCTGGCCCTGGACTCTTGTCCTTAGCAAAACCTTTTAGGACCGCAATAATTTCCTCTCTGGTACAAGGTTTTTCAAGAGAAAGAACACCCTCTTCTTCGACTAGGTGTGGGAAGAGCCTTATTGTAGAGACCTGATCCACGATGGTGTTTTGTCCTGTGTCCTCAAAGAAACTGTTGAAATATCTGGTAGCTTCTTTTTTCAATGCCTCCTAACCTAGTGAACCAGACTGTTTTCATCCATGATCTCCCAAATATGCTTGGTTTTACTTCTGTGGCTTGCAAATTGATGAATTTGTTTTTTATTCTTGTCACTGCTTTTAATCCATATTTCCTTGCTCCTCTATCGCCACAGTTCCTCTTCTATTAAGAGATGCTTATTGTGTTCTTCCTCTAAAGTCTTTAGACAGAGATCTGACTCTATGATCCCCAACCCTTTTGATTTCTGCCAATAATGAAAATCTAGATCCTCCTCAATCTTTTCAAAGACTATCTGGTTATGTAATATTTTTTCTTTTGCCCAAGTCTTTAGCCAAAGTTTAAGCTATTTTAGCTTCCAAACTAATCTCCTCTATGCCTCGGATTCCTGTAAAAAATGGTGATCATTCCACACTTCCTATACTATCAAAGAAAAAGTATCATCTCTCAATCACAATGAATTTAACTTGAAAGGGTGTGCAACAAAATTTGTGATAAATCCCAATTGTAGGAGAACATGAGCATGATTGGAATCATAAGGATATGATACCCAGGACTTATATCTCGCAACAGTGGAAATGAGGTCCTATGAAACATAAACTCTGTCAAGTCTCTTTGAGATTTCATCCCGACCACTCCTACCATTGCGCTACGTAGGAACCACATCAGCTGGAAGAATGTCAACAAACCGTTTTTTCATGAAGATGTCTTTAAAAAAAGTCACCATCGGGTCCAAATGTGCAGAGTCACCCCAAACCTCCCCTGCACTAACTGTAAAATTTAGATCCCCAGCTACGATCAAGTCTTTGTGAGCTAACATACCCCTACAATCCACCTTTTCCCATTATATTTTTTAATGGTGGGGTTGTGCAAAACCCTATTAATTTATGGTGCACCACATTTCTTATTAACATCCGTTTACACTTTTCATGCGCTATTTATGAACATGAGCATCGTTTTCCAAATGGTTTGTTTCTATTGTCATCACATTGGTGCATCAATAACATAAACACATTGCTCTATGTATAAAAGTAAAGAAGGAAATAATTTCATATTTTACTTTGTCATTGCATAGCCATGCTCCCTTCCTTCTTTGTAGCACATGTGAGACTTCTTAGGTTTAATCAAGCTTACTTCCCTACTAATATCATGATGTCCTTTGGGTGTTGTCAGACATTATTTATGGATTTAGGGTTCTAAATTTTTTCAAAAACAATATTTTCAATTTGTTCTACATTTGGTATTATGGATCCTCAGGAGAAAACATTGATGTAGGTAACCCTTTAGTTTTTTTCCTTTTCTATCCACGAGAATTTCAATTTTTTGGATTTTTTCCTCACACCGTGTGTTAGCACTCCGTAAATCTATTTGGCTGATAAACAGACGACGAAGGTAACATTTTCAACCAACTTTGAGACTCGAAACTAGCCTTTCAGATATGGAAAGGGCTCTCTCAAAAATGGCGCGGTCTCCACACTGGATATGACTTTGAAAACAATGGCTAGATTTGACACCTATGGTAAAATGGTTTCTGGTTATATTGGCGCAGAAAAGTAAAACTTGGTCTATGGGGTCGATCTGAGGAAGAGACAGAACAAATGACTCAGTGACTGGATTCGAGAGGAGAAGGCTAGGCGAGAAACAACCTTCAGTGTAAACTGTAAAGTGTGGCGGGAGAAAAACACATGAAGTAACTCAAGAGCGCCATTGTGGACGAATTTGGAGTTAGCTTGAGAGGAAAACGTTTTGTCTAAGTGGGGTGAACAAGGGGCGCTGTATAATGAATCCCCAGGTTCGAAATTTCGTTCTGAAATAGATAGTATAAGATATTAAATAAAAGGTAACAGGGAACACATACGCAAAGAAAGGGACACAATACATCCGACTATCACAACTAGAATCTTTTCATCAAATCACAGGACCTTTGCATTAAATTTTGGTCAAAAACTCAGATTTCATACAATAGCAGTCGTAACCGAAATATTCTTTACAATCATTGATCATGATACAAATTCGACCATATGGTTTTGATGAGCCATCATTTTCACTGCTGGACACTCTGTCATCCCTGCACAACAAGTCTGCTATGCAACAATAACATACAACAAAAACGCAGCAAAATGCGCAACAAACTGGTAAAATAGGCGTTAAATATGACATCGTATCTGACTGATAAAAAACTATTTTTAGAAACTAAGAGAGGTTTTTGTATTTATAATTGTTATAAAGAAAAACCTCTCTCGGTTTCTTTAAATTCATCTCCAGCTGGCCAAAATACGTGTCGCAAAAACATGTCTCGGACAGGAAATCACAAAAGCTAAAAAATAAGGCTCAAATATTCCTTCGAATCTCCCAATCTGTGACACATTTTACAAATATGAGAGAGGTTTTTATTATTTCATTTGTCCTAGACAAAAACCTCTTAGGGATTTTCAAAATTCCTCTCCAGTTTGTCAGAAATTGATCTTGAAGTTGACCACTAAACCAGTAATTTGCGCAGTGCGACCTGTAGCCCGTGCATAGGAAAATCCACTGCGCGGCGACATCCTATGCGTGACATCCCACTGCGCGATGAAATTCACTGCACACCAACCCACTGCGTGATGAAATCCACTGCGCAACAACATCCTCTACGCGGTGCGTAGTGAATTTTGCAGCAAAGAGTTGCAAATTGAAATGGGCATAAATAAATGATAATCTTCCTTTTGAAACTGGCCCTTGGAGATGTTAGATTATGCCAGGCATAAAAACAACATGGGTGCTAACATGAATGACTTTGCAAATTGTTGACAAACCTCTAACCTTAGCCATGAAAATCATGGTGCTAACAACTAGCTCCAACGAGGATGCTATCCTCCCTGTGAGGTAGCAAAGAACAATAGACCATGTGCCAATCCATTGGGCTTCTCCCAAACTCAACTTTCCAACTATAATTTGTAACCTGCATCCGCTGAAAACCCAAAATTGTATATGCTCCAAACTGAAATATGAAACTAAGGTGAAAATGAAAACTACAGATTTCTAAAAGAAATGCTTGTAATACCGAGCTTATTCGCACTCCTACCTACCCTAACTGCTGAAAAATATGTCAATCAAGTGAAATCAAAGTGCCAATGCAACCATGCAAGCACTTTATCTACCTTTTTCTTTCTTTGTACATGCTTGCTCCAAAACATGTTTCCTAGAAGTCATTCGAAAATTTATCTATAAATTCAAATCTCAAAAAATAAAAAACATTGAGACTATTTTCCACCTCCAACAAAACTGCAAATGGATCCTCCAGAACGTGCATAAAACAAAAATCATGTTTCATCCCTTCCACTGCATCATTGTTTTCATGTAATTCAACCTGTTGATTACCACAAAAAGGCTGAGAAGTATGTTGAGACTTCTGGAAATAACAATCTTCTGAATAAGAAGACGGTGTTGGCTGAAATGAAACCCCTAGTGGCAAGCAATCCATATCTAACACTGACGTTGATTGACCATCATATTAATTTCCGAGTTGATAATTGATCACAGGCTGCAAATCTGAACTGAAATACCCTTCCATGTAAACAACAATAGGGTCATTAAAGGTATGAGAATGTTTTTGGTCCTCTTCACTGATAACAATTTGCTCATGTAGAACAATGTCACCGTGAATGCAATCATACTTCATTGCTTCCTCTGTTATCTCATGATTTTATTTTAACAATTCAAAGGAAGAAAAGCATAATGAAAGATAACTTTCATTGACAAGTCCATTTCTTTCTTCACATTCAACATCATGCCTGGAGGATTTCTGATTTGAAACATTATAAATATTTTGCTTCAGCAATTTGAAAGATGCAAAAGACAATGGCAAAGTTCTTTCATCTAATTCAAAACTTTCTTCATTTTCTTTGCTGTTGTCATATGCATATTTGCCAATTCCTTTGGGTTGTTGAAAACAATCATTTTCAAATTCATCTTATAAAGACAAATCAACAACATCTGCAATGTCATCTAACAAGAAAAAGCTTGGGACATCAATTTGCTCTTCAACAAGTTGATTTGCAAATTCATTTTCTTGACTATCTACAAATGAATACATAAAACAATCAGTTTCTTGCTCATGATGACAAATATCGAGATGTAAATCAACTTCTTGTTTATGCACAATCTCATGTTCTTCAGCTTTCAACTTCTCATCCAAAATCTGATTTTGTAGCTCCTTACATGCTTGAATATTGTCTTCAACTTCCTTAGCATTGTTGAACATCTCCTGCAAAGACATAGACTTCCTCTCCATCAAAAGAAAAGATAAGTCTGATTGAAAGGTTGTTACATAATGGAGCATGACAAAAACTTCAGGAGGTTGGACTTCTTTAGGCAGTTTATAATAAAGACTAGCAAACCTCCTACTGAAATTTGATATGGTTTGATCTTTCATTCTTCTCATGGAATAAAACTCCGAAAGGAGTAGATTCCATGACTTTCTCTCACCCCAAAATCTACGGAAAGCTTCCCTCAATTCATCCCATGAGCTAATCGACTGAGGATGCAAATGTCTAAACCATGCTTTGGCATCTCCTTGTAAGAACTGAGAAAAGGCCCTCATAGACACATCATCATGTTCGATCTCAAAAATATCTATTAAATGCTCGAAGATTTGAATATGTTTTTCAATTGAATGCCCATCGAGCTCTCCATTGAACCTAGGAAGGTACTTATAATGTTTCAGAGGAAAGTCATGAAGGATTTAAGGTAGTTTAAGAGGACTGTATCTTTCTTGAATCTTGGAGGGTACAAGATTAAGAACAGAAGGTACAAGCTCAACTTTGGTTTCATTAAGCTCACAAGAATGATCATGAACATCGTATGGTTCAGAGGATTGGTGAATATCGGCTATACAAGAAGGAGTTATACCTACAATTTGCAATGAAGGATATAAAAGGGTAGATCTTTGGGATTCATTTGAACACAGTAAGTGAAGAAATATTCTTTTGAAAAACTCAGGAAAGGACAAGAAGATATTGATAAAACAAAAAAGTACTTCTTGAACCAAACTTAAGCTCGAGTACCTTATTTTTCCATACTGCTCTTCCATATCTCTGTCGATAGGTCTCATTCTCCAATGGAGTCTTTGAATCACATTTGAAGCTTGATTAGAGTCACCATGAAAACTTTAGCTCTCGATTCTTCTGCTAGTGGAATCACCTTCAACTAATTTTCTGATGTGTGGAGTCACCAGAGCAAAAATACAACCAATATGTGCCTAAGTGTCTGCTGCTCTCATACCTTAGAACTGAAACAATGTCGTTCTTCCCAAGGAAAGTTTCATTCAATTCCATCCCCAACAACGACGCCAGAATGTTAGCACTTCGTAAATCTATTTGGCTGATAAACAGACGACGAAGGTAACTTTTTCAACCAACTTTGAGACCTAAAACTAGCCTTTCGGATTTGGAGAGGGCTCTCTCAGAAATGGCGCAGTCTCCGCACAGGATATGACTTTGAAAACAATGGCTAGATTTGACACCTATGGTAAAATGGTTTCTAGTTATATTGGCACAGAAAAGTAAAACTTGGGCTATGGGGTCGATCTGAGGAAGAGACGGAACAAATGACTCAGTGACTGGATTCGAGAGGAGAAGGCTAGGCGAGCAACAACCTTCAATGTAAACCGTAAAGTGTGGCGGGAGAAAAACACAGGAAGTAACTCAAGAGCACTGCTATGGACGAATTCAGAGTTAGCTTGAGAGGAAAACGTTTTGTCTAAGTGGCACGAACAAGGGGCGTTGTACAACCAATCCGCAGGTTCAAAAATTCGTTCCGAAATAGATAGTATAAGATATGAAATAAAAGGTAACAGGGAAGACATACGCAAATAAAGGGACACAATACATCCAACTATCACAACTAGAATCTTTTCATCAAATCACAGGACCTTTGCATCAAATTTCGGTCAAAAAATCAGATTTCATACAATAGCAGTCGTTTACTCAATTTTCCAACCAACCCTGTTTACATAAAAATGATCCCCATATATAGAAAGCTAATGTCACCCTTGGTTGTTAGGGTCGAGCTACTCTCTCTTGGAATCATGGATCCATTTTCTTTGAAACAGAACAATAACTTCAACGAATTCACTAAAAATAAAAAAACCCGACTTTGCTAAATCATAATCGTAACCAAAATATTCTTTAAAGTCATTGATCATGATCCAAATTCGACCATATGGTTGTGATGAGCCATCATCTTCACTGCTGGACACTCTGTCATCCCTTCACAACAAGTCAGCTATGCAATAGTAACCTACAACAAAAACGCAGCAGAATGCGCAACAAATTGGTAAAATAGGCGTTAAATATGACATCGTATCTCACCGATAAAATACTATTTTTAGAAAATGAGAGAGTTTTTTTAGTTAAGATTGTTATAAAGAAAAACCTCTCTCGGTTTCTTGAAATTCATCTCCAGCTGGTCGAAATACGTGTTGTAAAAACATGTCGTAGACAGGAAATCACGAAAACTGAAAAATAGGGCTCAAAGATTCCTTCGAATCTCCCAATCCGTGACACATTTTACAAATCTGAGAGAGGTTTTTATTATTTGGTTTGTCCCAGACAAAAAAACTCTTGGGTATTTTCAAAATTCCTCTCCAATTTGTCAGAAATTGATCTTGAAGTTGACCATTAAACCAGTAATTTGTG
>ML792857.1:497489-526601 GCA_009831015.1 Picea engelmannii | reverse complement strand
TTTTTAACGAGCTTGACACAGAAACAAGAACTATGCTCATAACCTCTGTTTCATTTTTTAATGAGGTTGCCACAGAGACGAAAAAACTATCCTCAAAAAACTCTGTTTCATTTTTTAACGAGGTTGTTACAGAGACGCAAAAACTATCCTCGAAAACCTCTGTTTCATTTTTTAATGTGGTTGTTACAGAGACGCAAAAACTATCCTCGAAAATATCTCTTCTGGATAATGGATCCCAAGAAGACAATGCTCCGGAATGACACCATGTCAAGGGACAAAACTCGGTCATGACTTCCAAGAGGTCTTCACTAGAAGGAAGAAACATACTCTGGAAGGACACCATGTCGAGGGTTGCAACAGGAGTTAAGAGATCAGGCTCTAAAAGTTGAGGGACACTATCCTGGCTTGGTGACCAGAGGTGAAAATGTTATCTACAAGCATTTCACGAGATGAGAAGGTTGGCTAGTGATGAAACCCCCTTTCTCTTAGCTATGACACCAAGATCCACTACCCTGGTTTTGTGACCAGATAGATGGTAGTGTCATACCGCTACATGCCCATGGTCATAATAGGTTGGATGATGATGAGACCTCCCATCCACCAACTAGTACCTTGAGTTTTTATTTATCTTATGGGTTCCCTTTTCTTACTGAGAAGCCTTTTAATGCTTTCTTGGAAATCCCTGGGTGAAGCATCTCAAAGGTTTCTTGTTTGGATTTTAAATCTTGCAAGCTACTTTTACCCGCTGGGCCTTTAGCCCCTTCTTCCCACAAGGAAATGTACAACCCTTCCTAGGGTGAAAAATCCCAATGTGCGAAGAAAGGTAGGGGGGGAAATGAGAGGAAAAAAGATGGAAAGTGGTAAGTATGGTTGGATGGACAATGACCATTCATAGACCCACCCAGTGGCAACCCATCCTAAAGGAAGATCAACTTACTAAGGCATCATGTCACCCTTCCAGGTATGAACAAGTTAAGGAGCATAATTTCCAAGAAAACGTTATGAAATGAAGGATAATCCAATGCAACATATTCAAGTTCTTCAATAATCAAAGTGACACATACCATGATACCCAAACTCATTACCTCATGGAGAAAGACTTACTACTACTTTAGGATGAGGTTGGTGGGATGGATACTATTGTTGTTGATAAATGGGTTGCACTGAAGAAAAGAGGGGCCCTTTGGGGCCATGCTCAAGTCATTCAGCTCTTGGCACACCATGTCTAGCATCAGTGGGCCTCGATGCATGATCTCCCTAGTTATCCCTAGGATAGGGGATAACATCTGGCCCCAACTCGTGGACATGTGCTCACTGTAGAGCACATCAGAACCTCAACATCTCTGGTATGACCTGTGCCTGCTAGATCTCAACAAAATACATCAGTAATCCTTAGGGTGGTGATATCACCCCTTGCTCATATATGATACAAATAAAAAGAGCATCTCTATTCTAGCATATAATTATAAGCATGCATATATACATAATAGAAGAATACAATATGAAAATGAAACTATAACTATGCTATCATGATATGCAAATGGTATATACAATGGATGCAAATGCCTACCTAATCTAACTTACTTGTACTTACCTATGAAGTCAAGTCTTTGCCACATGATGGTGTTTGAGGAGGCGTCCACTAACTGGTAATGGATGTTTCCTCCCTTCGATTGTGGATAGGTAGTAAGAATGATTGACTGACTTCATTCTGATCTTTAAGGGTCCAAGCCAAAACTTTGTGCATCCCTTAATATTGTTAGGCTCCCCCATATTTGTATCCCACTCTAAAACCAAATCTCCTTTCTTGTAGTCCCCTCCTTCAGAATCAACTTCTTCTTATATTCTGGTGTATTGTGTTGAGGGAGGGGGGTGGGGTTTTGTAATTAGTACATATTCTTGGTTTGGCTCAATCAACGAATGTTATTCATCCCCCTTCCAATTGATGAAGCCAACTCCTTTCCCTATAAAATTTATCAAATTGTCATCTTCTTATGTAGAAAATAGTCATCCTAGTCTTCAGAGAGGTTAGAGGCATTGTCAGGATAATCACCAGAACTTCTATCTCTTTCCTGCTATAGAACGATGGGGCGAGATTCTACCAAAGCACTATCCCTTATGTATGTTTCATGCAAATGTAACGTCTCATCATTACCTTCTGTAATGTTGGCCTTGTGATTGCTAGGAAGATTCCAGTCACCCTTTCCCTTGGTCCACGCTATCTCATTAATATTGTCTTCTTATACCAAGGGAAGAGCGGTCCAACCCTGAAATAAGTAGGGATCTATGGAGTTGTAGTCACTATGTCCTTGATTAAACCTGTCGATGTGTTCCATTCTCTTTGGCTTGTTATGCAAAGTGATGCAATCTTGCCTGGCGGGGATAGTTTCATAGGACAAGTCCATTTGTAGACTTCCTCCTAAAGTAGCAGCCCATTCCCTAGATAACATCATTCCCCAAGTGTCAGGTATATCGATAACAATGACATCCATTATGATGGGGAAATCAAGATAGTTGACAAGGTGGACTTCAATATCTTCCATCGAGCCATAGACCTTGATCCCCTTTGACTCAAATCTACAAACGTCGGTGTAAAGCCCTGTAACTTCCAACCCCAATTGGTTCATAACCTTCAAACACATCATATTGATAGATGACTCAGAGTCAAACATGCAATTGTGAAGATATAGGTCATCTATTAGCAAGGAAGTGAGAAAGGGTGTTTTCTCATTTTGCTCAAAATGACCAGTTTGTAATAGTGTGGAAGTTTTTTCGAACAATTGCAGGTCATCCGGGGTCTGTTTTGTCAAAGAAGGGATTTCCAACTTTCCATGAATCCTTTTGACCTTTTGTAAGATATAGGCCATACTAGTGCTCAGGTTGGTCTAGGTTTTTGGAAAGGTTGGGGTAGATCCCTAACATACACATGGGCCTCTTCAAGGTTTACCCTTGAATTGTCACTTGTTTGGCCCAAGCACTCAATCCTAGGATTCCTCGTGTCTTGATTTTCTTGGATTTGATTTGGGGCGAACAAGGTAAATATGGAATCTACATAATCATTTTTCTCCTGAGTAGCCTTTGGGTGATCACATTCAAAATAGGATTATTTTCACGATAACGACTTAGGATCATCTTCTTGTCTTGCAACATTTTGTAGATTGAAAGTGTTCGAACAAATTTGTTCTTTTGGAGTATGAGATTTTATTGTCTGAGGAAGTCTCATAGGAAGAGGCTTTTGGGCTTGTAATAGTGCTCTTTATGACTTAGTGATTACTTCATAGGTACCTAGATCCTTAGAGGGTTCATGTTGTTTTGAAAAAATTAAGGCATCTTTCATAGTTAAGAGCCCATTCTTCCAAGTATCAGTCCCTTTAGGGGGAATGGTTAACTTAATATCATCGTTTACCTCTTGTATATTTGGGAAATCATGTTCTTCTTCCTCAACCTCTTTCTCATTGAACCATAGAACTTCATCTTGGTCCCGGGGAATGGGATCACACCATTTGAGATTTTCTTGAATCTGACACGCACCATCTTTTGCTTCCTTGAGGTTTGTAGGGAAATGGTTCCTGAGTATGAATTGGAAGTTTCCTTTGAAATAATTTAAGTATTTTTCGAGAATAGTTCTCTCCGGTAGAAAGTCGTAATCAATTCGACCAAGTAAGGCATTAAACCTGTCATTAAATTTCCTTACAGTTTCGTCGTTTTGTTTGCAAATGTTGAGATATTGTGAATAAAGGGATGCCATATCTTCCATCACACCCCATCTTTGAAGGAAAAATTGTTCTAAATCTTCACAGGTTGTGTTGGAGTTACTTCACACACACCTAGGATTTATTTTTTCTAAGGTTTTTCTTTGTTTATTAGTCATAATCTAGTCTCCTATAATTTAGGGGAGAATATTCTCTTTCAGTTGACACTTCAGTTTGACTAGTTGAGTTGAGTTTAGATGATGCATTTGTTTTGTTAGCATGCAACATTGGGATCATCACTAGCTAATTCACACTTGCCTTGGGATCATCAACAGACTGGTGCATTACCCTTGATTTCCTGAGTTAACTCTTCACTACTCTGTTCAGTTAGTTAACTGAAGATCGTTGACTAGTTAACTCATCTAGGTGGCAGTTCACTCCCGTAACTACCCGAGAGACTAGACTAGGTGCCAGTTCCTTTCCATAACTACTAGTGTGTGTCCAGATCACTCTAGACCACCACTATGGGTCATTATTTACTCATGTATCCTATATCTATTGTAAATTATTCACTCTTTGAGTGTGGAATACGGTTAATGAGAATTCTTCCATTCTTTCTCTCCTTCTTCTTCTTTCTCAAATTCTCTCTGCAAATGTGTGTATTATTTTTTAGCTAGATATATTCTGTGTAGGTTCAACACATTTACATGGTATCATAGTCGATGGACTGCTAAGCAAACTCTACACCAAATTATTTTTGTAGGTACTGAATATTGAAGAATGCAGAAAAGATGGAATATATGTTTACTCACCAACAATACTTCTAACGCATTATAACTCTTTGGAGTTGAAGCCAAAGATTCTACTGCTTCTAATAAGTAGGGCTTATGCCAAATAACCATGGCAATGGAAGTAGAGCCTGATTCCGTCGATGAGAAAAATGACTTTCTCAATAGACAAGATATGGCCATAGGATTTATCTTCATGTCTATTTCTCCAGAAATTCTCCACCAAGTATATGATGACTCACAAGAATCAACTCCAAATGAATTGTGGACCAGATTGGAGGTTCTATTTGGGAATAAAGAAAATTGTGAATATTTCATGCAGGAGGTTGAACAGATAGATCCAGAAGAGAAGCCGTCAGAAGATCAAACTTATTATTATGAAGAGTCTTCTACAAAAGTATTTGCATAAATTTGTACTCCATTAATTGAAGATGATGTCTACTCCATTTCAGATTTGTTTTCTGAATTTCATGTGGAAGATATATGGCATACATCTCAGGTGTCACAAGTAGACACTTTTCCATGCACAATGCATGCATCTCAGGAGACAAAAAGGGATCTGCGCACATCAGACTCAATTCTGATATTTTCTGATAAATATTTTCAGAAACAAATTGGATATTTGAATTCCTCTTGGGAAAATATCCAATTTCAAAAAAAAATATCATTCGAAATGGAGTCCGGAAAGTGAAGTTATGATATTTTTAAAATCAATAAAATTTCAACATTTTTTCGGAAACGGCCGCACGGTTTTCAAAGTTTCATCCAAACTTTATTGGGATATTATTCATTACAAGAAGATAAAGTGGATATGTGTGGACATATCAATGGTGCATCTACTTCATCAGATATGTGCAGACATCTACATCTTCAACGAGCACAAACTTGCACAGTTGCGAGGTCTTCTTGGAGTGAATGACAGGGTTGCTTATCAATTGCTTTTTGTTCCTTCTCATTTTTACTTTTTTTATGCATTGTAATTTGAGGGAGGGGGGTGGGGGAGAGTTTCCCATGAGGTTTTCCCTCTTTATTTCAGTGTATCTTTTGTATTTGGGTACCTAACATGGCCTTGTTGCCGGGACCCATTCTTTATTTTCACCATAGTGATGTTCAGGGGTGGTGTTTGAGTTACTTCACACACACCTAGGATTTATTTTTCTTAAGGTTTTTCCTTGTTTATTAGTCATTATCCAGTCTCCTATATTTTAGGGGAGAATATTCCACCTGAAGAATATTCTCTTTCAGTTGACACTTCAGTTTGACTAGTTGAGTTGAGTTTAGATGATGCATTTGTTTTGTCACCATGCAACATTGGGATCATCACCGGCTAATGCGTACTTGCCTTGGGATCATCACCAGACTGGTGCATTACCCTTGATTTCCTGAGTTAACTCCTCACTACTCTCTGTTCAGTCAGTTAACTGAAGACTATTGACTAGTTAACTCAGCTAGGTGGCAGTTCACTCCCGTAACTGCCTGAGAGACTAGACTGGGTGGCAGTTTACTCCCATAACTACTGGTGTGTGTCTAGATCACTCTAGACCACCACTATGGGTCATTATTTACTCATGTATCCTATATATATTGTAAATGATTCACTCTTTGAGTGTGGAATACAGTTAATGAGAATTCTTCCATTCTTTCTCTCCTTCTTCTTCTTTCTCAAATTCTCTCTACAAATGTGTGTATTATTGTTTAGCTAGATCTATTTTGTGCAGGTTCAACACATTTACAGTGAGGCTTTTTCTTGGGATGTTAGTGCTCCATTTTCTAGCATCTCTAGTAAGTGAGGCAAAGAAAAGTCTCATGAATGTGTCAAGATGTTCTTTCCCAGATTGATGAAAGTCATAACTCTCACAAAATTTGGTCTAATGTGTGTTACCAGAAGCCCCAACCTATCCAAAAAGCTTAGGTATCCATGAATCAACATTTTTAGGGAGATCATTTAATCCTCCTTGGATATTGGCTAAGTCTAAAGGGTTGAATAGTTCTTCGGGATCCCATTTAGGAGGGGCCATGGGGACAATAGGAACTACAGGACAAGAGAGTGTGTACTGACGTCTACTATGGGTCGTCATTATTGGAGGCGCCAGATAATCTCCTTGAGATTATCAAAGGGATGAGGGGATCACCCTCAGTGGAGTCACCAGAAATGAAGGCTTTGGATAAAGGCTTACCGAAAATTTCCATTCGAGGAAAATTGACTCGAAGTTCCCTCGCAATGGTGCCAAAATGGTATCACACAATCTATACTTTCCCAAAGCCCAAGGCAAGTGGATGCAAGATTGGCGTAATAGGGGGTGACCTATTACTATCACCTTAATAGGAAACTCCTTTTTGTTTAGGAGTATATAAATTTTACCCCAAGGGAGACGTCCCTAGTGACCTAAAGGGATCATAAGACTAAGGCATAGGTGAAAAAAACTCCCCCTCTCACTGGTCATTCAATTCAAAAGGTTGTTATGGTCTTTGAGGGATGAAGCAAGGATAAAAATAAGTGTACCTACCCATAACAAGACAACAAAGAAATATGGCAGCTTTCAAGTACAACAATATGATATTAGTGCTTCTTAGGAGAAAGGTTTAAGTGTTTGTTTGATCAATCGTTCACTATAGTAAGTAGACTAGTGCCTTTGAGGGTTTATGGAGTCAACAATAGTAGCGACAAAACTTGGAGCAAAGTAGCAATGATAATACTTTGTCAAAGGAGAAGGGATGGATGGAGAAGGTGTCAACAACCCAAGGCCTTAAGCATCGAAATCCTAGAGACAAATTTGCTAGAGAGTAAGGAACCTTAGGCCCTAACGAATCTTCCTTTCTTCGAATATTCAAATAATATATGCAATAGGCAAGTGGAGTTAAACTACTAGAGAGCTATCAATTTAGGGCTCTAGTAGTCATTTCTTTAAACAAGGTGTACTTGAGCAATTTATACAAGTAGAAAACTATATATAGAAAGAAGTAACTTATGTTTCTCTCCTAGGTTTTAAGCAATAAATTTATTAATATTTAACACGAAACAAGTAAATTTACCAGAAGCATTCATTAACATAAATTGCAGATTTTGTACTTACTTCACCAAGAATAATCAAGCCAAGTCCTAGTTGAAGATCTTCCACCATAAAAAATATCCAAAATACACCAAAATATGTCTCTCCCAGAAGTTGCACACTAGTTATTTCATCCAATAACCCTTAAAGAGGGTGCAAATTCCAGTCTACACCAAGTGTGTGATGAGTGATCTTGAAAAATGAGAGTACTTTCTCTCTATTTATACAATATCAATGATCTTTAATTAATTTTAGGTCATAAAAATGTCGACCTGGCCAAATTACATAAAAAATCCTTTTTTTTTCATAAATGAAATAATTAAATCCTAAAATCATATCCAAGGGTGATGTCATTCCCTTCTATGGTGAGTTTGGGCCCCTAAGGTGGAACGTTGGGCTCCCGATGTAGAACGTTTGGCCTCCAAAGGCCCTGGATGATTCCCACATGTGCCAACTTGCTCACAACTGTCCTCAATATGAAAACCCTAGCTCTGGATGATGTCCATGGTCATAATGATGATGTCATGGGATCTCAAAGGTCAATGTCCAGGTGGAAGAGCAAGATCCCCCTGGGTCTAGGTCTGCGAGAGTGTCTCCAAGGGCAACACCATTTTTTCTCCTTGGTGCAAGTCTCTTATGTGTCCTTTCCCTTGATTGGGGTTACAACATCCATCTATGGGATTTTAGCCCCATGGAGGTTTGAGCTAATGTTTCCCCCATGTGTACCTATCCTGGGAAAGGTCCTACAACAATAACAAGTATGCCCTCCAGGGGTTCATAAATCACACATATATTAACATGTAAATCACATCCAATAATTATATTACCCAAACATGTGCATCAAACCCCCCTTTACCCAGACAAATGCTCAAAGACGTTATGCAATTTAACAAGTCAAGTTTGGAAAGGGTCTCAGGGTGTCCTATTGGGCTAATCCTCCTTAAGTTTTGAGTGTCTCCAAGGCGAGAACCAATCCAAGTCATGTAAGTGTGTGAGGTGGTGTGCAGATAAGTGTTTGGGCATGGAGTGCAGTGATAAAAGGGAAATGTAAGTGTTACCTGTGGGTGCCTTTATAGAGGGTGAGCTGCACCTTGTTATGGATGCCATTGTTTCCTAGCCCATTCAATGCATTTTATTCTTAGTTTCATTACTTTTGATCTTTTTCTTTTATGCTTCAAGGGAAATTTTGAGGGACACTGTCCTCGACGCTTGCTTGGTGACAACATTATCCAAAAGAATTTCACGGAGATGAGGCTAACTCGTGATGAAACCCCTTTTCTCTTGGCTATGCCACCAAGAGACACTACCCCAATTTGGTGACTAGATAGATGGTAGTGTCATACCGCTACATGCCCATGGTCATTATAGGCCGGCTCACGATGGGACCTCCCATCCACCAACTAGTACCTTGAGTGTTTATTTATCTTATGGGTTCCCTTTTCTCATTGGGAAGCCTTTTATTGCTTTCTTGGGAATCCATGGGCGAAGCATCTCAAAGGTTTCTTCTTTGGCTTTTAACTCTTGCTAGATAATTTTACCCACTGAGCCTTTACCAACTTCTTCTCACAAGGCAAGGTACAACCATTTCTAGCATGGAAAATCCCAATGCCCAAACAAAGGTAGGCCGAAAAATGAGAGGAATAAAGATGGAAAGTGGTAAGTATGGAGGGATGGATGATGATATTTGATAGAACCACCCAATGGCAACCCATCCTAAAGGGAAATCAACTTACTAGGGCATCATGTCACCCTTCCAGGTATGAACAAGTTAAGGAGAATAATTTCCAAGCAAATGTTATGAAATGAAGGAGAATCCAATGCAACATATTCAAGTGCTTCAATAATCAAAGTGACACATACCATGATACCCAGACTCATTACCTCGTGGAGCAAGACTTACTGCTACTTCAGAACTAGGTTGGTGGGATGGATACTGCTACTGCTGATAAATAGGCTGGACTAAATAAAAGAGGGGCCCTCCGGGGCCATTCTAAATTCCTTCGACTCTCGACACTCCATGTCTAGGACCTGTGGGCCTCGATACATGATCTCCTTAGTTATCCCTAGGGTAGGGGATAACATGTGGCTCTAACTCGAGGAAATGTGCTCACCCTAGAGCACATGAGAACCTCAACATCTTTGGTATGACTTGTGCCTGCTAGATCTAAAAAACATGCATCAATAATTCTTAGGGTGGTGAAATCACCTCTTGTTCATATATGATACAAATAAAAATAACATCTCTATTCTAGCATATAATCATAATTATGCATATATACATAATGGAAGAATAGAATATGAAAATGAAACTATAACTATGCTATCATGATATGCAAATGGTATATACAATGGCTGCAAATGCCTACCTAATCTAACTTACCTGTACTTACATGTGAATTCAAGTCTTTGCCCCATGATGGGGTTTGAGGAGGTGTCCACTAATTGGTAATAGACGTTTCCTACCTTCAATCATGGACATGTAGTAAGAATCATTGACTGACTTCATTTTTATCTTGAAGGGTCCAAGCCAAAACTTTGTGCATCCCTTAATATTGTTAGGATCCTCCATCTTTGTATCCCACTCTAAAACCAGATCTCCTTCCTTGTAGTCCCCTCCAGAATCAACTGCTTGTTGTATTCCAATGTATTATGTTGAGGGAGGGGGGTGGGGTTCTATAATCAATACATTTGCTTGGTTTGGCTCAGTCAAAAAATGTTCATCATCCCTCTTCCATTTGATGAATCCAACTCCTTTCCCTCTAAACCTTATCAAATCATCATCTTCTTGTGTAGAAAAATAGTCATCCCAGTCTTTAGATAGGTTAGAGGCATCATCATGATAATCACCCCAACTTGTATCTCTTTCCTGCTCCAAAACGCCGGGGTGGGATTCCACCAAAGCACTATCCCTTATGTATGTTGCGTGCAAATGTAACATCTCACCATCACCTTGTGTAATGTTGTCCTTGTGATTGCTAGTAAGATTCTAGTCACCCTTTCCCTTTGTCCATGTCATCTCATTAATATTGTCTTCTTCTACCAAGGGAAGAGTGGTCCAACCTTGAAATAAGCATGGATCTCTGGAGCTATAGTCACTATGTCCATGATTACACCTTTCTATGTGTTCCATTCTCTTTGGCTTGTTATGCAAAGTGATGCAATCTTGGTCCCTAATGAGGATAGATGCGTAGGACAAGTCCATCTGTAGACTTCCGCCTAAAGTAGTAGCCCATTCCATAGATAATATAATTCCCCAAGTGTTAGGTATATCGAAAAAAATGATGTCCTTTATGATGGGGAAATCAAGGTAGTCGACAAGGTGGACTTCAAGACCTTCCATCAAGCCATAGATCTTGATCCCCTTTGACTCAAATATACGAACGTCGGTATAAGGACCTATAACTTCCAACCCCAATTGGTTCATAACCTTTATACTCATCATATTGACAGATGACTCAGAGTCAAGCATGCAATTGTGAAGATATAGGTCATCTATTAGCAAGGAAGTGAGAAAGGGTGTTTGTTGATTTTGCTCAAAATGACTAGTTTGTAATAGTGTGGACATTTCTTTGAACAATTGCTGGTCATTTGGTGTCTGTTTTGTCAAAGAAGGGATTTCCAACACTCCACGAATCCTTTTGACCTTTTGTGAGATATAGGCCATACTAGTGATTAGATTGGTCCCATCATTGCTAGGTTTTGGGAAAGGTTGGGGTAGATCCTGAATAGACACCTGGGGCTCTTCAAGCTTTACCCTTGAGTCCTCACTTAATTGGCTCAAACACTCAATCCTAGGCTTCCTCATATCTTTATTTTCTTGGATTTGATTTGGTGTGAACAAGGTAAATATGGAATCTAGATAATTAGATTTCTCATGAGTAGCCTTTGGGTGATCATGTTCAAAATATGAGTGTTTGCACGATACGGACTTAGGATCATTTTCTTTTCTTGTAACATTTTTTAGGTTCAAAGTGTTCGGACAATTTTTTTCTTTTGGAGCATGAGGTTTTATTGTCTGAGGAAGTCTCATAGAAAGAGGCTTTTGGGCTTGTGATAGTGCCCTTTCTAACTTAGTGATTTTTTGAGAGGTACCTAGCTCCTTAGAGGGTTCATGTTGTTTTGAAAAAATTAAGGCATCTTTCATAGTTGATAACCCATTCTTCTAAGTAACAATCCCTTTAGGGGGAATGGTTAAGTTAATCTCATTGTTTACCTCTAGTATCTTTGGGAAATCATGTTCTTCTTCCTCAACCTCTTCCTCATTGAAACATAGGACGTCATCTTGGTCCTGGGGAATGGGATCACACCATTTGAGATTTTCTTCAATCTGAAAAGCACCATATTATGCTTCCTTTAGATTTGTAGGGAATCGGTTCCCGAGGATGAATTGGAAGTTTGATTCAAAATAATTTAAGTATTGTATGAGAATAACACTCTCTGGTAGAAAGTCGAAATCAATTCGACCAAGTAAGGTATTAAACTTGTCATTAAATTCCCTAACACTTTCGTCGTTTTGTTTGCAAATGTTGAGATATTGGGAATAAAGGGATGCCATATCTTCCATCACACCCCATCTTTGAAGGAAAACTTGTTCTCTATCTCCATAGGTTGTGAGGCTTTTTCTTGGGATGTTAGTGCTCCATTTTATAACATCTCCAATAAGAGAGGAAAATAAAAGTCTCATGAATGTGTCAGTATTTTCTTTCCTAGACTGATGAAATTCATAGCTCTCACAAAATTTGGTCCAATGTGTGTTACCAGAACCACCAACCTCTCTGGAAAACTTGGGTATCCATGAATCAACATTTTTAGAGAGATCATGTAATCCTCCTTGGATATTTTCTAAGTCTAAAGGGTTGAAGAGTTCTTCGGGATCCCATTTAGGAGGGGCCAAGGGGACAATAGTAACTACATGACCAGAGAGTGTGCACTGACGTCCACTACGGGTCGTCATCAATGGAATTGCCAGACAATATCCTTGATATTATCGAAGGGATGAGGGGATCATTCTCAATGGAGTTGCCAAGTAATATTTGTGAAATGAAGGCTTTGGATAAAGGCTTACCGAAAAGTGTTGTTCGAGGAAACTTGACTCGATGTTCCCCGACACATGTCTAGGACCTATGGCCCTCGAGACATGATTTACTTAGTTATCCCTAGGGTAGGGGATAACATCTGGGTGCAACTCGGGGACATGTGCTCACCGTAGGGCACACGAGAACCACAACATCCATGTTATGACCTATTCCTTATAGATCTCAACAGAATGCATCGGTAATCCTTAGGGTGGTGATATCACCACTTGTTCATATATGATACAAATAAAAAGAACATCTCTATTCTAGCATATAATCATAAACACGCATATATACATAATGGAAGAATACAATATGAAAATGAAACTATAACTATGCTATCATGAGATGTAGATGGTATATACAATGGATGCAAATGCCTACTTAATATAAATTACCTATACTTACCTGTGAAGTTAAGTCTTTTCCCCATGATGGGGTTTGAGGAGGCATCGACTAACTGGTAATAGACGTTTCCTCCCTTCGATCGTGGACATGTAGTAAGAATCATTGATTGACTTCATTCTGATGTTGAAGGGTCCAAGACAAAACTTTGTGCATCCCTTAATATTGTTAGGCTCCCCCATATTTGTATCCCACTCTAAAATCAAATCTCCTTACTTGTAGTCCCCTCCTTAAGAATCAACTGCTTCTTGTATTCCGGTGTATTGTGTTGAGGGAGGAGGGTGGGGTTTTGTAGTCAGTATGATGGGGTTTTGTAATCAGTATGGCATCCATTATGATGGGGAAATTAGGTTAGTCGGCAAGGTGGACTTCAAGACCTTCCATCAAGCCGTAGACCTTGATCCCCTTTGACTCAAATCTACAAATGTTGGTATAAGGCCCCATAACTTCCAGCCCCAATTGTTTCATAAACTTCAAACTCATCATATTGACATATGACTCGGAGTCAAGCATGCAATTGTGAAGATATAGGCAATCTATTAACAAGGAAGTCAAAAAGGGTGTTTGCTCATTTTGTTCAAAATGACCAGTTTGTATTAGTGTGGAAGTTTCTTCAAACAATTACTAGTCATTTGGGGTCTAGTTTGTCAAACAAGGGATTTCCAACATTCCATGAATCCTTTTGACCTTTTGTAAGATATAGGACATACTAGTGCTCAGGTTGGTCCCATCATTTATAGTTTTGGGAAAGGTTGGGGTATATCCCCAACATACACCTGGGGCTCTTCAAGCTTTTCCCTTGAGTCCTCACTTGTTTTTTCCAAGCACTAAGTCCCAGGCTTCCTCATGTTTTGATTTTTTTGGATTTGATTTGGCGTGAAAAAGGTAAATTTGGAATCTACATAATTAGATTTCTCATGAGTAGCCTTTGGGTGACCATGTTCAAAATAGGAGTCTTTTCACAATAAGGGCTTAGGATCATCTTCTTGTCTTGCAACATTTTGTAGATTCAAAGTGTTTGGACAAATTTGTTCTTTTGGAGCATGAGGTTTTTTTGTCTAAGGAAGTCTCATAGAAAGAGGCTTTTGGGCTTGTGATAGTTCCCTTTCTAACTTAGTTATTTATTGAGAGGTACCTAGATCCTTAGAGGGTTCATGTTGTTTTGAAAAAAGTAAGGCATCTTTCATAGTTGAGAGCTCATTCTTCTAAGTAATAGTCCCTTTAGTGGGAATGGTTAACTTAATCTCATCGTTTACCTCTAGTATCTCTGGGAAATCATTTTCTTTTTCCTCAACCTCTTCCTCATTGAACCATAGGACATCATCTTGGTCCTGGGGAATGGGATCACACCATTTGAGATTTTCTTCAATCCGAGAAGCTTCTTGAGGTTTTTAGGGAATCAATTCCCGAGGATGAATTGGAAGTTTCCCTCAAAACAATTTAAGTATTGTCCGAGAATAGCTCTCTCTGGTAGAAAGTCAGAATCAATTAGACCAAGTAAGGTATTAAACCTGTCATTAAATTCCCTAACAATTTCATCATTTTTTTTGCAAATGTTGAGATATTAGGAATAAAGGGATGCCATATCTTCCATCACACCCCATCTTTGCAGGAAAACTTGTTCTAAATCTTCAAAGGTTGTGAGGCTTTTGCTTGGGAAGTAAGTGCTCCATTTTCTAGGATCTCCAGTAAGTGAGGCAAATAAAAGTCTCATGAATGTGTCAGGATGTTCTTTCTCAGACTGATGAAAGTCATAGCTCTCACAAAATTTGGTCCAATGTGTGTTACCAGAAGCCCCAACCTCTCTAGAAAACTTGGGTATCCACGAATCGACATTTTTAGGGAGATCATGTAATCCTCCTTGGATATTATCTAAGTCTAAAGGGTGGAAGAGTTCTTCGGGATCCCATTTAGGAGGAGCCATGGGGACAATAATAACTATAGGACAAGAGAGTTTGTACTGATATCTGCTACGGGTCATCGTTAGTGGAGTCTGTAGAAAATCTCCTTGATATTATCAAAGGGATGAGGGGATCATCCTTAGTGGAGTCGCCAGGTAAGTTTTGTGAAATGAAGGCTTTGGATAAAGGCTTACCGAAAAGTGTCGTTCGAGGTAAATTGACTCGATCTTCCCCAAAAACGGGGCCACAATGTTATCATAGAATCTGTACTTTCCCAAATCCCAAGGCAAGTGGATGCAAGATTGGTGTAAGAGGTGGAACTTTGGGCTCTTGATGCAGAACGTTTGGCCTCCAAAGGCCCTGGATGATGCCCACACATGCCAAATTTCTCACAACTACCATGAATATTCAAACCCTAGCTCTATATGACATCCAGGGTCATAATGATGACATCATGGTCTCTCAAAGATCAACATCCAGGTGGAAGAGAAAGATCCCCCTGGGTCTAGGTCTGCCAAAGTGTCTCCAAGGGAAACTTCCTTCTTTCTTCCTGGTGCAAGTCTCTAATTTCTCCTTGCCCTTGGCTGGGGTTACAACATCCATCTATGGGATTTCAGGCCCATTGATGTCCGAGATAATAATTCCCCCATGTGTACCTGTCCACTGGGCAAAGTCCCGCAACAACAACAAGTACGCCCTCTGGGGGTTGATAAGTCACATGGATCATAACGTGTAAATCACATCCAATAATTAAATTACCCAAACATGTGCATCAAACCCCCATTTACCCAGAGAAATTCTCAAAGACGTTATGCAATTTAACAAGTCAAGTTTGGAGAGGGTCTCAGGGTGTCTTATTGGGATAATCCTCCTTAAGATTGGGTTGTTTCCTAGGTGAGAACCAATCCAGGTCATGTAAGTGTGTGAGGTGGTGTGGGGGTAAGTGTTTGGGCATGGGGTGCAATGATAACAAGGAAATGTAAGTCTTACCTGTGGATGCCTTTGTAGAGGGCGAGCTACACCTTGTCATGGATGGCATTGTTTCCTAGCCCATTCAATGTCTTTTATTCTTAGATTCATTGCTTTTGACCTTTTTATTTTATGCTTCAAGGGAAATTTTGAGGGACACTATCCTCGACGCTTGCTTGGTGACAACATTATCCAAAAGAATTTCATGGAGATGAGAAGGCTGGCTCATGACGAGACCCCCTTTCTCTTGGCTATGCCACCAAGAGACACTACTCTAGTTTGGTGACCAGATAGATGGTAGTGTCATACCGGTACATGCCCATGGTCATAATATGTTGGCTCATTATGAGACCTCCCATCCACCAACTAGTACCTTGAATGTTTATTTATCTTATGGGTTCCCTTTTCTTACTGAGAATATTTTTACTGCTTTCTTAGGAATCCCTGGGAGAAGCATATCAAAGGTTTTGTCTTTGGATTTTAACTCTTGTCGACTAATTTTACCCACTGGGCCTTTAGCCCCTTCTTCCCACAAGGCAAGGTACAACCCTTCCTAGCATGGAAAATCCCAATGCCCAAACAAAGGTAGGGGGGAAAATGAGAGGAATAAAGATGGAAAGTGATAAGTATGGAGGGATGGACAATGATCTTTTATAGACCCACCTAATGGAAACCCATCCTAAAGGGATGTCAACTTACTAGGGAATCATGTCACCTTTCCAGGTATGAACAAGTTAAGGAGCATAATTTCCAAGCAAACGTTGTGAAATGAAGGAGAATCCAATGCAACATATTCAAGTGCTTCAATAATTAGAGTGACACATACCATGATACCCAAACTCATTACCTCATGGAGCAAGACTTACTGTTATTTCAAGATCAGCCTGGTGGGATGGATACTGCTACTGCTGATAAATGGGATGCATTGAAGAAAAGAGGTGCCCTCTAGGGCCATGCTCAAGTAATCCGGCTCTCGACACTCCATGTCTAGGACCTATGGGCCTTGAGACATTATCTCCTTAGTTATCCCTAGGTTAGGGGATAACAAGTCCCATGGTGGTCCAGGAAAAGAAACAAGGTGGAATACTAATTTCTGTAGATCTAAGGAAATTGAATCATGCATGATTACATGACCCTTTCCCTACCCCTTTTACAGATGAGGCTTTAGAGAATGTGGAATGCCAAGAAACATATTCCTTCACAGATGGATTCTCAATTTATCATCAGATTAAAATAGCTTCAGAGGATAGACATAACACTACATTTGCTAAAGAATGGGGATCCTATCAATATACAATTATGCCCTTTGGACTGAAGAATGCACCAACTATCTTTTCAAGGGTGTTAGTAGCTGCTTTTAAGGATTTCATACACAACTTCTTAGAAGTATATTTGGATGACTAGACTATTTTTAGTGTTTTGAAAGATCATGTAGAAGTATTAAGACTAATGTTGGACATATGTAGGCAATGTCGGATCTCATTTAACATCAAGAAATGTATTTTAAACACACCTTTTGGGATACTATTAGGAAATGTGGTATGCAGCCATGGTTTACTGGTTGACCTTGCCAAGATTGTTGTAATTGTGAACTTACCACGATCAAAGTCAAGGCTCCAGTTAAGAGCCACACTTGGGCATACATGGTACTGCATGAAGTTGATCAAGTGGTATGCGCAGATTACTACGCCGATGAAAAAATTGTTGAAGAAGGACACCAAATTTCAGTGGAATGAGGATTATCATCAGAGATTGGATACTTTGAAGGAGAAGATGGTGACAACACCTATTTTAGTGTTTCCATATTGGGAAAAAACATTTCATGTGCATGTAGATGCATCGACAATAACACTTGGATCAATTTTGGTGCAACCAGGAGAAGGTGACCTAGATCCCCCTATATCCTTTGTAAGCAAGAATTTATCAGACTCAGAGCAGAATAACAACACAACAGAAAGAGAAGGTCTAGCCATGGTGTATGCACTGCATAAATTCAGACACTACCTATTTGGAAAGCACTTTAAAATGTTCACAAATCATTCTGCCTTGAGATATTTAGTCAACAAGGCAGTTTTGGTGGGGGGGATCTGTAGATGGCTATTATTGTTTCAAGAGTTTGATTTTGAACTAATAGTTAAACCAGAGAAATTGAATTCATGACCAAAGCACTTATCAAGGGTAACCAATGGAGAAGAACCTACTAACTTAGAAGCCAACTTCCCTGATGCACAATTATTTTCAGTATAGATATTCGATGAGTACTTTATTGATATCATTGAATCTTGATCATAGGAGTTGCACCAAAGGAGTTTACTACCGCGCAGAAGCAAAACCTAGTAGATAGAGCTACATACTATAAATTGATTGCAGGTCATTTATACAAGATGGGAGTAAACAACATTTTGAGAAGGTGTGTGATGGAGCATGAACAACCATTGTTCTAGCATAAGCTCATGAAGGCATAGATGGAGGGCACTATGAAGGAAATGCTATCGTGCGGAAGGTATTGTGTGCAGATTTATGGTGGCCAACAATTCATAAGAATGCAAAATAATATTGTCATAACTGCGATGTATGTCGGAGAGTTGGCAAACCCAACAAGAGGTATTAGATGCCGTTAAGACCCCAAGTAACTCTTAAGGTATTTGACAAGTGGGAAATAGATTTTGTAGGACCTATTAATCCATCAACAAGAAGGTTAGGAGCAAGATACATCATTAATGCGATAAAGTATCTAACCATATGGTCATAAGCAACACAAGTCAAGGATTCTAGCGTAGATACCTCATCACACTTCTTATTCGAGCAAGTGTCCCAGAATTTTGATGAGTGACCAAGGCACACATTTTATTAATAGTACCATCCAGGTTATGAATGAGGAATTTGAAGTCTATCACTAGAAGAGTACACCATATCATCCTCAGGAAAGTGGGATATTGTTGGCTTTCCACAAGATCTTGGAGAATGCCTTGACAAATATTTATAATGTTAACATAGATGATTGGGATTTAAAAATACCAGCAGTATTATGGGAATACATGATGCCATGCAAGAAGTTGATAGGACATACACCATTCAGATTGGTGTATGGACAAGAAGTAGTAGTGCCATTAGAATTTTTGGTACGCAGTCTGCGCATTGCAACAATCACAAATATGACAAAAAGAGGCACAATAAAAGAAAGGTTAAGTCAACTTATGGAACTGGAAGAAGATAAAATTCGGGCAGGATTCCACCAAGAGGTGCAGAAAGCAAGGGACAAAGCCCGGCATGACAAACACATCAAGAAGAAGAGCTATAAGGAGGGAGATTTAGTTCTCCTCTATGACAACAAATATTTGCAACATCCAGGTAAGTTCAGAATGCATTGGATAGGTCCATATGAAGTGAAGTATGTCACAGATGGAGGATCTATGTAGCTAAAGGATTTGACATGAAAAGAAATGCACGGTCTGGTGAATGGTAGTCAACTGAAACTATATAGGGATAGTCAACCTACTAACTCTCGTTAGTTGTAGCGCAGTAAGGAAGCCTTGTGTATAGTGTATTATAGTAGAAGATAGGAAATAAAAATTACAAAAAGACATAAAAATTAGAAAAAAAAGAAAAATACTAAAAGAGGAGGAAGTTTGTTGAATGGCAGAAAATTGGAAAAAATAGCACACAAAAGACAACAAAACCCTCGCGAAAAGAAGTAAAGTTACTGCATGCTAGATAACAGTGACATAATGAAAATACAACGCGCCAAGGAAGAACCACAATAGAAATTTGCAGTGCACCGGAAAGTTACAGTGCATCGGAAAAGGGGCTAACAGTTGGAAAAGAAAAAACCGGTCATTGAAAAAAGAAGGCGCGAACCAAACATTTATAAAATTTAACGAAGAGTACCAAAGAATCTTTAGCACATTTATGATACAAAAGAAAGAGTCTCTGAGAATATTTATGACACAAAATAAAGAGTCTTTAAGAATATTTATGACATTTATGACACCCCTTATATAATCGGAAAGCGGGCCAAACAACCCTCAATGTGAATTTGAGCATATGTAGAGCTAAGGAGAACGAAGATGATTGGCGAACATGTGATTTGGAAGTAATTTGCAGGTGGATTTCAAAAATAGGAGGAATATTTATGTAGGATGGCATCACCAAAGGTTGGCGCACCAAGACAAGCGGCTAGAAAAACCTAAACCAACACTAGGTCGCCGCAAGAACCCGTAGGGGAAGAATAACTGCATACACAAGGGAATCATCGATGTTGATGCTATTCCTTCACCTCAGGATGAACCAATAAGTTCCACACTTGTGGAGGAGGAGGGGAAATCTCTTGAGACAGTAAGGTTGGACATCAATCCATAGAGTAGTGCGGGGAAACAAAACCCTTCTGTATCATAAAAGTCGCAACAACAACACAGGGTCGAAGTAGCCCACCAAATGAATGATGCAGATAGCAAGCAAACATTATCTGACGGGCCAAGGTAACAACCAATGCTAGGGTTCATGTAGCTAGAAGAAGTGAAAATTGAAGTTATAACCAGACAGCTAGTGTCGGGCGGGGAATAAGGAGAACTAGAGGTTGGGTCATCAAGCGCCAACAAAGAGGAAAGGGAAACAAACAATTCTGAGATCCCTGCGCAAGCAGCCCCAGGAATTTATAGTATTACCTCTCATTCCCAAAGGGGTTTAGGCCACTCTAGGATTTTTGAGATGCTTTGACAAACTGAGGTATGCAAACCATGATGTGTCTGACACTAGCGAATTCCCAAAATTCGCGCAACATGTTTTCATGGAAAGCCTAGGCACATGGCCAGTAGGGGATCTGGGTTGTATCCAAAACAATGGATAACAAGATTTTTCAACACATGGATAATCATTTTTCTCAAGATTCCCAACTTCGACCAGGGGAAAGATGTCAACAATTGCTTCAAATAGTTACTTACAGTTCTCCATGGGGGATTTTTGTGGATGGATAGGCCGGTGTCCATCGATGTGGAGTTAATTTCCTTTATCACAGGATTTCCATGAAATCGTGAGAAGTCCACACAGTACATGGATGATAAAAAAGATGAGAAGGAGCTCACAAAGGAAATGAAAAAGACCTATGGGAAAGAAAGAGGGTCACGAGGCATAATCATCAAGAGGATCAACGACACGACCACTAGGATGGAAACCAAATTAATGGCATGTAAAATCCTTCGAAAATGTCACAAGGAGGAGGTCCTCGCAGGAGTCATAACAAAAACAACGCAATGTGAAAAAGGAACCATGTTAAAATAGGCTCTGTACTTGTTGAATCTGTTCCTAGATGGCTAGAAAGATGCATAAGACTTGGGGACTGTTATCCCAACTTTTTAGGGATAGCTAGGAGATCATGTCTCGAGTCCCACTGGTCCTAGACATGGAGTACCGAGAGCAGGATTGACCTGAGCATGGCCCTAGAGGGCCCGCCTTTTCTTCATTCATCATCTTTTGTCTTGTCAGTAGCAGTAACATCCATCACCATCGGCTTGAACCTGTATCATAAGAGGTTCTTGCTCCATGAGGTAATTGGTTCAGGTATCATGGTATGTGTCACTTTTGATCATTGAAACCTTTAAATATATGCATCTGATTCCTTTTGTTTCTAACAACTGCTTGGATCTTACATTATCCCACTTGACCATGCTTGGGGAAATTGACAGGGTGACCTAGCAAGCCTGTTCCCATAGGTCTTGGTTTTCCATTGGGGGAATTTCTAAAAACCCATCGTTCGCTCCCATCATAACATCATTGTTTCATCTTATCTCTCGCTCATTTATCCCATTCCCCTTGTCTGGGCATTGGGTTGACCTATTTGCAGGATTACACCTTATCTCGTGGGAAGAAGGGGCTAAAGGCCCAGAAGGTAAAAGCAACTAGTAAAAGACAAAAGACTATAAATAAAACCTTGAGATGCATCGCCCAGGGATCCCCGAGAAGGCAGTAAAAAACCTCTCAGCAAGAAACAAGAGGGACCCAGAAAATAACAAAACCAGACCTAGTCAGAGGATAGGGGGTCTCATCACGAGCCAACCTATTAGGTCCATGGGTACCTAACAGTATGACATTAGCACCATCTGGTTACCATGCTAGGGCAGTGACCTTTGGTTGCATGGCCAAGGGAAAGGGGGTCTCATCACAAGCCAACCTATTAGGTCCATGGGTACCTAACAGTATGAAATTGGCACCATCTGGTTACCATGCTAGGGCAGTGACCTTTGGTTGCATGGACAAGGGAAAGGGGGTCTCATCACGAGCCAACCTTCTCATCTCTATGAAAGTACTTGTGGGTAACGTTGTCAGCTCTGGTCACCATGCCAAGGCATTGTCCCTTGGTTAGTTCTTGAACAAAAAAATCAAATAAAAGAATAAAACAAGAATAAAAGAATAAAGGCAAGAATGGGCTTGGAAAAAATGCATCCATGACAGGTACAACTTGCCTTCTACAAAGGCACCCATAGGTAACACTTATGCATCCTTGGCCCTCACTACACCCACATGTTTGGACATCCCCTAGCCACATCACCTCACTTACATGGCTTGGATGAGATCTTTCTGGAAACTTTCCTTTTTTTGTGGACACTAGCCCAATAGGACACCTTGTCCTTTTCTCCAATCTTGTATTGCAGGTTTTTGTAATGTCTTTGAGCTATTGACTGAGGTATTAGGGGTTTTATGCATATGTTTAATAATATTGATGATGATATGTGATTGATGTTGCTATGATCCCTGTGACTGATGAGCCCATGGAGGGCGTAGATTTTGATGTGTAGGACCATGCCCGATGGACAGGTACCATTCGGACTGGTACACATGGGGAGATGACCAGTTCAGACCTCCATGGGGTTGAAGAGCCCACCAGATGGATGTTGAGACCCCATCAGGGGGTAGAGACAGGACAGAGCTTGATCATGGGTTTTTCACCTGAGAGGAAGAGGACGTTCCACCAGAGACACTATGATAGGACTAGACCTAGGGGGAATGACCCCTTTTCAGTGGAAGACTATCCTTGGAAGGCTTATGATGTCCCCATCTTCACCATGATGTCATCCAACTTCATGGATGCTTTTGGAGGTAGACTGAGCAGCAGTGGCACGTGTGGCATGTCGGAGAGGCCCCTGGGGGGCTAATGTTTTGCTCCTGGATGTCTCATTTGCCATAGAAAGGGATAATTCCTCCCTTGAAGGGGATTTTACTCTCTTTTCTGCTTAATTAAGGTTTTTACTTAACATTTAATGTAAAAACAATATGATTTTGACATTATGGCCTTGCCAACCTTTTTATGACCTAAAAGGTAAAATTAGGTCATTGATACAATATATATTGAGAATTTTGATCCTCATTTTATCATCACAACTTACTCACTCATTAGTGAGGTCTGATTTTTGTGCCCTATCTTGGGTCTTTGGCTGAATTAAGTGATGCACACTTGTTGAAGGAAGAGATTTTTGGCATTTATGGTGTTTCTCTTCAAGGAAGGTGTTACAACTAGGGTTTGCATGGTCATTTCTTGGTGATTTGTAAGTATTTTTCTGCAAAACTTCTCAAATGAATGGTTTTAGTTCAATTTCTTGCATTTGTTTATAAATATTGCTGAATCAAAACCCTAGGGGGCAAGCACACAAGTAGGTCATTGTCTCATGTCCCCTGATAAAGAAACCTTAATCCATTGTTAAGGAAAGAAAGAGCCTAGCCTTAGCTACACTCCTATTTCCTCTCCCTATTGCTAGCTGTACTGTTTTGAAGCCAAGAAGAGTGAGACGTCCCTGGCCTAGGCCTACTACACTAGGGCCGTACTCGTTTTCTGAAAGGCCTTGCTTTACCAACACCTCCTTCATCAAACCCTCTTGTTTTGGTTATATTTTGTTATTATTGAGCTAGCCATTTGTCGGGAAGGAGGAGAGAGCACGAGGCCTTGCTTTAGCAACACTAGAGTGAGCCTCTCTACCCTAGGGTTCCGATTTTGAGGCCCTGCTTTAGCATCACTTCAAAACATTTCCCTCTAGTCCTTGAAATCTTGCCTCCTTCAACCTGCGCGTCCTTCACCTATGACTCCTTTAAACTCTAAGGCACTGATCTAAGTCCTCCATCGTTGAAGTAGAACTTGATCTAAACACTCTCAAAGATTTTGAATTGAAACCCTAACTACACTAACCCCAACTCTAGCTAACTCTACTAACCCTAAGTTGCTGACGTCATTATTGGATATTTCATCTTTATTGTAGCAATGTTTCATCTTGTGAGCAATTGAATGTGGTTTTAGGCATAAATTGAGTAAAGTGTTGGTTGATTGCATCGAATACCATATCGTTCAAACATTTATTGGTGAAGTGACATTACTTTTATTGGCATTTTGTAAACATTGACTTTGTCAACATTTACTTTCAAATTGCTTATATTGAATATTAGATAGTCTTTGATATATATGAAGTACTAACCAAAGCCTACATATATCAGTTTATTGTTTCTTTGTTCTCGGGTAGGGATTCTACTATGTTATCTTTGTTTCCTATAAGCCAGACTATCTGTTCTAGTGGTGATTTATGAAGGGGGAAACTTGTCATTATCTGTTTATCCTTTAGCCTCTTCAAAACCCCAGGTCACCGGGGACTTCTCCCTTGGGCCTCACCTCCCTAAAGAGAAAGAACCTCCCCATCATGGTGACATTGGGTGGGATAGATTCCTGTTACGCCAGTTTGGCCTTCTACTTTATAGCCTTTCTTCCTAGCTACAAACTATGCAATAACATGGACAGAATTCCACTACTCGTGGTTGATAGTGTCGATAGGATGGATGGAATCTACTTATTCGCACTTCTGTGACATAGTGGGAACATTCCGCGCAATGCAATATAAATCCTTAGGAATCACTTCAGACCCTAACAGAGAAGCGATAATTCTATCACCTTTGCAAGGTACCTGAATGACATGAAGGAAATGATAGCCAATAGCTAGAGTATGACTCCAGAGGTGGTCGTGCAATACCAGAGGATAGCCAAGTTCAAGGCCACAAGACACAATATGTGGATTCAGGTGCACAGAGATCCAAACAGAGAGTGGCTGCAACTTCGATACTGCGTCCACGCAGAAGAAGTAGATTGGGCAATCAAGGACTGGGCAGATGACTGGAAAATCCTAGTTATAACCAAAGACATACCCAAGGGAAAGGAAAATAAAGCAGGTCCATCATAGACATCTGCAAAAGGAAGTACAACAACAAAGAAACCACCACAACAGAAGAAGCGAAGTCCTAAGCCAACACAACAGAAGAAGGACAACGCACGAAATATGAATGGGGAGACAAGTAAGAAGGACAATGTCCCTACGCAGGAGGAACAAGAAGGGGGGATAAGACATGACCAAAAACTCCAACAACGACGGTCCCAATAAATGCAGGGCCACCTAAAATGATGATCATACAAATACGTGGGCTGCACAAGAAATCCAAGGCACATAAGGACATCCCAGAATACACAATTACCAAGGATGATGCAGAATTGGTAATAGAGAGAGTCTAGGACTGCACAACTAAGGAATATGAGGAGGTTGAGAACCAAAGGGAAATAATCATGAAGGAATTGATGGAGGTTAAACATGTTCTAGAATGAATATAAGCATGACAAACACATGATAAAGAAAAGGAACCAATGCAACAATCGACATATGAAGGGGACATACTTGCACATAGTGATGCCAAAACATTACAAATCATAGCGCAGGCAAGTCCAAGTTTTTGCATTACAACAGATATGTTGCAGTTAGAGGAGGAAAGGGTGGAAACACCACTTAAGGACTTGAGACAAGTAGAATTGGTTTTAGCAAAAATACCAACCAAATCATTGTACGAATTGCAAGTCAACGTCACATAGGAGGTACAGTCACGGGCCATGGTTGATGCGATAGAACTGGAAGTTTCCAAAGATGACAAGGAAGCACTACAACTGGTAATAGAGAAATTTAAGACGAAGACACATGAAGAGAAGCAGTGCGTAGATAACCTAGAGAAGAAACTGAAGGAATTTTTCAAAATAATTTTGGACAACACGTAGGCAGTAGAGAGCACCGTAGAAGAACAAATCCAGATCATCGCGCAAACAATCAAGGGGTACAGGAAGGAGATAGAGGAACTAAAGGAAAAACTTACATAGACAACCCCTCCTGAAGTCATAGCCGAGAGAGAACATGAAGTAACCTTACAAACAAAGATGATTGCAATAGAAGCCAAGGAAGTCGCATAACTCTTTGTCAGGACTGCACAAATATGGACTAGTCTTAAGGAATATGAGAAGTTCCAATAGTTGGATCAACAAGAAGAAAAATTCAATGCTGCAATGCAGGAGTTGAAGTAGCGACAGAAGGAAATGAGCATCACCGAATGGTTGAAAGGCACGCATGAGATGAAGAACCTGTAGATGCAACTAAAGACTGCACAGACAAATACACAGGCAAGGCATGCTCAATTGGAGCCACTCCAAGAGAAAGCAACGCAAATAATTGTAGAAATGGAAGTAGAAAATACAAGGATGGAACATTCTCATACAAAGAGCACAAAATTATTGAAGGAACATGTTGCAAGGCAGATGGTAGAGGCATGAAGGGAGAAAGTTGTGCAGGCGAAAGCAAAATGGAAAGAACTAGCAGGAAAGTTCCACATTTTGGAGAAGGTTGTTCAGGGAGCACACACTGCCTGAGTGGCTCAGTATGAGCCACATGTTAGTGTTGGGGGCTTGTTGGTGTAGGCCTGTTTTGGGAGAAAATCCTGTTATCTCACAATTTGTACTTTGATCAAAGGAAAGGGTAATATAGAGCAAATTGGCGTAACTTGAGGTTATCCTATCACTGCCACCTCAATAGGATGCCTCTTTATATTTAGGGTTGAAGGCCTAGGGGGGATGTCCCCGATGAACTGGGGGTTTGAGAAGGAAAGTTTAAGGTATCTATTAAAAGGTCCCTTCTCACAAGTCACCCCTGATTAGAAAGTCTCGGGGTTTTAACCAATGAAGTGATGAAATATCAAGATTGTACCTGCCCACAACAAAGCAACAAGAAACAATATCTTTTGCAAGTACAACTTGCCGTTAGTACTTCATAAAACCTTGGAATTTATCAATAAAAGAAATGGCTGATATGAATGTGAAGCAAACATAAATTTATAGCAACAATGTATATATAGAAATAGCTTCACAATTATGCCTCAATAAAGCTTCAATAATGACAAAAAATGATAACATAAACTTGGTAAAATGCTAATATTTGTCAGAAGCAAAGAAGGAAATGTAAAATCAGATCTAACACTTGCTTTTAGATGCTTTTAATGCTTCAAAATATGGCTGTATCTTACTTTAGTAACATCAACAATAAAGTTAATAGGTTAGGCTATTCTAATGTTAGAAGAGGTTAGTAGAAAGCTTAAGGTGTAGGTTTTGATGGTTGTTTTGGTCAATCACTCAATAGGAAGTCTTAGATTAGTGATTTTTAGGAAAATGGAGTCTATTGGGTGGCAACAAATGTTGAAGGAAAAGGATGATAGTAGGGGAGCCAAAGACAAGAGAGATTAATAGTTGAAGTGTTGGTAAGCCAAGGCTTCAACTACCAATCCCTAGGATAAAATTGCTACTAAGGTGTAGGTAACCCTAGGCCTTAGTAATTTTCTTCCTTATTTAACTCAAAGTTCAATTAAATGATGGCTAATATGAAGAAATAAGTGCTAGGGTGTTGGAATGGCAAGGCCCTAACAAAAGCTTCAAGAAAATCAACTTCTTGGCAAAATCTAGTAGGTGAAGGCTTTTAAAGCAAGGACAATAACATGTGCTTAGCTTCCTAGGGTTTTAAACTAGAAATTTAATAATATTAATGTAAATGAAAGATAAACATAACCATAACCATTCAATTAAGAAGAATTGTAGAAATCTTACTTACATTCATCAAGAATCATCAAGAAAAAATCTTAGTTGAACACTTCCACCAAGAAAATTGCCAAAATACTCCAAAATTAGCCTCCTTCAACAAGTGTGCCTAAAATTTCAGCCAATAAACCCTAAGTAGAGTGCAAATTTCAGACCTCACTAAGTGTGAGTGAAAGATCATGATAAATACAAGGGTAAAAACCCTTATTTATACAATATGAATGACCAGAATTAGGTCAAAAAGGCCGACATGGCCAGTTACATGTAATATCTAGTTTTTACATTAAATGACATAATAAAACCCTAAATCAAGCTGAAAAGGTGACACCATTCCCTTTTAGGGTGACGTTAGGCCTTTTTAGGGCAATGTTGTCCTCGAGGAGAAAAACGTTAGGCCTCCTTGGGCCTCTGGACCAAACCACACGTGCCACTTGGCACACAACTGCCTCCAAAGTGTCCAAAACAATGGGTGACATCATGGGTCACATGGGTGACGCCATGGGCCTTCCAAGGCCTACATCATGGTGAGAAGGGAAAGACCCCCCTGGGTCCAGGCCTGCTGGGCTGTCTCTGGTGGAACATCTTCCTCTCTCTCCAGTGCAAACCTCTGATCTATCTCTTCCCCTGGATGGGGTCTCAACATCCATCTGGTGGGATTTTATCCCTATGGAGGTTCGAATTAATCATATCCCCATGTACACTTGTCCATCAGGTGTGGACCTGCAACAATGAAAAGTATGCCCTCCATGGGCTCACAAGTCACAAAGATCATAGCAATATCAATCACATATAATAATCAAGTTATTTAAACATGTGCATGAAACCCCCTTTCCTAGAAAAGTGCTCAAAGACATTATGGTATTCTACAAGCCAAGTTTGGAGGGGATGCTAGGATGTCCTATTGGGCTAGTTCTCATTGGATGTGGGATGTTTCCGGGTGAATATAAATCCATGCCATGTACGTGGGTGAGGTGGTAAGGTATGTCTAAGCAATGGGTGCAGTGATGACAAGGGAATGTATGATTGACCTGTGGGTGCCTCTGAAGAGGGTGAGATGCACCTTGTCATGGATGCAAATGTTCCCAAGCCCATTCATGCCTTTTGTGTTTTTATATTATTGCTTTTTCTTTCAAGAGACTAGTTAGGGGACACTGCCCTGGTGTGGTGACCAACTGAATGGTAGTGTTATACCGCTACATGCCCATGGACCTAATAGGCTAACTCGTTATGAGACCCCCTATCCTCCAACTAGGTCTTGATTTTATTATTTTTATGGGTCCCTCTGTTTCTTGTTGAGAAGCCTTTTATT